>CM044446.1:93792649-93841056 GCA_024363595.1 Xenopus borealis | reverse complement strand
ACAGAAAGTCTTATGTATGCACAGTGCCACCTGCAGGCCATTTGTATAAACACCACAAAACTATTGATGCATATTTCCCCATTAAAGTGTCATGTGATTTTCAATTTTAGCCCAAGCACACAAAGATTTGTTTTTATTCATAGAGTAACAAATGTGCAAGACAAACAATGCTACACATTAAACAGAAGAAAAGTACTAGGAGTTGCAATGACATCCTTGCCTCAAAGAGCTCAAAAAAATATTGCATATGTGCCTTGGCCACATTTCAATTGTATAGCCTGTAAAATTCAGAAGCAGTGTACATTATTATGATATGCATTTAATGTGCATATGCCAGGCCTATTTATTTTATTAAAGTTTTTAAAGCATCAACACATTTACACAGCACTTAGAGAGATAGTTCATCATGCACCAAGTTCAAAAGGATGATTCACATAAAGTGTGACAAAATGATCAAACTGTTTGAAAATATATGTTTCCTTCTAACACTGGACACACAAAAAAGAACAGTTACCAATTTTCAATCAGTGTACTCTAACAGGGATAGAAGTCTTATGGTCTGTTCTTTCCAGTCTAAGCCATTTTAGAACTTTGGTTTCCTGTTGCTTAGTTTACACTTGATGTTTCATTTTAACAGTGTCCAGGAAAATCCATTTAGCAACAAATTTGCTACTTGGAATTATTAATCTAGTTATATACAAGTCTACCATGAGCTTCGTCTTTTTTTGAGGTTCACTTTTATCCCTCACCAAAACCAGCATTAGCCAAGAAAACTGCTCTCAGAACTACACTAGAATCTCTGCATAACATTATTTGTTATGCATGTATTTTAATGGCAAATAAAGTGCACAAATGTAGTGTATGCCAGTGTCCCCATTAAAGTGGGTTACTTCTGAGAAGTTTTACGGATATACAAATTGTCACTGCACAGTTATCTCCCAGTTTGGGAAAATACACAATGGCTGCCTGGATGTATTCATTATCATTCTGGGTTGTATTTTACTATATTTGTGTTTCAGTACATTTGTTTAGACGCATTGTATTTCCTTGCACTTAATGCAAATTTGTTCAATAGAACAGAGGGTTGCAATTTTAACTGAAGAAAAAAAAAATATCTTTGTTGCATTAAAAATAGTGTTTAAAAGGATGCAGTGTTTTGCACACAGCTTGTGTTTAAAAAAAACTCAAGTAAAGGTGTGTGTGTTTGTGTTAAGAGCCATAATAATGTGAGGCTGCCCTACTTTTAAAACAGGATATTCAATTAAAAGAGGCAGGCACAAGGTTTCAATCACGTTTTATGCTTTTTAAGATTTCCATTGCGCAATGACGCAAGAGTTAAAGGATTTTTTGTCTGTATGAAAAGTGTACAGGTATGGGATCCATTATCCGGAAACCCATTATCCAGAAAGTTCAGAATTACGGAATGGCCGTCTCCCATAGACTCCATTTTATCCAGTTAATACAGATTTTTTTTTTAAACAATTTCCTGTAGTAAAACCGTACCTTGTACTTGATCCAAACTATGACATAATTAACCCTTATTGGAAGCAAAACCAGTCTATTGGTTTTATTTAATTTTAACATGATTTGCTTTTCTAGCAGAATATAGGTATTAAGATTACAGAAAGATCCCAAATATGGGATCCCCATGTCCCAAACATTCTGGATTCTATACCTGTAAATCAATGCTAAATGCAGAAAATAAGCTCTGTATTTCTGTACAGTAACAAATTAGATTTTAGAGCAAACGTGCTTTATTATGCAAGGGAACAGTAACAGATTAATGACATGCAACTATGTTGATAGTCCATGGTTATAACTTTGCCCAGTGTAACTTTTCCCTATACACTCAGGTGCAATAGTACTGCGGAATTCTAATCTGTTTTAAAATCTTGGTCATTTGACTAACATAGTGAGGGTTCAACTAACACTTCTGCCAAAAAAAATACTGCTGTGTAGTAAAGAACACTGCTTTACTTAGTATAACTGCAATCAGGTTGTGAGAGAACCCTGCAATCAGGTTGTGAGAGAACCAATGAAGTTGGAACAAGAGAGCTCTGTGAAATTGTAATGGTCAAAGTTTGGACATTACACATGTTGCAGGGCACCACCATTCTTTATAAATGCATTTCCTTACTTGGACTAGCAAAGAAATCCCACCCCTGTGTTTCAGCTTTTAACATGGTAAATCCCTTTGCAATTCCCAAACCAGGGTTCTAAATTAAACAATCACCTTTTATTAAAAAAAAAATTCCAGTTTTATCACATTCACAGTAAAGATGAACTGTAGCCAGACTAAAATGCATGTTTTTGTAAGCCAGCCAGAAAACTTCTGAGTTAAGTGCAGCATGCTTTTTAATGCCAATTTACATGGTTGGCGAAAAGTATTCTCTATAGTTTAGTAGTTTAGTATAGTTTACACATGAGGTTTGAAACAGCAAATAACTTTTTTCCTGCAACAGGATTCGCTTCATTATTTCAGAATAAAGCAAAAAGCATTGCAGTTTAATGTTGATAAAAAGCAATATCTCTATCATCTGCAGTGTAGCTGGTTTAGCCAGAGAATGCCGGTCATTTGTATAAACAGGACTTTTTTCAGTACAATGCAGAAGTTAGCTGCAGTAATTCCTATAAATAAGTCACTTTGGCATATTCCATATTACTTTTTTCACCAAACATGACCCTCCTGGAGGAAATGGAGAAATAAGTGTAATTTGAGGTTTCTCACTTGCACCATTACAAGCAATTTCTACTGTAATGGTAGGATTTATTCTTTGTGAAAACCAGCTCTTTACACCCACCACCCCAAAGGAAATGTACAGCCCATTCACCACCCACCAGTTAGACAGTCCTTATAAAAAGCTTTACAACTGAACTTTCTATCTACATAGAAGCAGAGATTGTACTTTGTTACCAGTTTGAGGTCTATTACTTTTTCTAATTATCAGTTCTCAGTCTGTCTGGCTTCACTAGAAAAGTAACTTTCATTTTACCTATTCTATCTTTAGGTAGCAGATTTAAACTCACTTTAAATGCTAAGTATTCGTTTTCATTTTAAGTTGCTTCTTTCTGTCTAACTAGAATAACACATTTTCCATTTTCCATTTCCCATTTCCCAGCACCCATTCTCTCCCCCACCCCAAACAACTCAGCAAACCTGAATCCTTCCCTGAGACTGACTTTTGTGTAGTCTTAATTAGGAAACTGATTGCAGCTGCATCTGCTCAGCTAAGCCACTCCCCCCACAACCATCAGATGGTACTTAACCCTTTGCTGTTGGGGAATTAAAAGCTTACCTGCAAAAGGTTTAGGTCCAAGAACATATTAACTTTTTAACAATAGTCACAAGTTATGGAGAAATATTCTGTAGAATTACACTGACAAAAATTATACTGTAAAGGCAGTGGGTTATATGGTGGAGTTTTGCCCACTGAAAAGGTATCAGTATTGTGCCACTGGCAGTGAGTCCCATCGCCATTTTCTGCATGGAAAAAATTAATATAGCCCAAACATTAAAACTGTCATTTTTGTGTGTGCCTAAAAAGGCACGCTGGGCATATCCAAACACAAAGCTAAATGGAGCTCATTTATAAAAATTGAGCAGTACAGAATAATTCACACAGGGAACATATTTGCACTGTACATGGTTGTATTCATAATGGCGGATAAGAGTGGTGTATTTAATGTGCAAACTGAAATGTGAATTTGTATTCAAATTGCAAGCATTTAAAATATGGCATAGTCACAAATATTTATGCAGACATTCTGCTTTTGAGTAACATCATAACTTTGGCGGCAGAGAAATATTCACAAAAATGTCTGCAATAACCTTGCAATATAAATGCAAATTATACACTAAATCGCAGTGTGTTGGGAGATTCCTTAAATGAGAAGGATCTTATTTATAGATAACAAGTTGTCTAATTAGGGCCCTTACACACGGGCGTTTGTGACCTCATCTTCCCTGCTTTCCGTTTGGCTGCGTTCAGCCGCAGGGGAGCGCAGGTCTAGACACAACCTCTTTTCAATGAGGTTGTACCCATGAGACGTGTGTAAGTGCCGAACGCAGGTTCAGACACAACATGAAAAGAATGAAGTGTGTCTAGACCTGCACTGCCCTGCGTCTGAGCGCAGCCAAACAGAATGCAGGGGAGCGCAGGTCACAAACGCCCGTGTGTAAGGGCCCTAATTCTGGGCAGTGTCATTCTGTAGCTACTAAATCAAATAAAGTTCTGTTTGCATAAAAAAGGGCATAAACTCAAGGGATGAAAACATAATTATACCTCTTTATAGATCCCTAGTAAGACCTCATCTGGAGTATATAGTGCAGTTTTGGACTCCAGTCCTTAGGAGGGATATAAATGAGCTGGAGAGAGTACAGAGACTAAGTGCAACTAAACTGGTTAGAGGGATGGAAGACTTAAATTATGAGGGGAGACTGTCCAGGTTGGGGGTTGTTTTCTCTGGAAAAAGGTGCTTGTGAGGGGAAATGATTACATTTTACAAATACATTCGAGGACATTTTAGACAAATATCAGGGGACCTTTTTACCCATAAAGAGGATCACCACACCAGAGGCCACCCCTTCAGACTAGAAGAAAAGGACTTTCATTTGAAGCAGCATAGGTGATTCTTCACAGTGAGGACAGTGAGGTTGTGGAATGCACTGCCGGGTGATGTTGTGATGCTGATTCTGTTGATGCTTTTGAAAGGGGCTTGGATGATTTTTTTGACAGACATAATATCAAAGGCTATTTTGATACTAAACTCTACAGTTAAGGGCAGATTTACAAAATTCACGTGAATAATTTAAAGTTCGATCGACTTCCGATTTTACGATTTTATCGGACATTCGAATATGCAAATTTGGCCACTTTGATCATCGAATATGCAAAATTCGAGCGTATTGAATATTCGGATATTCGATAATTCGACCATTCGATGATCGAAGTACTTAAACTTTAAAATTTTATTCGACTGCCTACTTCGCCAGATTGAACCTACCGAATTGCAATAGAAGCAATTCCCATAGGCTTCTATTGCAATTCGGGAGGTTCAATACCATTCGTATGATCAAACGCCTCGATCGTTCGAATTGTATAAATTTTTCGAACGATCGAAGGAAATTTCACGACTTTTTCGTGAAATCGAACGATCGGTATTCAATCATACGATTTTTTCAAGAAATTGAATAGCGAAGTAAAAATAGCCTAAAACTATTCGATAAGCATTCGATAGTCGAATGCTTATCGAATTTCAGCCGAATAATGATAAATTAGCCCCTTAGTATAGCTATGGGCATATACAGTTTGTGTGAAAGAGTGGAGGGGTTTGTTGGGTTTTAATTTGAAGGGGTACAATTTGATGGACTTTGTCTTTTTTCAATCCAATGTAATGTAATGTAATGTAATGTAAGGTATTGGCGATTAGCAGAAATGCTAAAATTTTATGAATTTTTAAAGCATCTAAAATGCATTGTGAGACTTTTTCCATATTCATTTACTAAACTGCCAGGAAAATACTTTAACCAAGGATAGGGAAACATCTGCCCTTCTAATTTGTAAAGTAGCATCACACTTTGCTGTTACAAATCAAAGAAGCAAGACTGCAGGTTTTGTGCAATAAAGAACACAAAACCTGCAGTCCCCTATATTGCCTATAAACATGTCCCTTCGTCTACATCATGAGTGTTTAACAGACAATTCAGGAGGTATTTCAGGCATGTTAGTGTACTTTGTAAATACTGATTAACGCACTAGTGTGCATCCTGCATGAGACAATAGCACCTCCTGGTGGATTACTAAAGGTTAGGGCGTTCTTAAATTTTTTCATAATGTTGTGCATTACTTTATCAATTGAAGCCCTGTTAAATGCATAAATTACCATGGTAATAGTAAATTATTTTATATCAATATCTGTTGAGATGTACTGACTCAGGATATACAAATGGTGCATTTCAGCATACTTCAGTATCCACCACCATAATAATTTCTGCACTTTCCCTTATATGCTTTTTTGATGGTTATATTGTAAATATTTGTAGAAGTAAAAACAAGCCTTTTATATACAGCCCCCAGAATTCATTTAGTTTCTCTATTAATACAGTTCAACTATTGGTTAGTTCCATGTCTAGCAGAAAGCCAAGTCCCCTTTTGCTTTCTCAGCACTCCTCCTCTATCCAACTGTATTGACCTCAAAGAGGTGCCTACTGGACATTCTCACTGCCTCTTCTCCAATGGAAATCAGTCAGGCATTTTATATTGTGCTACTAACCAATTTAATCTGCACTTTAGTCCTCTATGAAGAAAGGTCTGAATTGAATTCAAGTGAAAAACTGTTTTGAAAATACCACCCTTTACTAGTAGAACTACAAGATATATAGACAGGATGTAAATCCAGTCTCTAAAATGAAAAGGGAATGTTTCCCATTTAAAGCTTCCTGCCATTTCTGTGGTGAGCTTTAATTTCACACTTAGATAAATCTTCCCCTAATTGTACATCTTTGTATGTAATGTAAATACATGTGTTGTTTCTGAAATGTACCTCTGCTCTATAAAAATGGTGAATGTTTCCCAAGCCCAACCTGGTACAGTATATCAGTGACCGATTCAGCCAAAGGAAGATCTTGCTTGTCTTTCAACTGGCACACCCTTTCGTGGAATTTATTTTCTTTTTATTGCATTAATGTCCAAAGTTTTGGTCCTCATTAGGACCTTTCTCAAGGATAATACAATGTGTTTGTATGCTGGGTTTTAATTTGGAGGGGTTGAACTTGATGGACTTTGTCTTTTTTCAAATAACTTTAACTATGTAACTATGTATGTTAAGAAACTTCAAGTAATAAAGAAACATTCAAATGAACCAATCAGTGCTCAATGTGATTCATTGGTCAATTAACCTACAAACCAGTGCATCATTTCTATTAAGTTATCGAAAATGTATGTCATGTAATAAACATATCCATTTGCATCATGAAACAATGTGAATCAGAAATAAAAAAATTCAAACTCTGTTGCTTTTCAGCTCATAATTTAGTGCATTTAAATAATTGTACTTGTAAAATCCATTTGTGTCATAAGATGTCACCAGTGTGCCATAAAAATTCTTGTTACAGTGTCCATATAAAATCCATTTAATACAAAACCCAAAAGAACAAAGAATTGTAATTAATACATATAAACTATTTTGTACAGTGTAACCACATGTAACTATTTCTAAAGATTACCATTTAATATTGACATTAACTAATTTTTAACTTTAAAACTAACACGCATTTCGTAAATTCTATACTCAAGTCAAAAAAACTTTTGGATGTACACAATTTAGTTTGTAAAGAGAAGGCTTCCCTTCTCAAAAGGGCTTTCTCAGCATCACCACCTCTTGGATTTATCTTGAAATATTCAATTGGCATGCACCTAAAAGAAGAGGCATCATGTTTAGCCTCTGCCCAATGTTTGGCAACAGGCTGTTGGGCTATATCTTGTTTACCACAACTCATATTTATATTCTTAGCCCTATCGGGGTCTAATGCTGCCCTAATTGATCGGTGCATGCCAATTGTTTCGTTTAATTGTCTGGATTTCCACAATAGAGTAACCCACACGGGCATTTAATAATGTACACTACCATGGATGTCTCACAATTCATATGTTGCCTGACCTCATATTTTTTGCCTGTGTATGTGTGCACGAAGGATTTCCCTAAAATCAGGGTACCACATATTACACAATCCTTACATTTGTATACTCCTGGACATATCACTTAGCCAGGATTTCTGCTTCTCATTTCATATTTACCTCCAGGATCAGAGGGACTTAGTTGTTCTTTTTGATTCATGGAGTGGGAATAACTGAATTTGGGGTTTTCACTTACTTACCCTTTCAAATCTTCATCTGTGAATCAGCCGATAAGCAGAGCTTGCTGCACAATTGTGTTTATTCCAACGACATGTTTTGGGCACAAAGGCCCTTTTTCAAGTATAGTGCACAGGTATATTTAGTGCTCATATATATAATACAAACAGGATATGATGTCATTCCACAAAAGGTATGTTAATTAGCGTATCAGTCCAATAAAGTCCATCATAAGTATATCTTCACATATCCCATGTTCATGCGAGACAAAGCAATTGTGAAAAAAAAACACAAGTAAATACACAAATTATACAAATCTTACATATATACAATGAGAAAAAACCAACAGGAACTGCCCTTTATTCATGGGCCTACCACTAGATAACCTGACATTACAAGCGTTACAATAAACAGTAGGAAGAATATATCCCTTTCTTACCCTTAGAAAAACTGGTACTTGCCCGAATGTTCAAGATATCACCAATATGTCATCCACAAATCTATAATAGCCGGCCATATGTTTTATATATGGTTCCTTTAAAATATAGCTGTTTTTCCAATTTGTGGACGAAAATATTCGCAAAGGATGGGGCGACCGCAGCCCCCATCGACGTCCCTTGCTTTTGCCAGTAGAATTTATCTGCAAAGTGGAAATAGTTTTTTTTTTAGGAAAATGCCCAAACAGTCCAACAAGAAGTAAATTAATTGGTTTGATGTATCTGTGTCTAATAAAGCCTCCTCTACATACTTAATTCCTTCATCCTTAGGGATAGAGGCTTTGTATGTCGATGCTGCACAAAGTTACACCAGGATCCAATTCCTTTATTTCTTTCAATCTGCATAGTAAATCAGTAGTGTCTTTCAAACACGTACTAATGTCTGCTACACAGGGTTGTAAGTAACCATCCACAAATTTGGCTAATGGTTCCAATATTGACCCAATCCCTGATACGATGGGCCTACCAGGGGGATTAAATAGAGATTTATGGATTTTGGGTAAGAAATACAGGACAGTAGTTCGGGGATGTTCTTTTTACAGAAATTCCCTTACATGATCAGGTATAATGTAATTATCAAATGCTTCTGTAACCACTAGCTTTATTAGCTTTTTTATCTCATTAACTGGGTCTCCCTTAATCTGTTCATAATGTCCTGGTGTTTCTAATTGTTTGAATGCTTCAACCATATAATTTTCTTTATCTAAAATCACAAGTCCCCCTCCTTTGTCAGCTTTTCTTATTACAATAGAATTATTAGTCGCTGTTTTTTTTAAATTCCATTCTTTCTTCAAATTGTAAATTATTTAGATTTTTTATTTGTGTTAATTTTTTATCCCACAGCTGTTTAACTTCATGGGTAACAACTTTTTCAAAGGCGGACTAGTGCTACGGCTCCCTACTGAACGCCAGTATTTGCGGTCGTATTATCTTTTAGGCGGTCTTCCGTAGTCACTCTGTCTTTGCTGCAGTTCTGGGAATGCATACTACTATAATCACCCTCCCTAAACCAGGTAAAGATCCAGATAGACCCGCCAATTTTAGACAAATTTCATTATTAAATACAGATACAAAATTGTTTGCCAAAATTATAGCTGCAAGATTATCCAATATTCTTCCCAAACTAGTACACAGAGACTAAGTTGGGTTTATCAAAGGGAGACAAGCACCAGACTAATTCACCTAATAGATATTGTGGGCAGGAGAGCAGATCCTTCATTACTTCTCTCATTAGACATAGAGAACGCTTTTGGTAGGGTACACTGGGGATATGTTTGATTTCCAGGAACAAATATATGATGCTATCATGGCCCTTTATTCACATCCATCCACGAGAGTATTTGCCTCTGGTTTTCTATATAAAATTTTTTAAATATCTAATGGGACTTGTCAGGGGTTCTGAGTTGTGGAAGGAGCACACTGAAGCACTTGGATGATACCTTTAGTGCATTTATTACAGAAGTATTGAAAAGCACAAGCTTTCGGGGACCAACCCCTTGCTCAGGTGCAACACACACCAGTGAACACAATAAAATTTATACACATCAAACCCCATTTGATACTATCATGTGATCATTTAACCCCATATTCACCATGTGACCATAGAAAATCCCAAATGATTTAACAATAGTCTGTATATAATTTACAAATACTCTGAATTCAAGGTAGTCCTCAAATGTCCTTATCTGGAAAAATGTAACAATAAATACATAATTAAAAACAGTATTACAATGTAACATGCAAAGATGACATAAAATCTATAGAAAGCATCTTAAACTGAAGCTTTCATTAAGTCCCAGAGGAGGAAGAGAATCTACCTTTTTGATCCATATTGCCTCCCTCTTAAGTAGTTGCTGGCTAATATCGCCACCCCTGGGCAACTTAACTTGTTCCAGTATAGACCATGTCACTTGGGCTGCAGTATGCTTGGCATAATAAAAATGTTTCGCAACGGATGTCTCTGTCATATATTTTCTTAACTCTTCATTTTTTATTTCTCTTTCTCTGGATTATAATTTGGTATGTTACTCTTATGCTCATTTAAACGGGTTTTTATGCTTCTTGAAGTCTGGCCCACATAGGGCAACCCTCATGGGCACTTTATTAAATAGATAACACCCGCACTATTACACGTATAGTGGCCTTTAATATGTATTGGTGTGCCCTTATTGGGATGTGCTATGCTTTCACCTTTTATAATACCTGTACAATGAGCACATTGATTACAACCAAATGTGCCCATTTTAGGGGTGCCAGCAAACCACCTATTTTAGGTTTTTCTAACACTTTTATGGTGACCAACTGGCCTATTGTCTTACCTCGTCTGTATGCAAATTGTGGAGTATCCCTAAATAATTTTCCCACCTCTCTGTCATTTTTTAGAATTTTCCAGTTTTTTTGAATACTTTTCTTTACATAGGGAGTTAAGGTACCAAGGGTTGAGACAAAAGTTATTTTGTCTGACTTTGGTTTTTCTTTTTTAGACTTTCTGATTAATAAATCCTCCCACTTTGTTTTTTTTAAGGTCCTGTCTGATCTGTTGTAGCTGACCGTTATTGTAGCCCCGTTGTGTAAACTTCCTAATCAGCCCTTCAGATTCCAGATCATATAAACTATCTTTAGAAGTAATTTGTCTTACTCTGTGGGGTAAACTTTTGAATACTCCTAGGGGATGGCAACTGCTGGGCAACAAGACAGTATTGCAATCTGTTGGTTTATAATGCATAGTAGTAATTAGATTACTGTCCTCAATTACAATCTTTACATCCAGAAAGGCCAATGTATTTTCAGGATGTTCAAACGTAAATTTAATCGCTGAATGTACTTTATTTAGTTCATAAACCATCGATTCAAATTGCTCAGCATTGCCATCCCACACGAGGAAGATGTCATCCACATAGCGCCAATAATGCAAAACGCGTTCTTTCACATTTGAATTATGTAAGATAAATTTATTTTCAAAATTATGCTTGAACGCGTTCGCATATATTGGCGCCATGTTGGCCCCCATTGCGCAGCCCATTACCTGTACATAATATTGTTCAAGAAAGACGAAATAGTTCCTTTTCAACACTAATTCCATGGCTTCACAGGCAAAATTGATTTCATGCGTTTTCAGGGCAAGTTTGGATAAATATTCCTGAATACATTCCACACCCTCTGCGTGTGGAATTGTGGAATATAAATCACAAACGTCTAGTGAACACAACAAAACCTTCTTGTTTGGTAATTGAACCTGTTTTAATTTATTCAGAAAGTCAGTTGTGTCCCTTAGGCAAGTATGTAATAATTCAAATATTGACTGACATATTACATCCAGATATACAGCAAGAGGTTGTAGTACAGAGCCACATCCAGACACGATTGGTCTGCCAAGTGGTTTGGACAAAGACTTATGTATTTTTGAGAGAAAATATATGTAAGGAGCTTGTGGCCACTTTACAGTAAGAATGGTAAACAATTCCTGTGTAATAATACCGTCTCTCAATGCTCCTTCCAAAAAATAATCTATTTCTTTTTTAAAAGAATCAGTAGGATTGAAAGTCAATTTTCTATACCGAGAAACATCATCCAGTTGACGCAAAGCTTCATTAATATATGTTTGTCGATCAAGAACTACCACGGCACCACCTTTATCTGCTGCATGGATGATGATGTCAGTATAGGATTAGAAATCTAATAAAGCTTGTCTTTCACCACGTGACAGATTATCATTACCTCTTTTTCTTTGGGTCATTTCCAGAAATTCCTGCTTAACAATATGCTCAAAAGTTTCAATGCATTTAGGGGTATTGCTTGGTATAAAGGTATTTTTCTTTATTAGTTCAACATTTTCATTGGACTGTACATTAATACGTCCTGACCCGCTTACACCCCCATGTGCATCAAAATGTGCCCGCAATTTTAGTAACCGGACAAACCTGAATAAATCCACTTCTAAATCAAAGAAATTATCATTATGTGATGGAATATATCCCAGGCCTTTACCCAACACCGTTATCTCAGTCTCTGTCAATTGTCTCTGGGACAGGTTAGCCACAGCGTTTACCTCCGATTGGCCTTCCACCGTGAGGTGCGCTTTCTCTGCTTTAACAATAAAAATTATTTAATTAATAATTATTATTTTAATTTAATTAATAATAATAATGTAATAATAATGTTTTTAATTATGTATGTATTGTTACATTTTTCCAGATAAGGACATTTGAGGACTTCCTTGAATTCAGAGTATTTGTAAATTATATACGGACTATTGTTAAATCATTTGGGGTTTTCTCTGGTCACATGGTGAACATGGGGTTAAATGATCACATGATAGTATCACATGGGGTTTGATGTGTATAAATTTTATTGTGTTCACTGGTGTGTGTTGCACCTGAGCAAGGGGTTGGTCCCCGAAAGCTTGTGCTTTTCAATACTTCTGTAATAAATGCACTAAAGGCATCATCCAAGTGCTTCAATGTGCTCCTTCCACAACTCAGAATCGCTATTTTGTTGGGCTTGGAGGCGGCCCGGGATATGGATGCGACTGATAAAGTGAAGTAAGTGGTGTGCGGCGAATGCTCAACTGTGATTGAACTTGTCAGGGGTGTCATTTTTCTCTCTAAATTTTAACATTAGTAATAGAACCATTGGCAATGGCAATCAGGGAAAATGAAAACATAACAGGCATAAACATGGTAGAAACTATATATAAAATTTGTTTTTTTGCGGACGATGTTAGTGTTTTCTAACCCAAAAACATCTTTGCCTTCCATACAGCGAACACTGGAGAACTTTGCACAAGTCTCTTACTATAAAATTAATGAAGGAAAACACATGGTTTTAAATCTGGGAGTGGATAGAATGACAAGTGATAGACTAAAAGAAAAATTCTCTTATAAATGGTGTAAAAACTCAATTCCATAGTTAGGAATTAAACTAACCTTTCCTATTTTGGGAAAGTTGAAGAGAACTATAGTGGGATTATACAACAAATAAAGTCAGAAATTAAAGTGTATAAGCATCTGGAATTATCTTGGATAGCTAGAATAAAATCAGCTAAAAAGATGATATTACCAAGGATTTTATATTGAATGAGAGCAATTCCCTCAAGAGTGAAAAACGAGACTCTTAGAAATCTCCAAGGAAAAAAAAATTGAAATTTCCAAGAAAAATGGAATAATAAAATTCCAAGAATTAATAAAACACTTATCTACAGATCAATGGAACAAGGGGATATGAGTGTCCTTAACATGCTGAAATATATGGAGGCTTGTATTGCTGAAATTATAAAACTACTGGGAAACAAATGCTCAAAAACTATGGCTAGAAACTGAAATATATTTGCTCTGAGTAATAATATCCATAATTTGTTATGGGCAATTACCTTATTCCCAGATCTTCAATTTCATACTTTAACAAGTAGAAACATATGTGCCAAGTATGGAAAGACATTACCCAATAGGAAAGTGGGGTGGGGGATTCAAACCTCAGAGATTCAGATAGCAGCATTAAAGATTATTACCTCCCAGAATGGGTTTGCCAGGTGGAAAGAAAGTGGAATTATTAAGATTTTTTTCTTTACTTACAATTAAGACATATAGTACAGCCATTTTTAAATCAGAATGGCAAATACTTTTCTTTATTCCAAAGATTCTTAGATACTCACTCTCCTACTTTGAATGGAATATCCTTTTGTTATAAACTTTTCAATCATAGTGCAGATACATCCTCTCCTTTTTATAAATGGGAAACAGCTCTTAAAGCAGTATTTTCTCAAGAACAAGGGGAAGAAGCTATGAAATGGCCAAAAAAAGCAAAACATTGCATTAACCATATAGAATTAAGCAGGAACATATTTTTAAGATGGCACTTAACTCCACAAAAATTGTTTAAAAAGGACTACATCAGATATTTGTTGGAGTGGTTGTGATCTTCCGATGGGCAGTTTCCATGTGTGGTGAACTTGTCCAATAGTGGAAAAATTCTGGAAGGATATAGAAACTTTAATACAAAAGGTTTTGAAACTTTGTGTACCTCTCTCACTAGCTTTAGCACTAGCTTTAGCACTAAAAGGATATAAATAATGTTCCTAAACATCATATAGCAGTTTTATCTCATATATTAACATCAGCCAGATACACAATTGCATTAATTTGGAAATCCCCTTCACGGACACATATTGAAAAGGGTAATAGAAAGGGTTAATAACCAGATACATATGAAACAGTTGTTTAAAAAAATTAACAAATCAGTAATGAAATGAAACACAATGATTTTACTGGTTGAGCACAATGGGTAAAAGGAGAAACAATATAATAGTATAAAGATAGTAAGGGTTATAGGAACCTTTTTGTTTAAAAAGTGGTAGAAATAGGTAGAAGAAATAGCTTTGTATAAATCTTGCTTCATTTACATGCATAATAATGTTAATATGTAAAAATACTGGCATTGCTGTATATGTGACATCTATTGGAAACTTATTGCACAATTGTATGGTTAACAACTGTGAACTTCTGTATGTGCTGTAAAAAACAATAAAATGTTAAATAAAAAAGAATATGCCAATGCTTTTTTAGTACGGATACAATAGGGAGCCACTGGTTATTATAGCTTCTAATAGACCTTGTAGTAAGTACCCTCTTTTAATTTTATTGTTATGTTAACACTGCCCGTTTCTTAAAGGTTACAGAACAATTCCGTCTTTTAAACATTATGGGGCAGATTTACTAAGGGTCGAATTGAAAATTCAAATTCAAAAAATTTAATTTCGAAGTAATTTTTGGGTACTTCGACTATCAAATATACCAAAATTTTATTTGAATTGAAAAAAATTCGAATTGAATTTTAAAATTCGACCATGTCAGAATCGAAGTACTGTCTCCTTAAAAAATTAGAATTCGACCCTTTGCCACCTTAAACCTGCTGAATTGCTGTTTTAGCCAATGGGGGGCCTCCTAGAACCATTAAGGACTGTTTTTGAAAAGTTTTGAAAATCTAATTTTTTTGGTGAAAATCAAACTATTTTCATTTGATCAAAAATGCATCTATTCGATAAAAAAAAAACACTTGAAAAAAGTTTTTTAACTTCGAAATTCGACCCTTAGTAAATCTGCCCCTATGACTTCACCAAATGGTATTGTTCACTTTGTGGAAATGCGGAGATGATTGCCATAATGTATAATAGAATTCAAATGGAAATTAAGGGAACTGCTATGTGGAGTAACTGTTCTTACAAATCGGATATACGAATCCATAAGAAATTCAGATCATCAATGTAACAATATTATTTATTCTGCTATATATACTGTATATTGTGCAGTGTTATGAGTAGAGATCCGGTTTGCCTACAACCTCAAAATAGTTTAGCAAATGCAGCCTATGACCATACCACTTTTGTAAATAAAATGTTAATAAATAGAAAATCAATGCAACAGACATAACTGAGTCAAATTAACCAAACATCAATATTTTGTGAGCCTAATAATTTCCAGTCTCCAAAAATATGTCACTGCCTAATGATTCAAAATTACAACAAACAAGGATGCTATTGGAATTGGTACTAGTTTCACCCAGACTAGTTTCACCCAAATGTGAGGTCTGAAGAATTTTTTAAGCAATAGCTTTCTACAGAAAAAAACATCCCTGTATAATTACAACATTATGACTGGGTGAAAAGGATAAACAATGCAAGAGTACCGTAATCTGGCTTTCTGCTAACACATGCCCACTCCAATTATTTTATGAGACCTATAATAAATTTTATTAAATATTGAAGCATTAATTAACAAAAGGTGGCTCGCCAAATGCTTATGCTAAAAAAATGGTATTACAAAGATGATAATTAGTGATGGGCGAATGCATTCGCCTGGTTCGAATTTTCAGCAAATTCCACAATACGCTGGCAGCGAATAAATTCTCGAAATGCCAGCGAAAATTTGCCTGTGTCATAAAAACGGATGCCAGCATCCAAAAACAGATGCCAGCATCCAAAACGAGATGCCAGAGGCGTTTTACGAATTTTTCACTATGGATATTAAATGTGGAAAGCTGCTGAACAAGAAACTAAAGAAGGCAAAATCCTAAACTAGAATTAAGAACAAATTTGTTCCAGATTTTGCAAAAGTCTTAATTATATACTTCTTAATAAAGACAGTAACACACACAATACTAATCCCACCTCAACAACATAAAATGCCAATCACAAACAATAAAGTCTTACAAACAATAAAAATCCTATTAAAGCTCCAGGCCCTTAAGGCCAATATTTTAAAACAGTTAAATACTCTCCTCATTTTTGACTTCCCTATTCAATATTATGAGGCAAAATGCATCTTCTAGAGATGATCTCCTTCATGCTACTATTCGCAAACCAGAAAAAGTTGCTAGTTATGTTAAAATTAGTATCCAACCTCTAGCGCTTCTTATTTCTGATGACCAAGTGAGATTTGTCAAATCAAGACAGGTCCCGGATAACAAAAATTAATTACAAATGTATTCCATGCCAAGGGAAGTGATTGTTAGTAGCATTATGGTTGAATACTGTAGGTACTCATTGTTATAAGAGAGTTGTACTCATTGAGTTATATAAAAATGTCCTCCATGCCAATCAGCATATTTCACTAGATGCCGAAAAAACATTCAACAGATTATTGTGACCCTTTCTAAACAAAGTTCTGATTAAATTTGTTATCTTTAATCCCTTCCTAGATAGTATCTTTGCTCTAAAAAGACTCTCACAAGGATCTCTACAAGATGTTTTGTTTTTTGTTTTTTTATCAATAGCACCAGATAAGGGGGTGCCTTCTGCCCTTTAAACTTTTCTTATGGAAGCCCTAGCTGAAACTATTTGATAAGCTGCACAAACAGATCCATGGGGTCCTACTGTTCACAGATAACATTATCCTTATGCTTGCTTATCCTATCAACTATGTTTCTGCAGTTTATGGTATTACACCAATTTCAGCTAGTTCCAACTACAAAATTACAAATAACTTTTTCTTAGTCTCTAACAATTACTGAAAAACGCATTTGGCAAAATTTAAAACCACAAACCTTTGTTGAAATACTACTAGGCATGCCACCTTAACTTCCTACAAAGACTTCTTAATTGTAATAACCCTCCTCAGTCCTCAATGAGCCACAAGAAACAAATAAATGCACTTCTACATATGGATCTATGTCATGAAAAATGTATTTCCACCACCAACAACGAACATCTCCAGCGTCTAAAACACTTCAACGTCTTCTATTAAAGTGTGGGATGTACAGTCACATGAAAAAGTTTGGGAGTCCCTCTTAATTATTTGGAGTTTTGTTTTTGATTGGCTGAACTTTCAAAGTTAGGGAGGAGGTCCATGCAGCGTTTAAAATTCAAAAGCTTTATTCCTGGTTACATTTAAAACATGCACAGGGATTACACAAGACTTACATATCCATAGACGCGGGACCGCTCCCACCAACCCATGACTAGGTTGGCGTATGTAGGGACAAATACGCCAACCTAGTCATGGGTTGGTGGGAGCGGTCCCGCGTCTATGGATGTGACAACCCATTCAGACAGAAAATTGTTTCATATCATCGCTATATAGATGCTCTAATATTGATATGGCAGGGTACAGATTTGGAGGCCATTGAATTTGTTGAGTGCTGTAATAGCAATAACTGTAATCTAAAATTTACCTATACTTTTAATAAAAACATTGTTCATTTCTTAGATATAACATTAGAAGGGAATGAAAGTCAGGATGTTAGATGTGACCTATATGTCAAACCTATTTCTAAAAACACATTGTTGCGAGCTGATAGCTGCTATCCACGCTTTTGTCTGGGGGGCATACCAGTTGGACAATTTTTGCGTCTGAGATGCATATGTTCCACCTGGGATGACTTCCAGAACCGAGCCATGGAATTATGGGACAAATTGATAGAAAGGAAATATGATGTGCTCATGATAAAAGTAGCCTATGAGAGGGCCGTGGCCACGTCTAGGCAAGATTTGGTTTTTTCTAAACCGAAAAAGCGATACAATAAACAATGCAAACAATTCCCCAAAGAATCTGAACAGATATTGTTTATTACACAATATAGTAGACAAGCAAACAAGGTTAAAAAAATAATAAGAAACAGACTAGATGTGCTAAAAATGGATCCTTTATTGGATAGAGAATTATTTAATAATGTAAAATTCGTCTACAGACGAGGAAGAACTATTTCCAATGAGATCTCACCAAGTTTATATAGACCAAAGGCACAAGTTGATAGAGACAGATCAAACTGGTTATCAAGCAAAGGTAGTTTTAAATGTGGTAAAAATAGATGTAAGGTGTGTAAACATATACAAGTTCAAACTACATTTAAAAGTAATGTAACAGGAGAGATATTTCCTATTAAAAGTTACATTAACTGTGACTCTAGAGGGGTCATATATCTAGCCTCTTGTACCTGCGGGAAACAATATGTAGGTAGAACATATAGATCCCTCAAAGAACGCACTAGAGAACATCTGATACCAGTAACCCTGGAAACTTTTGAACAAGATAATTTTAGTAGCAACAGAAAACAATCTGCGATCAGTAAACATGTCATGCAAGAACACAATGGAGACTTTAGATTTATTAAGTTCCAAGGTATCGAGAAAGTTAAAGTAGGAGAAAGGGTGGAGATATACATAGATTGATTGATCAGAGAGAAGTCTATTGGATATTTACCCTTAAAACACGATACCCATATGGGTTAAATAGTGAATGGGAGGTTTCTTGTTTTCTTTGACCTTAGAATGATCGTCTCCAACCTTATCCAACTGGATACCATATAGGGAACTATATAAGGAATTATATGTATGTATAAAATATACCATTGTGACCTGTCTGTATATAACTTTGTTTTTAAGTCTAATAATGATCTTAATTGGTGTGACTATATATAATACCAATGCTAGTAGTGACATCACCTCTGATGAAGTGCCAGAACGAGGCATGAAACGCGTCAGGTGACCATCCTATCACAGACAGGATATGTAAGTCTTGTGTAATCCCTGTGCATGTTTTAAATGTAACCAGGAATAAAGCTTTTGAATTTTAAACGCTGCATGGACCTCCTCCCTAACTCAAAAATGTGCTACAAATGATTTCCGGCTGGACGGGAGACCAGCGAGTGGAAGTAGGAGTGCGGCAGCTGCTGGTGCGTTGGTGGTGTGGATACTGGTAGAGGACACGTGAGTTATTGTTTGCTGAACTTTCAAAGTAGCAACTTCCTTTTAATATGTAACATGCCTTATGGAAACAGTACAAAATATATAGTACTAAGTGGGAGCACTTACCAACGCCAGATTTCAGCGTGCTACTACGTGTAGGCCGCAATCCCAAGCAGCAAGGAAGCTTCTGTAGAAAAGAATAACACAGAGCACCAGTGGAAAAAATTATGTTAAAAGTATCAAAACTTTATTGGATCAATATTAAAAAAAATCCATCATTAGGGTGTGCAGCTCAACGCGTTTCGTGGCTTCCTGCCACTTCATCAGGAGAAACCAAAAAACTCAACACAGACTATTTAAAATGCATCAGTTAATAGTGCTGCTCCAGTAGACTTCTGCACTGAAATCCATTTCTCAAAAGAGCAAAAAGGTCTTTTTGTATTCATTTTTTAGATCTGACATGGGGCTAGCCATTTTGTCAATTTCACAGCTGCCCCAGTCATGTGACTTGTGCCAGCACTTTAGGAGGAAACTGCTTTCTGGCAGGCTGTTGTTTTTCCTTCTCAATGTAACTGAATAGTACGCAGTGGGACATGGGTTTTTACTATTGAGTGCTGTTCTTAGATCTACCAGGCAGCTGATATCTTGTGTTAAGGAGCTGTTATCTGGTTACTTTCTCATTGTTCTTTTGTTAGGCTGCTGGGTGGGGGAAAGGGAGGTGGTGATATCACTCCAACTTGCAGTACAGCAGCAAAGAGTGATTAAAGTTTATCAGAACACAAGTCACATGACTTGGGGCAGCTGGGAAATTGACAATATGTCTAGCCCCATGTCAGATTTCTATATAAAATATTAAAAAATCTGTTTGCTCTTTTGAGAAATGGATTTCAATGCAGAATTATTCTGGAACAGCACTATTAACTGATGCATTTTGAAAAAAATGTTTTTTCCCATGACAGGATCCCTTTAAGTACTTAAAGTGACCCACACCCAGAAATATGTAAAGTAACCCCAGCTCATGGAAAACCTTAACACATTTCTCCATAAAGGTAACTAAGCCACCTAATAAATTAAACACGAAAAGATGTACAAAAAGCATATATATATATATATATATATATATATATATATATATACCAAAACTCTATATATATGTGTGTATAACCTAAATACTCCAAATAATAAAAATAATAATAAAATGCAAAAAAATTATTAAAAAATATGAAAATGAATATAAAATCAAAAACCACAAAAAAAGAGGAAATTATTAAAAAGCCAAAATATATGCCAAAAAAAAATATAGATACCTTATAGAAGCAAGCCACAAAGCTATAGCGAAAACCTGGTGGAGGTCAGAAAAAACACAAAATCTCCCATTCCTTATTCATGTGTGGGTAAAACGATAAGAAAAGCAGGCACCCGCTTCTTAGAGCATGTTCCATCTCTTACAAGAAGAAATCTAAAATCAGCAGTGGGACAACACGTTAAAGATAAACATGATGGTCATATGAATATTTCTTTTCAAATAATTGATCAACCTAGGTTTGATATACGTAAGGATGATGCTGTAGGCTTACTGGATTTATCATTAAAAAAATGATAGAAGAGTATGGGGGAATGAATAAGGAATGGGAGATTTTGTGTTTTCCCTATAGCTTTGTGGCTTGCTTCTATCAGGTATCTCTTTTTTATGGCATATATTTTGGCATTTTAATAATTTCCTCTTTTTTTGGGATTTCATTTTCATATTCATTTTCATATTTTTTTATTAATTTTTTGCATTTTATTATTATTTTTATTATTTGGAGTATTTAGGTTATACACACATATATAGAGAGTTTTGGTATATATATATATATATATATATATATATATATATATATATATACACACTTTTTGTACATCTATGCTTGTTTAATTTATTATGTGGCTTAGCTACCTTTATGGAGACATGTGTTTAGGTTTTCCACTAGTTGGGGTTAATTTACATATTTCTGGGTGTGGGTCACTTTAATTACTTAAATAGTCTGTGTTGAGTTTTTTGGTTGCTCCTGATGAAGTGGCGGGAAGCCACGAAATGCGTTGAGCGGCTAACCCTGTTAATGTCTGCACACCCTAATGATGGATGATTAGGAGTTGAGCCTCCTTTTGCAAATGTAACAGCCTCTAGATGCCGTCTGTAGCCTTTGATGAGCAGTATTTTTGACCGTGTCCATGCAAAATCTCTCCAGCTCAGTTAGTTTTGAGAGCTACTAAGAATAGATAGCCTGCTTCAAATTATCCCATAGATTTTCCATGATATTCAAGTCTGGTCACTGTGACGGCCATTCCAAAATATTGTTCTTCTCCCTTTGCATAAATGCATTTGTAGATTGTGTTTAGGGTCTTTGTCTTGTTGGAATATCCAACCCCTGCATAACGTCACCTTTGCGACTGATGCTTGAAGATTATCCTGAAGAATTTGTTGATATTGGGTTGAATTCATCCAACCCCTGAACTAGCCATACAGCCCCACAGCATGACGGAACCTCCACTAATATTGACAGTATGTAGCATTTTTTTTTTTTTTGGAATACATTGTTGTTCTTCTTCTGTCATGACAAGTGTTTTTGTTACATAGTTACATAGTTAAACTGGGTTGAAAAAAGACAAAGTCCATCAAGTTCAACCCAGCATCAATACACACACCCTTCCATACTTTTCCCATAAATTATATATGCCCATCTATACTAACTGTAGAGTTTAGTATTATAATAGCTTTTGATATGTCTGTCCAAAAAATCATCCAATCCCCTCTTAACAGAATCAGCCATCGTAACATCACCCAGCTGTACATTCCACAACCTCACTGTCCTCACTGTGAAGAACCACCTACGCTGCTTCAAATGAAAATCCTTTTCTTCTAGTCTGAAGGGGTGGCCCCTGGTGCAGTGTTCCTCTTTATGGGTAAACAGGTCACCTGTTTCAAGGTTATAATACCACAGCAACTTATCCACACACACTGAGGTATAGTTGCCAATTATCTAATATTTATTAAAAAGGAAAAAGAAAAGAAAAGGTCCAACCCTGTATGTCTTTATTCCCTAGTATTCAAAAAAAAAAAAAAAATATATATATATATATACATATATATAAAACCATATAAAACCTGGATTCACTTAATTGTTTTACCGCTACGCTCAATAAATAATTAATACTCAATAAAGTGCTAGTGCTTATGTTATATCCGATACCACAAATAAATTAAGTGCAAAGAGAACCCCCAATGGATTCACAGTCCAATCAATCTCTTAAATTAAAACCTTGACTGTGAATCTCCCCAATTGATTTCAATACTCCTGATTGTTATTAATTTAATGGTATAAAATTGATTTTTTTATCCAATGATCAATTAAAATTTATGACAATCATTAAAACTAAAAAAAGGTTAGTGCACTTCAATTAATTTGTTAATCCCTTAAATTTTGATTAAATTGAAAAGTGGTATCTAAAACAGTTCATTAATAGTTAAATGCTTAAATTTCCCCGTGAATATCAACCACAAGCTCCTTAATGAGGAGCTTTCTGTGAAGATTAAAATGTATCAATCCTAATCAACAGAGTAGCAAAATAAACTTTGTATCAATTTGCCCAGGCATCAAACATCCCATTCATATGATTATTGAAAGAAGTTAGAAATTAAAAAAAAAAAAGTGGTGGAGTCATCCCATTACCTACTAATTTGTTTCTCTCTAAACCCTGGGATAACCCTAACCCTAAGCAAAGAAGGCAGTATGTGGGGGACTGTGGTCTCAAATTTTATTTTCCCTAACTGGATTTGATTCTATCTTACCTAAAAAAACACAAATCCCCTACATTGTGTGAAAAGAGAGAAGAATAAGAGAATTGTTTCTATGAGGCAACAGTAGGTTAAAATAGAAAAGGATAAAATATCTAATAATTATAAATAGTGATGGGCGAAACGGGCGCGTTTCGCTTCGCCGAAAAATTCGCGAATTTCCAGAGAAATTCGCGAATTTTTCGCCGATTCGCGAAACGAGTCGCGTGTCGTTTTTGACGCGCGTCGCGTCATTTTTGACGCGCGTCGCGTCATTTTTGACGCGCGTCGCGTCGTTTCTGACACGTCGCGTCATTTTCGGCGCGCGTCGCGTCGTTTTCGGCGCGCGTCGCGTCTCGTTTTTGACGCGCAAATTTTTTTGGGCTAATTTTTTTGCCAGTTTCGCGAATTTATTCGCCAGCGGCGAATCGCGGGAATTTGCCGCGAATTCGCCCCTGGCGAATAAATTCGCCCATCACTAATTATAAAACCAAGGAGAGATCAAAGTGAGCCATGCCGACACACGTTTCGCAAAAGCTTTGTCAAGGCTGTGATTCCCTGTGCCCACCTCGCCTCTTATTTAAGTGGTCTGTTTCATCGTCATTACATACTGCCAAATCCCCATCCCCCATTACCAACACGTGTAACATTTAAGTCTTCCATCTGGCAGTATTAATATACGTTAGGGACCGACCCGGATATCTATGAGAATGCATGGATTAACACGGGTTACCATGGGAACACCGTACCAATCCGGAAGGTCTGTGTAAGGCTAAGCGTATCAGGTCGGGTTTCCATGGCAACAATCGTGTCAATTGAGAAGATCAATTTGTGTCAGCTAATTTTACTATTATTTAACTGGTTATGTGTATACAACCGTTACTTCTAACTATTCCCTACTTAAACTAATATGAGGATAGATGTCATTCAGAAGCATTGTTTATTGTGTTACAATTATCTAATTTCTTATATATGGATTAGAATTTATGTAAATTTATCGTATTAATTAGTTGGATTTGCATCATAATCTAATTGTTATTTATGGATTTTTTTATATGGCTGATCTTGACAAAAAATTATATATATATAAATAATGAATTTATGTGATGAATTTGCATCATATTGTAGTTATTACTTTTTTTTAATATAGCTGATTTTAGCGGAAACATTTTTTTAACTGATGGATTTATATCATTGTCTCTAATTCTTGTAAATACCTCTATACAGTGATGGATCCTGTAGTTGTGCCTATACTAAGTATGGGTCCTATCTTTTGTATAAATTAATTGTATTTGATTAAAATTAATTTGTAATTAATACATTTTTGCTCTCTTGCATTTATTGTAAGTTAGTGGTCCTATCATTTGTATAATTAATTTTTGTACTTAGATATTAAATTAATTTGTGAATAATTGATTTTCTGTATTAAGTTAATTGCATTTATTTTTACCTCTAATCATATCTTTGTATAGTATACTCTGAATAAACTGCATGGTTTATTTTGATCTATGGAATAAAGGCTGTAAATAAATTGTTCTCATTTATGCCTCCGGGAGCTACTGTGTTTAATTTAAATACCCAATAACTTTCTCTTTTTAATAATTCTCTTTCTAGATCACCTGTCCTTATCCCCAAATTGACCTTTTCAACTACCCAAAATTTCAATCCAGCAGGGTTCATATTGTGTGTTAGTTTAAAATGGTGTGCTACCGTTGACAGACTCTTTTCACTTTTAAAATTTTTGCCCACATTTCTGATGGTATTACAGTGTTGTTGTATGCGAGTCTTTAATATCTGTGTGGTCATGCCAACATATTTTATCTTGCATGGACACTCTAAACAATATATCACATCTTTAGATTATAGACTTTTTTGATGGATTTTCCTGAGTAACCTCTTTGTTTTAATCTCCCTTTTAATTCTATGGCTTGAGTTTTAAACTCTTCCCTAGATGAACAGTTTCTCCTTATTCTTAGGAATTCTCCTGTGGGTAAGGAACTCTTTTCTGCATATGGGTAAAAACTGCCTTGATGTCCTGAATATTCTTGACAATACACAGATTGATGGGGACATTATTCTTATAACCATGGATGTTGAATCTCTAAATACCTCCATTAGTCATGAAATTGTAATAAAACATTTCCTGCATCAATCAGGTGAAACTGATGAGACCATTACCTTTCTGGGTGAATTTAATGGGATTTATTTTACATCACACTTATTTCACCTTTGATGGGAAATTTTATGTTCAAGTACAGGGCACAGCAATGGGAACATGCTGTGCTCCCTTTTCTGCGAAACCTCTTTCTGGGGTTCTGGGAAGAACAAATAGTACAAGGAGAAAAATTTGAGATGTATCACCAAAATATCGTCAAGTGGATAGGCTACACTGACGATATCATATTAATCTGGAAAGGAAGTAGGGAAGAGACAGCTAACTTTGTTGAACAACTCAACATAAATGATTTAAATATCAAACTGACCTTAGATATGTCTGAGAGGACAATTTCTTTTTTAGACCTCCTAATCAGTAATGATGGTGAGGGGAGATTGACCACCAAAACTTTTACAAAAGCTACAACAACTAACTCCCTACTAAATCAAGGCAGTTTTCACCCATATGCAGTACAGAGTTCCTTACCCACAGGAGAATTCCTAAGAATAAGGAGAAACTGTTCATCTAGGGAAGAATTTAAAACTCAAGCCGTAGAACTAAAATGGAGATTAAAACAAAGAGGTTACTTAGGAAAATCCATCAAAAAAGCCTATCATAGAGCTTTATACACTGATCGAACTGAGTTACTCAAACCCACAATTAGAAAGACCACTGGTCAAGATATGGTTAGATTTATAACCACATACAACATGGACAGTTCGGAAATTCGAAATATTATGAATAAACATTGGGCAATTCTGCTAGAGGATGAAACCCTGGGACAAATTCTACTAAACAGAGTTGCTGTCTGCTACAAAAGAAGTCCCAATTTGAAAGATCTGTTAAGCAGAAGCCATTTTGACAGGCATATATCAGATACAAAAAATTAACATTGGCATTAATTGTAAATCTAAAGGTGTGATATATTGTTTAGAGTGTCCATGCAAGAGAAAATATGTTGGCATGACCACACAGAAGGTAAAGACCCGCATTCAACAACAATGTAATACCATCAAAAATGTGGGCAAAAATAAAAAAAGTGAAAAGAGTCAACGGTAGCACACCATTTTAAACTAACACACAATATGAACCCTGCAGGATTGAAATTTTGGGTAGCTGAAAAGGTCAATTTGGGGATAAGGAGAGGTGATCTAGAAAGAGAATTATTAAAAAGAGAAAGTTATTGGATATTTAAATTAAACACAGTAGTTCCTGGAGGCATACATGAGAACAATTTATTTACAGCCTTTATTCCATAGATCAAAATAATCCCTACAGTTTATTCAGAGTATACTATACAAAGATATGAATAGAGGTAAAAATAAATGCAATTAACTTGATACAGAAAATCAATTATTCACAATTTAATTTAATATCTAATTATTAGGCCACTAACCTAGAATTAATGCAAGTGAGCAAAAATTCATTAATTACAAATTAATTTTAATCAAATACAATTAATTTATATAAAAGATTGGACCCATACTTAGTATAGGCACAACTACAGGATCCATCACTGTATAGAGTTATTTACAAGAATTAGAGACAATGATATAAATCCATCAGTTGAATTTTTTTTTTGTTAAGATCAGCTATATTAAATAAAAATCCATAAATAATAACTAGATTAAGATGCAAATTCATTACATAAATTCATCATTTATATATATAATTTTTTGTCAAGATCAACCATATCAAAAATCCATAAATAACAATTAGATTATGATGCAAATCCAACTAATTAATATGATAAAGTTACATATATTCGAATCCATATATTAGAAATTAGAAAATTGTAACACAATAAACAATGCTTCTGAATGACATCAGTTCTCATATCAGGTTAAGTAGGGCATAGTTAGAAGTAACGGTTGTATACACATAACCAGTTAAATAATAGTAAAATTAGCTCAAATTGATCATCTCAATTGACATGATCGGGTATGCCATGCCATGTTGCCTGACCTGACAAGGCTTAGCCTTACACAGACCTTCCGGATCGGTACGATGTTCCCACGGTAACCCGTGTTGATCCACGCATTCACATAGATATCCGGGTCGGTCCCGTATATTAATAATGCCAGATGGAAGATTTAAATGTTACATGTGTTGGTAATGGGGGATGGGGATTTGGCAGTATGTGATGACGATGAAACAGACCCTTAAATAATAAGCAAGGCGGGCACAGGGAATCACAGCCTTGACAAAGCTTTTGCAAAACGTGCGTTGGCATGGTTCACTTTGACCTCTCCTTGGTTTTATAATTATTAGATCTTTTATCCTTTTCTATTTTAACCTACAGTTGCCTCATAATATAAAAAAAATTCTCTTATTCTTCTCTCTTTTCACACGATGTAGGGGATTTGTGGTTTTTTAGGTAAGATAGAATCGAATCCAGTTAGGGAAGGTAAAATTTTAGACCACAGTCCCCCACATTCTGCCTTCTTTGCTTGTGGTAATCCCAGGGTTTAGAGAGAAACAAATTAGTTAGTAGCTAATGGGATGACTCCACCACTATCCTTTTTTCAAATTTCTAACTTGTTTCAATAATCATATGAATGGGATGTTTGATGCCTGGGCAAATTGATACAAATTTTATTCTGCTACTCTGTTGATTAGGATTGATACATTTTAATCTTCACAGTAAACTCCTCATTAGGGAGTTTGTGGTTGCTATTTACAGGAAATTAACAAGGGATTAACAAATTAATTGAAGTGCATTTTTAGTTTTAATGATTGTCATAAATTTTAATTGATCATTGGATAAAAAAATCAATTTTATACCATTAAATTAATTTAAACAATCAAGAGTATTGAAATCAATTGGGGAGATTCACAGTCAAGGTTTTAATTGAAGAGATTGATTGGACTGTGAATCCATTGGGCGTTCTCTTTGCACTTTACCATTTCTTGGTGGTATCAGATATACATAAGCACTAGCACTTTATTGAGTATTAATTATTTATTGAGAGTAGCGGTAAAACAATGACATGAATCCAGGTTTTATATAGTCAGGTGATCCCACTGGTGTCTAATAAAAGGGCAGATTGGGAATTTTACTCTGAAAGCAGCAAGTAAGTTGCGTATAAAATTTAGTCCCTTTGTAAAATGTATAATTAAGCAATGGAATTCTTAATGAATCAGATGAAAATCGAGTGTAGGACTGGCCAGATATGGGATGACTTTGACGTAGTTGGCCAGCTTAAATATATTGCAATATATGGACAAACAATGCCGTTGCTTGAAGGGTAGGCATTTTTTAGTAGCTGTATGCACAAAATGTCTTTATGTCTTAAATATATTGTTAATGGGTTGAGTGCAGAGGACCTTTTGTATTTGTCTATTTTTATTTTGTGGTCACAGCCTCATTGCACCCCCGTATAATGGTTTTAAAAATCAGTGGTGAGCACAACTTTTCTTTGTTTGTGTGTGTATATATATATATATATATATATATATATATGGAACATGGAGGAGCACTCACCAAACAAAAATCACAACTTGCTTGGGTGCAGGTAAAATGTGTACAGAAGAGGAAAAAAAAAGTTTTCCCTGAGGAAGATCACTATGATGTGATCGAAACATTGGAATATCTTTTGTTTTTCTATTAAAATCAGTTATCCTAACTGAGCCTGTTGTGTGCGGAATTTTTTTTCCTATTTTTTCCTATTATATATATATATATATATATATATATATATATATATATATATAGGGAATAAAGACATATGGAGTTATACCTTTTCTTTTCCTTTTTAATAAACAGGTCACCTGCTATTTGTCTATAATGTCCTCTAATGTACTTGTAAAGTGTAATTATGTCCCCTCGCAAGCACCTTTTTCCAGAGAAAACAACCCCAATCTGGACAGTCTACCCTCATAATTATTATTAATAAGTCTTCCATCCCTCTAACCAGCTTAGTTGCACGTCTCTGCACTCTCTCTAGCTCATTTATATCATTCTTAAGAACTGGAGTCCAAAACTGCACTGCATACTCCAGATGAGGTCTTTTAGTGTATAACTTGCATTTATATTGCAAGGTTATTGCAGACATTTTTGTGAATATTTTCTCTGCCACCAAAGTTATGACATTACTCAAAAGCAGAATGTCTGCATAAATATTTGCGACTATTCCATATTTTAAATGCTTGCAATTTGAATAAAAATTCATATTTTAGTTTGCACATTAAACACCACTTTTATCCACCATTAAAAACCATGTACAATGCAAATATGTTCACTGTGCAAATCATTCTGCACTGCTCAAATTTTATAAATGAGCTCCATTTAGTTTTGTGTTTGGATATGCCCAGCATGCCTTTTTAGGCACACACAAAAATGACAGTTTTAAAGTTTGGGTTGTATTCATTTTTTCCATGCAGAAAATGGCTTTTTTTGCATTTATGTTAATTTTACCAAAGTGCATAACCTTGCATTTATCAACATTGAACCTCATTTTCCAGTTTCCCAACTTAGACAAATCACTCTGAAGAGTGGCAGCATCCTGCATGGAACCTATTGTTCTGCACAATTTAGTATCATCTGCAAAAAAAGCCTTGCAGTACTCCACTAACAACACTGGTCCAATTAGAAAATGTTCCATTTACCACCACTCTTTGTAGTCTATCTTTTAGCCAGTTCTCTATCCAGGTACAAATACTATGTTCTAGGCCAGCATTCCTTAATTTAACCAATAACTGTCTGTGTGGCACTGTATCAAATGCTTTAGCAAAGTCTAAGTAAATCACATCCACTGCTATTCCAGAATCGAGGTCCCTGCTTACTTCTAATAAAAATAAATTAAGTTAGTCTGGCAAGATCTATTACGCATAAAACCATGCTGGCACAAACTCATAGTATTGTTATTTGCTATGAAGTCCAGTATCTCATGCTTGATTGACCCTTCGAAAAGCTTTCCTACCACCAATGTCAGACTTACTGGCTTATAGTTTTGAGGCAGAGAATGGGATCCCTTTTTGAATAGCAGCACCACATTAGCAATGCACCAGTCTCTTGGCACCATGCCAGACCTCAATGAACCCTGAAAAGTTAAGTAAAGAGGTTTAGCAATCACAGAGCTAAGCTCTCCAAGTACCCTGGGATGAATACCATCTGGCCCCAGACCTTTGCTTATCTTAACATGTTATAGTCTCTTTTGAATTTCTTCATGTAATATATTAATAAGGAAAAACTGGTTCCTCACTTGAAAAATATGCGTTCAGAATCTAATCTTTTTGCTTGTTCTCATCAACCAGCTGATCCCCCTCTGATATTATGGTCCCACCCCTTCCTGCTTAATTGTATACTATTAAAATATTTAAAAAATAATTTAATCCACATTGCTGGATAGCTTTTTTTCATGATTTATTGGCCTTCTTGTCCAAAGCATTGTTCCAAAATGACTGCAGCTTGTCTAAATGAGCTTCTGCAAACAGCAAGTGACTCTGTTTCTGGTGTGTGTGCAGAAAGGGCCTCTTTCTCTTCACCCTGCCATACAGATGTTCTTTGTACAAATTGCGCTGAATTGTAGAATGATGTACAGATACACCATATGCAGCAAGATGTTCTTACAGGTCTTTGGAGAGGATCTTTGAGTTATCTGTAACCATTCTTACAATCCTCCGCATATGCCGCCTGCCAGACCTGCCAGACATGGGTTTTACAGCAACTGTGCCTGTGGCCTTCCATTTTCTGATTACATTCCTTACAGTTGAAACTGACAGGTTAAACCTCTGAGATGTTTTTTGTAGTCTTCCCCTAAACCATGATACTAAACAATCTTTGTTTGAAAATCTTTTGAGAATTGCTTTGAGGATCCCATGCTGTCACTCTTCAGAGGAGAGTCAAACAGAAGCACAACTTGCAATCGGCCATCCTTAAATATCTCTCTCATGATTGGACACACCTGGCTATGAAGTTCAAGGCTTAATTAGCTAATCCAACCAAAATGATGTTGCCAGTAATCAGTATTGAGCAGTTGCATTCATTCAAACTAGAAAAATTACAAGGGCACTCAAATTTTTGCACAGCCAGTTTTACACATTTGATCTTGTCAGCCCTCGAATCAACTTCTCCTAAACAATGTAAAATTGTATAATGGCACATGTTTCCAACCAAAGTCTAAATTATATATCTAACCTCTACTGGAGGAAATTGGGACACACCAGCTCCTGCATCTACATCTGCTAGGACTGCCACAAACTATCTATATTTTGGATGTCAATTTTCCCCCCAGATACTTTAGACATCACAAACAATAAAAATGAATATTATAATGCCAGAAAACATCACCTGTTACACAAATGCTATTTAAAAGTCTCCATGCTGTTTCTGTATTTATGTTTTATGCTCTGCCTGTACATATGTGATTGTTGCTTTCTCCGTTGCCTAACTTCATCAATAAAAAACTTAAAAAAAAAAAGATATTTCACCCCAAATCACCACCTACAGTTTTAAAAAAATCCTCCCCTCACCTTTCTTCATTAACCGGCTCTAGATCTAATAGATCAAATCTGAAATTTGGAAATACCATCAAAGAATACTCAGTCTCCACTCTCCATTATTTTACACACCAAGTCATTTCATGACAGATACAGTGCTGGCCTCTCATGTATTCTACACTGCAAACTGTGGCCCCCTTCTATTAAAGCAGCCATGCTTAATATAGAATAGACACTCAATGCATTCAACAATATGAGTAGTAGACCCCAAATCTATGGCCCTACTACATGCACTGATAAGTAGCAGACCTCAGATCAGAAGCTCTTGCCATGTGCATTTTGATATAAGCAGCAGAGCCCAGACCTGCGGTCCCTGTTACACACACTGACAGAAGGGCAGGCCCCAAATATTGGTGTCCCTTGCAATATATACTTGGGTGAATATCAAATCCCAGAACTGTAACCCCCACTGCGAACACTAATGTGAATTAGTGATGGGCGAATTTATTCGCCAGGGCCGAATTCGCGGCGAATTCCCGCGATTCGCCGCTGGCGAATAAATTCGCGAATCACCAGAGAAATTTCGCCAAGCAAAATTTCGCCAAAGAAACGAGTCGCGTTTTTGACGCGACGCGCGCTGAAAATGACGCGACGCTTGTCAAAGTTGACGCGACGTGCTTCAAAATCGTCCCGCGACTCGTTTCGCGAATTTTTCGCCGATTCGATAATTTCTCAAGAAATTCGCGAATTTTTCGGCGAAGCGAATCGCGGGAGATTTGCCCATCACTAATGTAAATATGCAGGCCGCAGACCAGTGGCCCCTGCAGTGTACATAAGCGCCGCAAAGAGCAGTTTCAGAAGCAACAGCATCTCTGTCCTTAATATCTAATTACATAGTGTAAAACGTGGAAAATTGTAAACTAGTGGGGCCCCACAAAAATGCTTTAAAAAAATGCTTTAAAATGTGGGATACGCAAAATGCAGGAATGTAAAAAAAAAGGCATCCCCCACATAATTTTACCTTTTTCACAGATTCTTTAGAATTCTTTAGTAGCAGTATTGGAATATCAGATATAAAATTGTGGTATCTCATAAAATATTTCACAATATTGACACATGTTGATTAATATTTATGTATTTAATTTAATTTATTGTACAGGTGTGCCACTAAAAAAATTACCTTTACGGTGACTATAATTAAAAAGCAATTATTTGGGCTGTTTTGGCCAATTTATTCAGGCTACTAAAAACAAAAGTAAAAATTGCCCTAAAACCAATATAATATTTTATGCAAATAAATACTGTAGTTTATAATGTAATTTTATCATGACAGAGCTGTATTTTTTCTTATATATTGGGAAAGGTCAGCTAGATAATATAAAAAAAAATTCATACAACTGCGCCAGTTTAATGAAGATAAAACTTCTGGCCCTAATTTTCACATTCAACTGATGTAGAAGAACAAAATAATCAATCACTGTCAGCAAAAGGGTACTCATTTAAAATAATTTAGTCTTGTGATGTAAATAAGAAAGCACTATCTAATGCTACTCTACAACAGTTTTTCTGTAGTACAGCAGTTGCATTGAGGAAATAAAGTGAAATATTTCTGTTAGGAATTCAGTCCAGCCAGGAAAAGGTTAATGGTATTTTGGCCTCATCCAATCAGCTGCTACAGAAAGCTTTATAAGTTCCTTCCTCCACCCTTCCCCCAGCTCATTGCCTGAGCAAACAGGTTCTCTTGTATTACTAGGGGTTACCAAAATCCATTTAGTTGCTGAATCTTGTCTTATTTTAATTTATTATTGTTAAATCCTTGGCATGGTGTTAGTGATCTCATGTGTACTGCTCAGTAAGTGTTCCAGTTTGGTTAATTGCTTTGCCCTCCTGTGTGTGAGTGGACCTGCACTTAGTGCTGTGGTAACTTGATACTGTGCTTTAATCTCCAATGCATGACTTGGCCCACTGACTTTACTAAAATTCTAACAAGCAGTTTGCAGTTTTGTAGTGGCTGTGTGTTTTCCCACTCTGCAATGTGCACACAGCTACTTGATACAGGTTTGAACAACTTACCCAGGTATAATCAAGCTAGCTACCTCCAACTGCTTATCATGCATACATTTGTAAGTCAGAACGTTCTGACTATAGTTTTCAGTGTCATCCAGCCACATGGCTTCTATAGAATTAATATAATTTAAGTTTGCCCTTGCCTGGCTTAAAATGGTTTTAAAGGTTATAGGACCCATTTATGGCCAAGCAGGGAAAGGTGGCTCTATGGGGCAAAGTCACTAAGCGGTGAAAATGAGCTAGTGTTGCCTTCGCTAACGTTCGCCGCACTTCGCCAGGCGAATTTTCACCAGCGCTATGCAAATTCACAAAAGTGCTAAGTTACGCTCAGGTCGGTGAACGGTAGCATAGTAGCGCTAATGTTACTTCGCCAGGCAAAGCACATTTACGCTAGCGATGCCTAATTTGCATACGGCGCAAATTTCAAAGTATAATAGAAGTACATGTTACAGCCACTACATTACACTACACAAGCCCAGGAAAGCTTTAATAAAAAAAATTAAGTTGTCCTATTGCCCTAAACATGTGCCCACTGTATAGTTGAGCTGCCATATGTTAGGAAATGTAGGGGGGAAGGAGGCTAACCCCCCTAAAAAATTTCGCTCTTTTTCAGACTATCACCCTACAAAAGGTAAAACACGCCAGCGTTTTTTTGGGACTTTACATTTTTTTTTTAAACTCATATCTATTGTTTGAACTTCGCCAGGTCTAACCTGGCGAAGTAACATCTAGCGTAAGTAGTAATGTTCATTAAAATGGTCATCTTAGTGAATTTGCATAATTGCAAATTAGCATAATTACAATAGTTCGCCTGGCATAAGGGTGCGAAGTTGCGCTAGTCTCTCTACTTTGCTAGTGAAAATTCACCAAAGTTACGAATTGACGTGAATTGGTGAATTAGCGCTAGCGTTAGACGATTTGCGCTTTAGTGAATTTGCCCCTTTGTATTCTGGCACAAGTGACAAGGCAAGTATTTGATTGCCATTTGCTACAATATTAACATGTATTTTTATACATCTTCTATGTATTTCTCGATATTCTTGTTTCAAGAAAAATACATTGCTGTACATCAGAGTGCAGTACTAAACATTTTAGCGACATTGCTGGCAATTGGTATCAAGTATCCATATTTCTTGGATTTATTGTTATGACAGTGTGTGCATTTGTATAGCGTACTTATGTATATAGAGTAGCTCTGTACAGCAACATATAACCTGGAGGTGGGCAATAAAAGTACTGTTTCTATATTAAATTTTTTTTATGTTTATATTTTTTATTGAAAAAAAAAAATGACATGATGCATTATACAGTAATCACGGAAACTGGGCAACACCAGTCTGCTTGTCTAAAATAAGTGCAGGTATACAATGGAATCATTACTGTCATCTCCAAAAGTATGTGTAGCTGTGAACTAGTATGCTATATGTCATTATAAAAATTAAATATACAAAAGTAAAAAAAAAAAAAACAAGAACGAAACAAAAGGGGGAAGGAGGGAGCAAAAGTAAACTTATAAGGGACGTAAAACTACTATCAGAAGTGGTTTGCAGTCAAAATAAAATAGATAAATAAAAGTACGGTAACAATGTGGCAGGAGATTGGCAAACATACCAGTGGGTCAGTGGAAACAGTGGGGGATATGAAAAAACATACATTACTAATGCTTCTATAAGCTAACCAAGGGTTCCAAACTCTGTTGTGACGCTTCTGTTGTCCTGTGCAAAAGCTAGTCAGTTTTTCCAGGACCAAAACATTATCCAATTTTATTTTTACCATTTGGATGTCTAGGTTGGAAGTTTTCCAGGTTCTAGCAATAATTTGTTTTGCTGCAGAGAATATATGTGTAACAGGAACCCTGATATATTTATTTTCATCAGAAATGTGTTTATTTAGGAGAGCCTCCGCAGGGTCCTTTCTCAGCAAGAGACCTGTGACATTTGTAATCAAGGAATATATTAGAATCCAGAATCTTGCAACTTTCGGACACTCCCACCAGATGTGCATAAAGGAGCCTACATTGCCAAAATTTCTAAAGCAGAGAGGTGAAGTTGATGGGTACCATTTGAGAGGTTTCTTGTATTAAGATATTTATGAACAGAGAACGGAAGCAGTAATAATATCATTCCAAGTATCATTGTTGTCATTCCCAGTGTTGAACGAATTGTAAATCCTTAATGTCCACTTGGTGAACCATATACTGTAGTTATATAGTGTAGATATTGACCTTTTCTGTGGGAGAATCTGTAAAAACATAAGCTCAAAGGGAGTTGGGCGAGGAAAGATATTTTCCTTCTATATGGATCATATATAGTTGCGTATTTGTAAATAAAAAGTCTCTCGTGGAGGCAAATTGTAAAGGTCCTTAAGCTGTTGTACCATGAGCAAGGTGGAGTAATGTGAGAGAATAAATAATAAGTTATTCTGTTCCCACCAAAGAAAGTCCTGGAACAAAGTTTGGATTAGCAAACATACTCAAGGCTGGGCTGAAGGGAAATATCATCTTATGCTTAGTACCAAATTTCTGCCAGAGCTTAGACTACAATTGTATAGACTACAATTGGGTTAGTCTGTTCTTGTATTGATACACAAGTATCTTGATTGATTTGCAAGAGCTGCACCCCTCCTCTGGAATTCTCTCCCACGGTCTGTCCGACTTTCTCCCAATCTTTCAGCTTTCAAGAAATCTCTAAAAACCCACTTTTTTAGAGAAGCCTACCCTCACTGTTAACCACTCAATGCAATACCGCTTACATTACTACATCTCTCACCCACTTTACTCTGATCTTGCCCTCTCCCACACCTTGTGTATCACTCCCTTCCCGTTAGCTTTTTCTGTACAGGGCCTTCCTCACCTCCTGTACCAGTATTTATTGTGATGCATGCACAGTAACTCCATATTTATTGTGATGTATGTAACTCTTTATGTTCTATATATGTAATTCATGTGATTTGGTTGTATAATCACATTCACTTTACAGCGCTACGCAACAAGTTGGCGCTATAGAAATACATGTTAATAATAATAATAATAATACACATGTCGACCATAAGACATTTTTGTATATCTAGCGTTCATTGCTTCTAATTCGATATTAGCCCACAACAGGGCATCTTCCCCTCTGTGCCACACTGGCAATTGACTAAGTTGTGTAGCTAAATAATAAAAGTGAAGATGAGGTATGCCTAATCCTCTCTTTTGTCTATTTATAGAAGCTATATCAAATTTGAGACTAGCTTTTTTATTATCCCACACAAATTTAGTAAAAGCTTTTTGTAAATGTTCAAGCATGCCTTTAGGGGGAGCTAAAGGAGCATTCACCCTACCCAGCCAAGTTGTAGCTTGGACCAGGAGAAAATCCTGCCCAATTCTTTCATGGAACTGGATTTATAATTGCCAAGGGCAAGAGAGCCATAATCTGGAAAGAGATAACCTCCTGGGTACTTAATGCACTTAGGTTGCCACTTAAATTGTAAGTTTCACAATGTTGTGTGGTAAGTTAAGGTTTAGAGCTTCTGTTTTTGTTGGGTTAACTTTGAGACCTGACAGTGTGGCAAATTTGCCCAAAGTGAGGTAGAGAAGGTAGGGAGGAGGTAGGGAAGTCATGGGATGGTATAATGCAGGGGTAGGGAACCTATGGCTCGGGAGCCACATGTGGCTCTTTTGATGGCTACATCTGGCTCTCTGCCAAATCTTTAATAAAAATAACAGGTGGCGTGGCGTGGCCTGCGCTCTGCGGATAGAATGACTCGAAAGAAGGGTGCCAGAAAAGAAGACATGAAAAATATTATGAAGAACAGTGATATTTCAAATGAGTGATATTTCAAAAATGATTTGCAGTTTTCATATATGTCATATATAATCTGATGAGGAGAAATACAGTGAAATGGAGATATTGGAACATTTGCAACTGAATGCTTTTTGGTTGTCCTTCACAATAAAAAATAACAGAACAATTGCGACCACCTGCAAATCATTTGAAACATCACTCATTTGAAATATCACTGTTCTTCATAGTTTTTTTTTCATGTCTTCTTTTCTGGCATTTGACAGATTTCCCCAACATGCTGCCATGAGACTGTACATTGGGCTTTTGCATTATGACTTGTGAGTAAGTGGATTGAGCAACAAAAGTGGTATTTTGTGACTGGATTGGGGGAGTACATATATAGATATTGTCCAATGCATGATTATCCCATTATCCATGGGTGCAGGGAACTTTACTTCACATCAACCACAGATAGGGTTGCCACCTTTTCCTGATAAAAAATACCAGCCTTCCTATATATTTATCTTTTTTTCCTATTAATAACATTGGGATCAACCATCAAAAATACCGGCCAGGCCGGTAAAGTACTGGCCAGGTTGCAACCCTAACCACAGACTGCAACGTCAGCTTAAAATACCCCTTGTATCACCAGCAAAATTGCTGTGGTCTGTTAGAAACACATATTATCTTGTGTGAGTCTTGTCTGAGTCTGACCCACATCTCACATCCAAAGCACATTAAGACCAACCTACAATCACGTTTAACGGATGGAAGTCTCAACGCCTGCATGAAACTTAACCTCACCACGTATCCGCAAAACCATGCAGCACCAGAAGTCGCATAACAACGTTATTAAGAATTCAGAGACTTATTGTACTTTAAAAGTGTTGGTCTTACATAAAATGCACACATTTACTTGTATTTAGTTTTAAAAATATTGTATGGCTCTCACAGAATTACAATTTAAAATATGTGGCGTTTATGGCTCTCTCAGCCAAAAAGGTTCCTGACCCCTGGTATAATGTCTTCAGAATATCATCAGCATATAACATACAACGGTGATCAGCTTGGCCATCCTTAATGCCTGAGATTCTAGTATGGTACCTTGTGGCTATTGTTATGGACTCTTTGGTAAGTGAAAACAGCAGGGGGGACAAAGGGAACCCTTGCCATGTGCCCCTGCCTATTGTGAACCAATCAGATGAAAAACCATTGTGTTGAACCCAGGCTTTAGGAGAATCATATAGGGCAGTTATAACCTTAAGAAATGATTAGTGATGGGCGAATTCGCCAAAAAAAAACGAGTCGCGCGTCGTTTTTGACACGCCGAAAATGACACGACGCGCGGCAAAAATGACGCGCGACAAAAATGACGCGCGACTTGTTTCGCGAATTTTTTCGCCAATTCGCGAATTTCGTGGCGAAGCGAAACGGGTGAGATTCGCCCATCACTAGAAATGATGGGGGGAAACCATATTTTATCAAGTACTGTAAGTAAAAACTTCCAAGAGATGGTGCATAGGAGCATAGAAGAGATTTTTTTGGGATTTGGCTATGGTAATTAGGTTAAGTGCGCTGCAAATATTTCCAAAACTTGTCTGCCTGGTATAAACCTTGATTAGTCCTTTTGGATTATAGTATGGAGGAATTGATTCAACCTAGTCGCTATAATTTTTACTAATAATTTAACATCAATATTTAGAATGGAAATTGGGTGAAAGTTCCTAAAATCTGTGGCATCTTTTCCTGGTTTTGGAATTATTGTGATTGGTGCCGAGAGGGATTCTGGGTCATATTTAGCAGTCCCTTGCATAATATTGTTGAACAGAGCATGAAGCTGGGGTATTAATTTGGGAGCTAACAATTTATAATATTTGCTTTTGAAGCCATCCAGACCAGGGGATTTGTTTAATTTAAGGTGCTGAATTGCCTCAATTGGGGTGTATTAAGAGGTTATCTGTGAAGGCGAAAGGTGTGGCAGAATAAGAGAGCCTAGGAATGTGTCCAGGGACTGTGGAGAAGGATCTGGTCATTGAGTATATAGGGATTGATACAATCTGGCAAACTCCTACACTATTTTGGTTGGAATAGCAGTGAGGGAACCTGTGTTAGTACAAATTTGAGAAGTCAAATTGTCAGCATTACTTGTTTGTATTGTGGTACAATTTCCCCAATGGCCACTCTCCACCGGCAGCAACAGTAATCTTAACAATTGAACAGCACCACTTCAGAAAAGTAAAATTGCCTTTGTTGCTAAATTCTGGGCATGACAGTGACAATTTTTGGGCCTGAAATATCGCTGTGATGCCCAGAATTTTGAAATAAAGGCGCTGTTCAAGTGTTACGATTAGTACAAATTTGAATAACGGATGGACGTAAAAATGTGTTATGTAGGGGCCAGGCCAACATGGTGTTCGCCTTGTTAGATTTCTCAAAATAATTTTTCTTAATCCATTGTAGTTTCTGAATTTCTTTTTTTTGTCAATTGTAGGTTTATTTCTGTTCAGTGTCTCAATTTGTCGCCTATTAGAGGCATTGGAAGGATAAATTTTGTGTTCAGATTCTAGGAGTTGCAGTGTCTCCATTTGTTGTTTTAATTTCTGTTCCCATTTTTTTTTCTAATTTTGCATTTAGTTGTATGAGTATCTCTCGCATGTAAGCTTTATGGGCTGCCCACAAGGTAGACGTATTGATGTCGGGGGTACTATTTGTATTATAGAAATTGTCAAGTTCTTGATAATAGTATCCATATTAGCTGGGGAAGATAACAAAGAGTCATCTAACCTCCATCTTAACTCAGTCGGAAAGTTGACCAAGCTGGATAACCGAAGGAATACTACAGAGTGGTCTGACCATGGGCAGGATTTTATATTCTAATCAAGAATCCATGGAATAGTAGATTTATGAACCAGAAAAGTATCAGTGTGGGAATGGGAATTATGGGGGAAAGAATAAAATGTGTAGTCCTTCTTAAATGGGTGACATTCCCTCCAGGCATCTACCCATACATATTGATCCAGTAGTTTAGCAATGTTTGCCCCCTCTGTTGTGGCTTGGGATGTAAGGATTTCTATCTATGGAGGGGTTTACGACTTCATTGAAATCGCCAACCAATAGCACAGGGCATATGCACAGGGCATCCTATTAGTATTAAGTATCTTCCATCCGGGTCTGCTATAGAGGACTGAAGGTTGAAATTAAGTCTCCTATGAAAACAAATGGCCACCCCTCTATGTTTTTATCAGCTGAAGCAAGGTAAAATTGGGGATAAGAATAATAAAGATATTTCAGGGCCGAAGTTTTGGAAAAATTACTCTCTTGGAGGAACAAGATATCTGACCTCATTCTAATGTACTGTCTCATGGCAAGATATCTTTTGGAGGGTGAATTGAAGCCTTTAATATTATGGGAAATACAATTTAGCACAATTGAACCCATAAATTTGGTAGCCTAAACCATACTCAACCACTTTCCATACCGTACTATCATCTAAGTGAGCATATTGACAGCATTTGAGATAAATAAACACACGCTATTAACAAAAAACAGTAAACATAGTTACATAGTTAAATTGAGTTGATGAGTCCATCAACTTCAACCCCTCCAAATTAAAAACCCAGCATACACACACACACACACACACACACACATCTCCACTCTTTCACACAAACCATATATGCACATAGCTATACTAACTGTAGAGTTTAGTATCAAAATAGCCTTTGATATTATGTCTGTCCAAAAAATCATCCAAGCCCCTCTTAAAAGCATCAACAGAATCAGCATCACAACATCACCCGGCAGTGCATTCCACAACCTCACTGTCCTGACTGTGAAGAACCACCTACGCTGCTTCAAATGAAAGTCCTTTTCTTCTAGTCTGAAGGTGTGGCCTCTGGTAGGTGATCCTCATTATGGGTAAAAAGGTCTATTGTCTATAATGTCCTCGAACATATTTGTAAGGTGTAATCATGTCCCCTCGCAAGCGCCTTTTTTCCAGAGAAAACAACCCCAACCTGGACAGTCTCCCCTCATAATTTAAGTCTTCCATCCCTCTAACCATCCCTCTAACATAACATGAAACAGGTGAACAAGACACCTAAATTGGAAACACCTGGGTATTAAAGCCATGCCCAAAATTAGGTATTGGCTAAGTTACAGATGGGGGTTAAGTTCATGGAAGGACCCATAATGTCAAACATAATGCCCATAAGGCTATGGTTAAAGCAGGGTTGGACTTTATTGTTACCAACTGGTCAGGTAGGCCCTTCTTTGTTGCATCTAGGGCTTTTTTGCAATAGTGGAGAGAGTGGCCTCACTGTGTTATGTTTCTCGGGAGAGGTGTTTTGAAAGGAAGAGTGAGGTAATGCTGACTTGATAATCCCCAGTTGCGATTGTAAGGTAATGCCATTGTGAAGAGATGTAGTGCTGTAGCATTTATTCTGATAATTTCGCTCTGTAATAATGGAGTCGGGCAATGATTTCTTTAGAAGGGCCACTTTGTTGTTTAGGCCCCAGTGCCCTGTGTACCACAACAGTGGGTCTGGAGGAAGGTCAAGGACCAAAGCAGCGAGGAGAAGAGGAATCTCTATTTGTAGATCTAATACAGAGTCTGGGAGGCCCATGATCCTTATATTGTTACAGCGGAACCTGTTTTTGCCATCGATCTTGGAGGTCCAGTAGCTGGATTTGTAATTTCGCCATGACAGCCTCTTGCCGATTAAGTTTCGTAACCATTTTGTCCTCTTTATCTCCACCGCCAGTGTGCAATTGCCCAATTCTTTAAGCTCCTGCATCACGCGCTCTGTGATTTTGTCAGCCACCCTTGCCAATTCCGCTTGGAGGAGCTGTTTAAAAGGGAAAATCAGTTTAGCGTCACCTGAATATGTCTGTGGAGCCCCTTGCTTGGAATCCAGTTGACTTCGAAGCAGACTGAGGAGAAGTGCGTGGTGAAGAATCTGCCTTGTCGCCAATTTTGGTGGAGGCCTGGTGCAGTGGTGAATGCGAGGTTGTCGGTGGTTTACGCTTCTGAGCTAGAGATTTTCTAGATTTGAAGCTTTTTGGCATGATATGGGGGGGACACCTGCCAGTTAGTTCCTTCAAGATGCAAGTATGGGTGCTAGAAATTGTAGCTACAGGGGTCATTCAGGAGCGGAGCGATGGAAACACGTCTGTTTAGGTCCACATCTAGGCCACGCTTCCCCGTACTGTTGTTGTGAAGAACTATAGGTTCCATGCAGGATGCTGCCACTTTGCATAGCGATTTGACTAATTTGAAAAACTGGGCAGCAAACTGGAAAATGTTGATAAATGCAAGGTTATGCACTTTGGCAGAAATAATATAAATGCAAGTTCTGCAATAAATGGCAGTGTGCTGGGGGTTTCCTTATTTGAAAAGGATCTATGGGTCTTTGCAGATAGCAATTTGCCTAATGCCGACTGGTGTTATTCTGTGGCTACTAAAGCAAATAAAATACTGTCTTGCATAACAATCTTAAATGGGTGGGAAACAGACACACAATTGTCATAAAATGTTTTGTCCTTAAATTTATGAAAATAGTTCTCATATAAAACACTGAAGTTCTTACGTTAAAAAAAAGCCTAAAAATATGTAAATTAATTTTGCTCAATTCACCAGTTACACTCCTCTAAATGGTTCCTGGTTTTGTCTCAAAATTTTTAAAAATCTTGCCATAATTGGCCACAAAAAAACACTGAAATCCCCTTATGCACAAAAAAACCTGATTTTCTGCCACCGCCATGAATAAAAAAAAAAGAGCCTAAAAACTAGAGATTAATATAACTAAAATGAATGAATTTTCTGCTAAATTAGCCCATATTGTGTTTCTAATTTTTTAAAAATATTGTCTAAAGCTGACCATAGATGCAAAGATTTGATTGTATGAATCTCCAATTCATACAATTTTCTGGCTCTGTGTTGAGTGTCTCGACATTTTTCGTGAGTGACTGGTCATTCATTTGATCAGACAGGTTAGAAAATTCCTGTCAGCTACCCATAATATCTCTGCATGTATCAGACGATATCAGTGGGAGACTGTCACCAGGTTTTATTGGACATAACTTTCCCATGATTGCTTTTCGAGGCCCAAACAATCTGCTGTGGAACAGGACAGGGAACTGCACACTTCAGAGTGAGGACCAGAGGAGGGGAAGAGTTTTTGGTCAATTTCGCCCACTGTGTCCTCAAAAATTAGCCCATGTTCTGTCACTGATTTTTTTTCCCTTTTCAATTGTTCTCTGATACAAGTCAGAGCTTAACCCAGAAGAAAAAAGTGAACTTAATGTAAAATATTTGGTGCATGTGCTCTTTTGGTGATGGTCAGTGTACTGTTGGTAAAAGCCACAAGGAAAATAAAACTTTTCTTTTTCTCTTTCCTGTCACAAGTAAAATCTGCAAGAAGAAAAAAAGACTTCTGCAACAGCGGGTTTGTCATTTTTTTTCTGCTCCCCGGCACAAAAATCAGTTGTAGCAAACAAAGAAAACTATTTCACAGTTGCTGCAGCGCAGTGGCCAAATTTAATGTGTGACAACCACCACGAAAACCAGTTGTTCTTTTTCCCCTTTCTCTCCAACACAAGTAGGAACTGCGAGCAATGGAATATGTCATAAGAACTCAATGTTAGCAGCCTGCCATGCACAACACACAGTATAATGTGTTGCCTAAAATTAAAGATTGTGTAATGCCATCCAACTTGTCACTTCCTCTATGCAACTACTTTGTCATTTTGTCACTCCGCTTATATGGGGAATGGTGTGACGTCGCCATCTGATGGCGCCATCAAGATGAGACTTGATTCGGGATTTGTTGCTTTAAAAAAAAAAAATATTGGGGTGGTATAAATAATCGGGGTGGTACTGTTGGGATGGGTGCATGGGTTTTGTGTTCATGCGCTGTAAAATATAGTTATAAACATCATAAATAAATATAGGTAGGCTTTTTGTAAGGTGGTTTCCAATGTGTATTTTAATAACACAAAGATTCAATATTGACTTTGAGCCTAAGGGAATTTACACCCACTAGTCTACTGTGTACTTCCCTCTTGTGACTAGTTCTGTGTAGTGAAGGAGAGAGAAGATTGCTTGCATAGTCCAAGGAAAACTATACCCCTCACACAATGCCTTATTACTTACTTTTTCTGCGCCAATAATCTGCTTGACCCTATGCAGTCTGGCTTTCAACCTGCACACTCCACTGAGACTGACTTATGTAGAGTTGCAAATGATCTCTAGACTGCTAAGGCCAAAGGGCATTACTCTATTCTCATTCTCCTGGACTTATCCTCTTCTTTTGATACTGTTAACCATTCTGTTCTAATGCAAGTTCTCCATTCAACTGGTATTCATGATCAAGCTGCATATGGTTCTCTTCCTACCTTTCTGGCTGCTCCTTCTTTGTTACTTTTGCAAACAAATCATCTCCTCCTGTTCATCTTAATGTGCGGGGGGGGGAGGGATCAGGATTCTGTACTTTGTCCTCTGTTGTTCTCCTTGTACACTCTCTCTTTAGGAGACCTTATATCTTCATTGGACCTTAAAGATCACCTGTATGCTGATGACATTCAGATATATGTAGACACCCCCTCACTAACCACTGATGTTCAAACCCAGAAAGCAGACTGCTTAGAAGCTATCTCTTCCTGGATGAACCAACGCCACCTCCAGCTCAACTTGGCCAAGACTCAGCTCATGGTCTTTCCACCCAAACTGCGCCCTTATCTTCCTTTCACCATTACCATTAATGGCATGACCATTAACTCGGTTAACTCAGCACACTGCTTAGGGGTCACCTTCTCCAATCATTTCTTTCACAAACAACAGCTAAAACACTAATCCATGCCCTCATCTTATCCCGCTTAGACTACTGCAATCTCCTCTTAACTGGTCTTCCTGACTCCCATCACTCTCCCCTCCAATCAGTCTTAAACTCTGCTACCAGGATCCTTCTGTTCTCTCCTAAAAGGGAATTTGCTCAACCCCAACTAAAATTCTTAGCGTGGCTGTCTGTTAAGCAAAGGATGGCATATAAAATCCTTCTACTAACATTCAAAGCCCTTCCCTCCTATGCTCCTCACTACATTTCTTCTCTTGTCTCGCTATACATCCCTGGTTGTCTCCTACGCTCTTATCAGAGCCACCTTCCCTTCACACCATCCACTGCCATCTCTCATATCAAACCCTTTCATTTTGCTGCTGTTTACCTCTGGAATTCCATCCCTGAATTCCTCTGTAAGGAATCTTCTCTCAAGCTTTTCAAGGAAAAAAAGAGCCTACCTTTAAGAGCACTAAAACAATAGCCTAGTTTTTGCCTACTGACTATGCCTTATCATGTGCACTTTTTCATCTCCAATTTATACCAGTATGTTTGCCACCCATCAACTTAGACTGTAAGTTATGTCTCTTACCACATAGCACTTATGCTGTTTGTCCTATGAATCTGTATATTTTTCTTATGTGATTTGTCTCCCCCATGTATACTTTTATATATATTGTACTTTTATGCACTGTACAGCGCTGCAGCTCCATAACAGCGCTTTACAAATAAAGTTTTACAACTGAATACAATACAATGTAGGTCTCTATAAAAGGATATTGCATAAAACAGCTCATGTGTAAAACCCTGCTTCATGTAAATAAACCATTTTCATGATAATATACTTTTTAGTAGTATGTGCTATTGTGTAATCATAAATAGAAAATTGCCATTTTAAAAAACAAGGGCCGCCCCCTGGAATCATACAATTCACAGTGCAAACAAACATACCAAACAAACTATACATGTTAGGTCACATGAGCCAATTAACAGACAGAGTTCTGTCTTTTGCATCCACACTTCTTCCTGTTACAGTTGTAGTATTTCTGGTCAGGTGATCTCTGATGCAGCACAGAGACCATCACAAAATGGTGGTTCAAGGAAAGAGATGTAAAAGGGTAATATTTACTTAAATATACATTCCAGTTTGATAAGATTCTTTAATATGCCACTTAACTTAATATAAACTATATGTTGCTCAAGTATTCATTTTAGGGGTATAGTTTTTCTTTAAGGTCCCATAGGGTCCATTTTGATCAATTTAATTTTTAAAAATGATTTCCTTTTTCTCTAATAATTTGACAGTACCTTGTTGTAAATAATGGTAACTAAGCTGCAAGAATTCATAGGCAAAACAAAACTATTGGGTTTATTTAAGTGTTTCAATGGTCAAGTAGAGTTATGGTGACCCAAATTACAAAAGGACTCCTTATATGGAAAAGAAAAATTCCCCTGTGCATTCTGGATAACAGGCCCCATACCTGTACAATTATGGGGTGTTACATGGAAAAAGTGTATTGTAGGCCAAGAACATGATCCTTTACACTGGGGATCATTTATAAACTTTGTGCAGGGTAAATTGCCACAGTGAATATATTTGCCCTGCGCATGGTTAGATTTATAAAGCTGAATAAGAGTGTACAAACAGAAATACAGAAAAGAAATAATCGAAAAACAGTTTCACAAATTGCAAAATTTAAGTTACTATCAGCCACATGTTCGCGCACAACTATTATGCACAGTGGTTGTACTCACGCAAACACATCTCTCATTTTGCAAAAATTAATTCACAATGTGAATTTGCAAAAACCGGAAAGATGTGCACAGCAGTGCAGTATTTTAACTTTATAAATGACCCCCCACTGTTTTTCGTTTTGCCGCATTTTTTAAACAAGTGCATAGATATGTGATGAATGCTTTGGTAGTAGTGGTTGGATATTGTCAAGCAAAATTTTCTGTTGCATATTCGGCTTCAGTAAAGTTAGCTGCAAATTTTGCAACACTGACCAAACTGGCCCAATATTTGCTTTTTAGTGCACCCAAACCACTATTCAAATCAGAGTCTATTAATAGGGTTGTCAAACTGAACAGACTGCAAAGGACCTGACCTTTCATTGATGTTGTCAATCTGTCTTTGAAATGAATCCCATTGTTTATGTCAACCAAAGCTCAAAGCACAGTGGGGAAAAATATAAATATTTGGAACATGCCTGTTGAGGTCAAGTGATACAAATAGCTTTACTTTGAGAGATGGTAAGATGGGAGATTCATAAGTGAATTCCTACTAACATGATAAATGATATAGTGTGGACATCTATTGGAAAACTTTTTTTTTTTAACCCAAAAACAGTTTTCTTTAAAAGATGTGCCATTCACCTTAATTTAATAATATAGCACAATGATACTGTTTGTTTTAATTAATTGAGCAAATATTTTCTGAATGTTGGATTAAGAAATTGGAACTGCATGATACTAAGTTTACATAATAATGCAGAGTCACAAACACAAGTGAGCATGGGATAAGAGATGTGGGTGGAAAGTTTTTAGGTTGAGATGAGTATAGCTTGCTCTGTGGATGTCTATTGCATTTTAATTTTCTACCCTGTAGTGTTCTATGTAATTGCTTCCTTTCATATGGAGTGTATTTATTTATTTTATTTTTGCTTGAAATTTGTATGTGGAATCATTGGCTGTTGCACAGAAGCAATTTATTATTTTGAAATTATTTTTACCTATTAGAGATAGGTAATAGTAGTTTGGAAGTCAGCACAGTGTGTGTATGTATATATATATATATATATA
>CM044446.1:93769516-93792639 GCA_024363595.1 Xenopus borealis | reverse complement strand
ACATATATATTTGTCATAGCATCCCTCTGAATTCATGCACCACTGCTAGAACAAAGTAACATTCTGAACTGTTTCTTTAACAAAGGGCATCTCTTATAGTAGGACATTGCAGTTGTGTGTGTTGATCTGTACCTTGCGAACACCTGATGTAGTGTAGTGACCTCATTTGTACAGTCTGGTGCTAAACAGAACAAATTTAGTTGGGACCAATGAGGAAGCAAGGGGTTAAAGTCCAAAACAAGGTACAGGCAAGGATCAGGCAATAATCAAGGTCAAAGTCCAGGCAATAGTTTTATAGGTAGGCAGCAAGAGTTCAGAATAAAGTCCAGGCAGGGTCAAAAATCAATAGTCTAAGAGTCTGAATGGCAAACAATAGCACCCAGGAAAGTGGCAATAAGATCCTATAATCGGGCACCATACTGACATCCTGGGTGCCCTTAAATTTTCAAATTTGGTGCCAAAGCAGTGCAGGCCCATGATGCAGCGTATTGCGTCCAAGCTGAAGAGCTAACATCATTGAGCCGGCGCCGCTACCCAAGTTGACGGCTATGGACCACCATCCGGAGTGACGCCGGAAGAGAAGGACGTGCTACCTGACGCTCCAGGTAAGACTCCGGGCGGCTGAGATCCTGACAATAGGCTGCCTAAACCTTGCCAATTCCTAGACACCAAACCATTTGATCCAAGGGGAGTTTTAGCTCCGGAAGATGGAAGAAAGAGCTATGCCTTGTACTCTGAAAGGCCAGAAATACTGTAACTCAAGGGATGCATAAAACCTTCAGCCACCAGATAGCAATCTTTAACTCTACTTGGTTGAATCAGAGGGCTGTTCTTTAGAATCTATTATAGGGCATTATGCCTAAATGGGCATGCCAAATTTTTAAAGAAATGATAAATAGGGATGGCGCGAACATCCGCTGTTCGCGTTCGCCGCAAGTTCGCGAACGTCATGCGACGTTCGCACTTTGGGTTCGCGTCAATTTGGCGCTTTTTTTTTGCCGCATTTTTTTGCCCTCTCACCCCAGACCAGCAGATACATGGCAGCAAATCAGTAATCTCTCCCTCCTGGACCACCCCACACCCCCTGGACCACTCCCCTTCCCTATAAAAACCGAAGCCCTGCAGCTTTTTTTTCATTCTGCCTGTGTGTGCTGAAGAGATAGTGTAGGGAGAGAGCTGTTAGTGATTTCAGGGACAGTGAATAGTAAGTTTGCTGGCTAGTAATCTAATGTACTTCAAACAACTCCCATCTAGCTGTGTGAGCTTGTTCACATTCTGTCTAAATATCCATAATATTACCCTCTCCAGAAAAAGCACCTGAGTGACTTTTTTCAAGCAGCCATAATATATTTTACGTAATCCGTATCCACCGGTGTAGTAGTGTATACGTTGACCTTGTAGGCATTATTTGCCCTGTAGCCATTTTTTGCCCAGTGTGTTCTTCAACCATCTAGCTGTGTGAGGTTGTTCCCATTCTGTCTAAATATCCATAATATTACAGTGTCCACAACCACCTGAGTGACTTTTTTCCCTTTACAGCACAAAACGCAGCGCTGTGTCAACAATGGATTTTTAAGATACATTTTTGCCCTTGATCCCCCTCTGGCATGCCACTGTCCAGGTCGTTGCACCCTTTAAACAACTTTAAAATCATTTTTCTGGCCAGAAATATCTTTTTTAGCTGTTAAAGTTCGCCTTCCCATTGAAGTCTATGGGGTTCGCGACGTTCGCGAACTGTTCGCGCGTCCGTCGCAAGTTCGCGAACGCGTCCGCGAACTTTTTTGCGGCGGTTCGCGCCATCCCTAATGATAAAGATGTGGTTTATGGTAATGCCTTTTCATTATATACAGTACTTTAATGAAATTAAAACACAAAAATATATACAGTTGTGCTCATAAGTTTACATACCCTGGCAGAATTTGATGATGATTTCTAAACCATTTTTCAGAGAATATGAATGATAACACAACAAACATTTCTTTCACTCATGGTTAGTGGTTGGCTGAAGCCATTTATTGTGAAACAATTGTGTTTTTCTCTTTTTAAATCATAATCACTACACAAACTACCCAAATGACCCTGATCAAAACACTGGTGATTTTGCCTGATAACATGCACACAACTTGACACAAAATTGTTAGAATGGCTATTAAAGGCAACCATCTTCACCTGTGATCTGTTTGCGTGTAATTAGTGGGTGTGTATAAAAGGTCAGTGACTTTTTGGACTCCTGATCCTTGCATCTTTCATCCAGTGCTGCACTGATGTTTTTTTGGATATCTGGTCGAAGAGTTAAAAATTCCTTCGGATCGTTTCTTAATGATCGTTGGGTCTTAGAGACCACAATTGGATCGGCCCAATATCGCCCACCTCAATGTCGGCATATATATATATATGCCACCTTTAGAAGACATGAGCTCCTGTTCATAAAATATTTTGACAAAAATGTTTGCTTAATACAATCTTTGACGAGTCAAGGAATACAATCTTTGACAAGTCAGGCACTTTATAGCAACATCACAGTAATTTTATGGGGACAATTTATCAAAACCTAAGTTCGTGTTTTTTATCAACTTGGGAAAAAATATGTGAATGCCAAGATTTAGAAATTTGCATAAGTAAAAACTGATATTCTATAGAAGTCAGCAGACTTGTACAGTATTTATTTAAACATTCAAGATTGTTAGCCTCATTGAAAATAAATGGAACAGTTTGCTTATTTTGCTGCGTGTGTGTGACTTTTCTTTCATAAAAAATAGGAAATTTATGATTCTGTCCAAATTTTTACTAAGCTAGTGCTTGTACAGTAGCTTCTATCTATGCTACTGGATATATATGTGGATGTGCAATGGGAACATCCATCAAGCAGTTGACTTTAGCGAGCAGTGCCACAAACTGTCCCAGTGCTTCTGTTCTTCAGGTGAAGATTCTGAACATTAGGGGGGTCGGTGAAGCCCCATCCCCCCACCCACTGCCAGATTGATTAGCATGCATAGGATGTCCTAAAAGCCATATACTAGCCCACACTGATCCCCTGTTGTGATCTTCCTCAGTTGTGTCCTGCCTCCTCTTCCATTTCCCTGTGTTAATAATAGGCATATCAACACATTATTGAACAGTTGCAGGTGACTAATTATATTGGCACTTTTATTGCAAAATATTTTTTTATTTGTTTTTTTTTTTTTTAAATATGGTGCCTGGCTAAAGGATTAGGCTGGTGGACCACTAAGCAGCAAATGACATGCTGCCACTTTATACATTTCTCATATTCGTTCCAATGCCATTAAAAAAGCAGACAGAGAATTTGAGGAAAGGCTGCACTGTTCACCAGAACAGGGGCATCTCTGCTGCAGACGTGAGACAGCTACAGCAGCAGAGGAGTTAATAAAGGGAAGCGACTTATCACAAGAGAGCATGTGCAGATGGACTGCATGTATAAAATGGGTGGCAGTCTGATTTAATCTACAGTACAGTACCTGCCATACCAGAGAGGAAGAGAACAGAAAGCGGAGCAACATCCACGGACAGCCCCCACCATGTCCCTGCCCTGAGGTAGGTGTGCTATTATGCTGCAAGGTGCACAGTTATGTGATGATGCCGGATGTGTAGCACTGCATTTTCTACTGCACTTGGTAAGCAGCTTGTGTTACGGCACTTGCTTTTAAACAAATAAAAAGAGGAAGAGGCAGGAAGAAGTACAAGGGAAGGGGAGGGGGATGATGTCTGTGTTGCCTTGCATGGGAATGCATTGTATTAGGTCAGGGAACAGGGCCAGTTCTTTTGAAAGGTGCAGAACATATTAGGCATTAATGTGGCCACATAAAATAAAAGGTTAATCAGCTGACCACTTATGACTTACGGCAACTGATGTGAGAGAGCCCCATTGAAAGGCTGGCAGGCACTGCGGCGGTGGGTGTAGTCAGGATGTGCTGCTGCCGGATGCCAAGGGAAGCTTTAGCAGCCGCACACCAAGTGCTGCAGGTTTTTGCCTTAGAAATACAGGAAACACTGAGCCTGGGAACTCTTCTATATTTCATTGTAATACAGAGCCCATTGTTATACAGATAAAGGATGCAGCACTTAGCATATTCACTGTGAATTCAACCCCTTCAAAGGGCTTAGAGGACAGAGAGGGGTAAGATGCTGCAGTGTAGTAGAGAGAAAAAAATTCAATAGGTGATGTAGCCCTCCCCATCCTCACTCTGCAGTGAGTTTTATGTTAAATGCGGATGAGCAGGGCTCCACCACAGGGCTTTTAGACAGAATAAATAATTATGGCCTGTTCACTGGGCAAAATTGTTGGACTAGATTCATTTTGGGGAAGTGGTTTATGTTTTATGAAGCATCATATATAAAGGATGGTAAGGTTTTTGTCAGCCTAAACTATACCCACATTACATAATTCAAATTGAGTCAGGGTTCTTTTGTGGATGGGGTTTTTTGTGCATTTACAAACATGCTGAGCATGGAAAGACAGTTGCTGCATATAAGTGCATTTATGAGAGTTCCAAAAGCGATTCCTAAATCAATTTCTTCATATTAATGTAGTAGGAGGCACAGGTATGGAACCTGTTATCAGAATGCTTGATACTTGGGTTTTCTGCATAAGGGGTCTTTCCATAATTTGGATCTCCATAACTTAAGTTTGCTACAAACCATTTAAAAAGTAAACCCAACAGAACTGTTTTGGTACCAATAAATAGTAATTATATATTAGTTGGGATTGACTAGAAAGTACTGTTTTATATTTACACAGAAAAAGATAATGATTTGTAGAAATAAAAATTATTTGATTAACATGGAGCCTATCGGAGATTGCCTTCTGGTAAATTTGGATAATGGATCCCATACCTGTATAGCATTTTTACATTATTGTTGATCCGACACCTGAAAAATGTTTTACTGTACATCAAATAGCTCATTGCAGTTGCCTATATAATATACGGTTAGGACTTTCCATTTTGGTGATCTTTCCACATACACTTTTTACTGGATTTCAGACAGGTCATACCAAGGGGAAAGCTTCAAGAAAGAGGATTCTGGGTAATATAGTTTTGACCTAAATATAGATGCACAGATATAATGGGTAAAACAAACAGTTGCTGTTTTCTGGTTGATTCATATACGTTAATGCCATGCTTACTTATTTTCTATAAGGGCAGAATAGCTGTGGGCATGGCCAAACATCTGCAAATCTTTAAGATAGTAAGACTCTCACAAATCAGAAGTTTTGGGGTCTCTACAGGCATTTGTTCTTGAGACCCCTGCGATCAATCCTCATATGACGCATTCCACCTGCGTTTGGCTCTTACATGCAGCATGTTTGGGAAGCTTGAGCTGAATTTATTTTTACAGTTCCCAGAGATGGAAGGCATGAAGGATTAACCACAGGAGAACATGGGGAAAAATGCCTGTGTGTAACAGCCATAATACTAGCTTTATTTAAAAATCCTTTAAAGTGTTAATTTTCATAGGAAAAAATGGTCTCAAACAACAAACTGTAGTAAAGGTGAAAAAGAAGCAAACATAATACCTGTCATTTATTTCTAAGACTTATAGATTTTAGAAGCTACGTACATATGGGACTGATACAAAGTGATATAAAGTTGCTCCAAATTATAGGACAATGATAGGGTTGTTCACAGTGATTACAATCACTCACACTGGCCTGGGGTTGTATTCTAATGGCTGTGCACACAAAGTTGGATGTTGACATCCTGGTTCCAGATTTACTCTACTCCGCATGCACACAAGTGAGACAGACGAGAAGATGTATCCCCAGTGAATGTCAACAACATTCATATGAAAAAAAAAAATATGATAAAAGGTTATAACATTGTTATTAAATGTAGATATGCTGTCCAACAAACCTCCAAAACTACCGTATCCAGAATGATTAGCACATCTGCATATTAATGATACATCATAGTGTAGCCTTTCTCTAAAGCCTTTCCCTTATGTGTCTCTTCTGGTTCCAATTTAAAATACCATCTGGTGGTTAGGGCATAGCACCCATGGGTATAGTTGTGGGGTCTAGGAGGGGTTGTGGAACATTCTCATAGAGTCTGGAACCCCTCATAGTTAATAAAATGAATTAAAGATTCTAGATTGTAGACTGTGCTTAAATAATTTTGCTCTATATACAACAAACCTCATTTTAAAGGGATACTGCACTAAAATCTATTTTTATAGATAGTAAACACATTTTTATATGTATTTTTTTAATCTGACAAGGGACCAGACATATTGTCAGTTTCCTAGGTACCCCAAATCATGTGACTTGTTCTCAGATAAACTTCAATCACTCTTTACTGCTGCACTGCAAGATAAAGTGAAATCATCCCCTACCTCCATCAGTCCATTAGCAGAGCAATGGGAAGGTAACCAGGTAATAGCTCCCTGGTAGATCTAAGAACAGCACTCCGTAGTAAAAATCCATGTTCCACTGTGACTTTTTCAGTTACTTTGAGTAGGAGAAACAATAGACAATCAGAAAGCCATAGTGCAGCACTGGCTCTTTCTGAAAGAGCATGTCCAGGCAAAATGACTTGAGATGGATGCCTACACACCAATATTACAACTAAAACTACTTGTTGGTCTAGGAATGACATTTTACATGGTACAGTAAATTATTTGCAGTGTAAACAATATAATTTAGAAATAAAAACTAAACCCCAAAAATAATGACAAAATTCTGTTGATCTTCTGTTAGTAAAACATAATGTTTGTTTGCATGCTTTACTTTTACTGGCAATTTTATAATAATTTTCTTTTTTTATTATTTTCCCATCCTTCACTTCTACTTGTTGGTTTGTCAAAGAAATCACTTTAGGTTGCATAGTATTTATATCAGTAATCTTACACCAGATCAATATATATTTAGATAGCTATTTAGATAGAGATAGTTATTGTCTACCAAGAGCCAATAAATCACTTTTCACAAACTGAACATTGGATCGGTGTGCTGCGGTTTTCTTGGATCAATATTTAGAGTCAATGCATTTTTCATGCAGAGGAATGCTACCATCTTTGCATAATTTAAGGTATACAGATCATGATTTTAAAACCAGATGTAATTATTATGTGATGCTGCATGGTTAGTTAGCAATTACCTTAGATGTGCACTGCAGGATATACTGGTTTTTATGCCACACAAATCAAAGTAATGGTCTGGAAATCATCACTAACATCTACTATAAGATTGCATAGGTTATAAATAACCTTGGAAATTTTAATCCTTCATTCACCAGTCTAAACTTATTGTAATAAACAGTATGCTTTCAAACGCAATTACTTTGGAGTGCCCCTTGGGTATTCTCTCACAGCCCATTCTGCAGCCATGGTACATATAGATTAGAATAATAATAATGGAGTCGAGCACCAAGCTGTGAAGAATACTTTTCAATTTTCCGGTGTAAGGTTCCCAAACTTTATGTCCTTAGATAAAGTGAACTTGCTGTAGCAGAAAAACCAGGTATAGGAACAAACACACCAATGCAGGAACTGTGCTGCTAGTATTTATTTACACGACATGTTTCGAGCTGTGGGCTCTTTTTCAAGCGTTTCACAGCTCGAAACATGTCGTGTAAATAAATACTAGCAGCACAGTTCCTGCATTGGTGTGTTTGTTCCTATACCTGGTTTTTCTGCTACATATAGATTAGAGACAGATTATACTTTGCTGCAATTCATATTGCTAAAAAATGTGACTGAAACTAAGGAGAAGTGTAACACTTACAGATGCAATCACTTGGATTTGTGTGTTAGGGCCGGTACACACGGGCGTTTTGGACCTGCGCTCCCCTTGTTGCGTTTGGCTGCGCTCAGCCGCAGGGGAGCGCAGGTCTAGACGCACCTCATTTTGTTCAATGAGGTTGTACCCACGAGACGCGTGTAAGCGCCGAACGCAGATTCAGACGCAACATGCTGCATTTTTCCTGCGTTTGGCGCCTACATGCGTTCGTGTGAGTACAGCCCCATTGAAAATAATTGAGTGCGTCTATACCTGCGCTCCCCTGCGGCTGAACGCAGCAAAACGGAGCGCAGGTAAAAACGCCCGTGTGTAAGGGCCCTTAAATGCGTTCTGACAACTTATCTATCCCATTTATCTCACTTAGCACAGAATATTGTGTCACAGCATCCCATCCAATTAAAGAGTTCACCATTGAAAACAATGGTGCTTTGGTATGCTAATGAAAAGGTTAAATGCATTAAATGAGTTAAGATAACTTTGGATAACACAGTTTCTTCAATTAGCCCTGAGTCACGACACATTTCACTTACAAATCCAAGTGACTGCATCTGTATCTGACAAGGCAGACCAAAAAGGGGTTAATGTCCAGCTAGTTATTAGAGCATGGGTTACATGTGACTCAAAACACTTCAGGCTAGGGCCATTGCTACATGGAAGATTTCCCAGGTGGAATAGATTAACTACAACGCTCACTCTACTTTGCTACACCAAATAGAAATAATGGGCACCAGGATATTCTTGTGATAAACCAAATGAATTACAGTGCTGTGAAATATGGTGGCGCTATAGAAATACATGTTACTAAAGAATAACAATTTATTTGTACAAGACAAATGAGCCCAGGGTTTACTTACAGAGATACTAAGCATACACAATGCAACACAGCAACTGAAAGAGGTTATATTACACAGCAGAGAACAGTGACTCCCATCAGGCAAGGTAGTTGAGTAGTACATCCATTTTCTTCTGCAATATACCTCAAAGTTGTCCAGCTCCCACCAAGTGGAGTGGTCAGGGAGAACACCTTCTATTCCTGACACCCTATCCACTGTGGCCCCTTCACTCTAGGCAATTCAAAAGCCTTGGGAAGTTACTCCCTGCTGCAATCCTTGATGGAGCTCCAACTGCTCTTACTATTTGTCCTTTCTACCTTACTCTCCTAGAGAGTCTATGACAGAACTAACCCTGTTTAGCTAACCTCATTCACAGGGTCCTTGCTCCCCAACTTAGACACTAGAGGACCTGTCCTCACCCGCGAGAATTTGCTGGTGACAAAAAAATCAGACACCGGCATCCGGTTTTTGGACGCCAGCGCCCATTTTTGGGACACCAGTGCATTTTCACCATTTAATCTGTGCTGGCGTTCCAAAAATGGATGCCACCATTAAAACCGAGGCATTGGTGCTGTTTCACAAGTTTTTTGCGAGTTTCACTGGAAAGTCGCAAATTTTTCATTGAAACTGGACAAATTCGCCCATCACTAGTGATAGACTATATGGTACAGTTTCAGACCATCTTGTTATTCAGTTTGCCCAACCTCTAGTGCTAGTCCATGTCCAGCAAGAGAAATAGGGAATTGGTGGACCATACTGACCCAAGAGACAAGCCAGCAATTGGAACTTTTGAAGGAGTTACCAGCATTTATTTCTTGTGATGTTCACTTGTATGTGCATTGCCTAGCCACAGTGCAGTACTACCAAGCAGTGCTTTTCTGTGTTTTTACTGCTGAAAGAAACTCACTGTTCCAGAACCTGCTTCCTTATGTTTTCCTTCTCTTTATGGGGACGGGTCAGGGGCCTTTCAGTCCGGCTTCCACCCTGAGGAGGCCATAGTGATGCTGCCCACCTTGCCCCTCCACACTTAACATTGCATTGCTGTACATATAGCAAAATTGTGTTCTCTGGAATACAGGAGCTATAGTTTTGATTTAAAAATTAGAATTGTAGTAGCTTTTTGATGCCTCTGGTAACTTGTGGGGTGCTGCTGCCTGTGGTAATTTTCTCAGCTTGCCGAATGACTTGAGCACCACTGGGATGAGTGTTACACTGGGTTGCAAACATTGGACCGTATAGATACAATTAGATTACCAAACATCTTGGCCTGAATTGTGACCATTTTAAAAAGAGGCTATAAAGTGTATTTGCAAATACTCATTGTTTTACACAATGATAAATGCCGGACAATCTACTATGGAGATTACAGACTTTCTAAGAAAAAAAATATTTTTTGTTTGTTGCGGCTGAATAAATAATTGCTAATTTCATATTTTGCTTCCACAATAAACAATAACTGTTACGACTACTGTGGAAAATTGTGAAAATTAAATATACAGTATGTATATTGCTTTACTAAAAGCTCCAATAAATTTTCTTTGGACCAACCAGGTGATAATATTATATATATAAGGTTGTATCTCCCATCATATATTACTGTTATTGGATGGATCCATCACACAAGTCAGCATTTATTACAGTACTTCCTTGACAAACAACAACAAAACCTTTAGTCCTGGTAGAAAAGAAATCTGAGCAGTATTATTACAGCCCCCATTGCCCCATAATTAATAGTGGGGAGAACTTTGCTATCTACATTTGCTGTCATAAATTACCCCATTATTTCTGATACGTGTTCATAAGTAAATTTCATAGGCTCACATATGATCTCTTAATAACAGTGATTATGTAATATTTAATATGCCTAGCCATGACATTACTTCTGTTTACAACTTATTAAAAGCTTGTTTTCATATGGACCTTGGCTTTAAATAAGACGAAAAAATAAGACTGCCCATTCACAGGTAATATATGATCCATTTGCATAGTTTTTTCCATGTCAATACCAACAGTGACAACAACCCCCTCTTAGGAAATGTCTGGTCAAAGCTTCTGTAAGCAGATCATCCTCTGCTCATGTCAATGAACCATCTGTTGTCAGATTCTTTGTTTGCCTGAATTCGACAGCTGTGGATTTCCAGGTACATTTCATTGTGGACATAGCATTTATGGCTACAGCATAGGATGGGTTAAATTTAATAAAGCAAAGGGAACTTTGAGTCTGAAGATTTTGTTTAAAGAACAGATAGAAATGTTCCAGTGATATGTACTGCAATGATCATTTAGTGATTATTATGATTATTTAGTGATAATGACAGGTTCCTATAACATATGTGTCTTACTTTCAGTGAACTATAGCAATTGTCTTTTAACCAAATAGCACCCATCCAGTACTGCATACCTCTCCCTTTGAGGCAATGAGCCTATTTGTAGTTTTGGAAGAATTAAAGATTGCTGGTCCTGGGGCAATGTGTCTAAAGAATTTAGGAATAACTCAATATCATAATAGGTTTTGGTTGTGCAGTAGTCATTACATTTTGAAGGGGATAGCACTTCATTAAGAAGCTTGTTAGGGGGGGAAGCCGCATGCCGAGCAGATAGGACGCAAGTAAGGGGAGCTCCGTCTCAATTATCCTGAGCAGCCCATAAGCTAACCCTACCAGACCCCAAAATCCAGCCAGGGAGACAGCCCTGAACGCTGCAGTCACCCAGGTATAATGAGGAAAGGAAACATGGGCAGCCAGCTGATGCGCGCTTAAGCCGCTGCCAAACTCGAGCAGTATGCACGGGGCTCAAAGCAAGATGGCACCCGCACCTGTTCTGTTCCTCACGAACAACAGGCAGAGTCTGAGGAGGAGAGTGCTGGCAGGAAAAATGGCCCAGCAGTACAGAGAACAACGGGGGGAAACAGTGCGCAGGTATGTACAGAGGCCAGAACCAGAACTACAGGCCATGAGCACAAGTGGCGCCCACACCTCCCTCTTCTCCCAAACGATGCACAAGCAGTTAGAGTAAGATACACTAAACAATGCAGCACCTACTATGCAGGATATCATTGCAGCAATAGCTGCCTGCCAAGCTTCACTGACCTCAACCCTCACAACAAAGATCGAAGAAGTGAAGGTTGAAATATCACTCTTAAAGCAGGATGTGCAGAATATCAGGGAAAGGATAAAAGCTATGGAGGACAGGGTGGGAATCCTAGAAGACCATGCGACTCCAGTACCTAATGAGATCACTCAATTACACAAACCGATGAAACAAGCAATGGACTGCATGGAAGATATGGGAAATCGACAGAGGCGCTCAAATATAAGATTGGTAGGTCTCCCAGAGAAAAGTGAAGGGCAACAACCAGAACTGTTTGCGGAACAGGTGCTCAGAGACATGCCTCACTTTATCTTGACTACTCAGCGGCTCTGCAATGCCAGTGTAACACATTTTATGGAGTTAAAAGGCGCCTACGAGACATGGGCATTGCCTACAGTATGATCTACCCGGCCAAGTTGCGAATCATGGATGGCAGCAAAGCACAGATTTTTGATCAACCAGACTGCGTTCCACATTGGCCAGACACTCGCCCAAGACCTCAACGTGGTAGCACAGCTCAACAGCAGCACAGTCCACCGCGCCACCCATGAAGAGAAGGCAACTCAGTCTGACCACAGGGTCCTGTAAGTAACAGGCTCTGGGGACACCACCCCAGCAATGGCAATTATAACCGTATAGATTCACACTGAGAGGAAACAGCCTACTGCTACACTTTTGGGATCTATAGAGACACTTGAAACACTGCTAGAAAATGAGGGCACTACATATTAAAGAATAAGGAGGCATACAGTCTGCATACCTCAAAATAGATCCTTTGGGTTAGCATACATTGACTGACGGATCAGACCCTCCTTGCTGGCAAGATAACAGAACTAAGATGATTAAGTAACCCCTTTAGAACACAAAAGGGAAATTGCTAGCTCTGTGGAAGTTAAACACAGTAATCAGAGATAGACTAAATATCAGTTAAAGTTGTGTGATCTTACTCTATATAAAAGTGTTTGGGGGAACAATGTTTCTCCTGTGTTACCTGGGGAGTATACCGGGTGGGGGAAAAAGTTGGGGAATAATGTAAATGTGTTGTGTTTTCACTTTCTCGATTTTCTTTCCTTCCTTTATATGATGGGTTCCCATGAATTGCTGTTTCAGCAGTGTGTGCCAGCCTGTGCGGTCTTTCAGATAAATACCTATGTGCATAATGGCAGGGAAAAAAACTTAATCTAATCTCCTGGAATGTTAGGGGGTTAAATGACAAAATCAAACGTTCCCTGGTATTAGACCACCTCAGGAAACAAGGGGCAGATGTCTTGCTATTACAGGAGACTCACTTAATTGGGCAAAGGGTCCGGGCCCTGAAGAGGCATTGGTTAGGTCCAATATATCATGCAGAGTACTCAACATACTCCAGGGGGGTGGCAATTTTGTTTAGAAAATCAGTGAGGCCAATAGTGGAGACTGTCAAAACTGACTGGCTGGGTAGGTAACAATTGACATATACACTATGATTTTGGTTAACATCTACTCTCCTCCCCCAGGCGAGATCGGCCTGCTTCAGGAGATTCTCGGGAAAGTCGCTGCGATAGGCGATCTTCCCACCCTGTGGTTAGGGGATTTTAATGCGGTCCCAGACCCTAAAATGGACAGACTCCGGCCATCTAAAGGGGACACTGGGGCACTGGGGGAGTGGATGATTGCCACAAACTTAACAGATGCTTGGAGGTGGTCTAATCCCAGTGTACTTCAGTATTCGTGTTACACTGTGACCACATCAGCACTCTCCCGCATAGATCTAGCTTTGGTCTCCCCACTGGTGTTACAACAGGTAGATTCAGTAAATTTCACTCCAAGAGTATGCTCTGATCATGCTCCACTCCAATTAGTTCTCAGAATGGGGAATGGGAAAGGAATAAGGCAATGGAAACTGCCCCCAAGATGGATTAAAGAAGAATTTATCGATGAGGCATTTACCAAGCAATATGGGGAATTCTGGGAGTTTAATGAAGGGTCCACACAAGAGCGAGTAGTGTGGGACACTAGTAAGGCCTTCGCCTTACACTGAACAGAAATACGCCAATATCCCCACCGAACAACAAGGGCACTAGAGCTGGCACAGTGAAATGTTGACTTAGCATTTGTACACAAATAATCTCAATGGAAACTCCGGAGAAAGAGGACAATTGAGGGAGGCTTCTTGCCCTACTCTCCAGGGACCCGCAGCAAATAACATCCATCCAGAGGCTGTCCATGGCCGAAGGAGCAGACATCCAAAAGCAGGAGCTGATTCTCGATCAGTTCGTAAAATTTTACTACAATTTATATAGCCCCAAAACACACAACACTCTAGCAACACTTAGTCAATACTTAGATGAGATACAGATTCCAAGGCTCAGTCCAGAGGTAACAATCAGCCTTAACCAACAAATTACTATAGATGAAATTACCGAAGCAATCTCCTAATGGGAAATCCCCCGGCCCGGATGGGTTACCCATTGAGTGGTACAAAGCCCAAAAAGCACAGTTTGTACCAAGATTATGCTCTTTATTCAACTCCATACAGCAAGGGGCCTCCTTACCTGAGAGTTCTAAACTAGCTACAATTACTCTGGTCCCAAAAGCAGGAAAGCCAGCAGATAGATGTGAATCATATCGGTCCATTTCCCTACTTAACACGAACATAAAGATACTGGCAAAAATAATGTCCACTAGGTTAAAGCGGGTTGTGGACCAACTAATTCACCCAGATCAGACAGGCTTTATGCCCACTAGATCCACGGATATTAATATTAAACGGCTTTTCGCTAATCTATGGGCCACTCATGAGGGCGGAGGGGAAAGAGTAGTAGTGTCCCTGGACACAGAAAAAGCATTTGATATGGTCAAGTGGAAATATCTCTGGATCCTCTTAACAAGATATGCATTGGGGGAGCAGTTTGTTAAGTGGGTGAAGGTACTGTATGATGCTCCAAGAACCAGATTATTGGTCAATGGGGAGCTGTCCCAAGAGTTTCAACTAGCTAGAGGGACCAGACAAGACTGTCCACTGTCCCCTCTATTATTCACCCTGGCAATAGAAACTTTAGCCATATTAATTCATAACAACCCAGTTATTTAGGGGCTTAAATTGCAGAGATTAGAGGAGAAAATCTCATTATATGCATATGACATGCTTGTTTACTTGGCCAACCCCAGAGATTCCCTTGCAGAAGTAAAGAGATTTGGCAATCACTCCGGCCTTCGGTTTAACTGGGAGAAATCAGTGCTGTTCCCACTAGATGGTGAGGGTGGTGGAGACTTACCCTTGGGAGTACAATTACAATGGATATCCTCCTTCACATACTTGGGCATAGTAATACATAGATACCTGCAGAGGTATGTGGAACTGAATCTCTCCCCAGTGGTCGGTGCTCTAAAGCAAAAAGCACAAAACTGGACTAACCTTCCGATATCCTTGCCAGGCCGCGGAAACTTAATACAAATGATCTATTTGCCAAAATTTCTTTACAAGTTTCACAACGCTCCAATTATACCCAGTAGAAAGTGGTTTAAAGAGTTGGACGCTTGTGTCAGAACCGCAGTTTGGGGGGGCGACCTTACATCTCCCTGCAGATGCTGCAAGCCCCAGTGAACATGGGAGGCCTTGCTCTGCCCAACTTTTACGCTAGTCAGCTGGTCTATTCCTGGTGGTGACTGAATCCTGATCCTAATAACCAGGCGACTGTGCTAGATGCAACAGTAATTACCTCCTTTGAAGCTTTGGCAAACCAGCTCCACAGAGGGCTTCCCTCCACATACCCCCTAACTCCTAACATGAAAACTGTAATTCAAGTATTTCAAAATGGTAACTGCTGAGTATAGGAAAGCTGGTAAATGGTCAAAGTGGACCCCACTTTGGGGCAATAGAAACCTCACCCATTTCAGGGATCTACCAAATGTCAGTATGTGGGCAAATGCGGGGTGAAATGTCTCAATGATATAGCGACCTCAGAGAATCTCAAGCAATTTGCCCAATTAGACATTTTTTAAAGGTGTATTTATCAAAGGGTGAAATTTCACTTTCACCCATTGATAAATGTGCCGCCTTTCAAAATCCCATATAAATGAATTGAGAACTGCGGAATTTCACTCTAGTGGCGGAACTTCACTCTTTTATAAATTTACCCCTATAACTTTAAGGCAAAGCTGAGGGTGGATAAAGTTGTTTCAAGAAGCCAAAGAACACTGGGTTTTGTGCAAGTCAATAACAATGGGTTACACTTCCATAACAACAGGAAAACAACACAACCAGTTTAGTCTAATGTTAAACTAAAAAATAGACTTCTATTGCTAACGCTTATAACACTATTCATTATCCTTTTGTGTCAAGGTAATTACCCACTGCACCATTTTAGTACAAAAGCTTATTCTTGTGCAGGTAGCAGCCCTCTTACATAGGAAACAGCAAGCAAAATCTTGACCTACTGTATGGTGATGATTTGTAACAAGGGAATGGAAGTTTTTGTGAAAAAGGTGTAATCCTTAATACTATAACAAATGCTTATACCTAATAAAAACCAGTATAGGATTTTTGGCAGCTTTGTTTGAAGTGCTTTGCTTACATAGGAGGCAAAGTCTATGCTGTTTCTTAATCAAAATACTTTATTTTAGTCAAGAATACTTTCCAAGAAAACTTTTGAGTTTTCATTCAGGGCTAATAAACATCACATAATGACCACTGTAAATATAAAAAAAACCTTACTTTTTAATCACCATTGTAAACATTTAATGTAAACCATTAAAGTAGTTACATCAGAACCATTATGCTTAGGGGATAGGAGAGCTGTCTGTGCTATCATATGACAAAGATCAAATATTTTCTTGAATACCTTGATAGCTGATTTTGTTACCTGTCTGGCAAATATAACGATATATTGAAATAAATCACTTGACTTCTTGGAGGAATATTCGGTAACAGTATTAACTAGAACTAGAGTTTTTCATAGCATGATTGCTTGTTTTTTATTTAGGTGCTTTAAATCACAAGGGGAGTTAAGTTAAAGAAGTAGTCTAGAAATGTTGTACATTATGATTTGAGCTTCTGTACCAGCCCTGGGCAACCAGAGCCCCAATCCCCAGTAACATCCCATCTTCTTTTCTGCTACACATGGTGCTGTCAGTTACTGAGCTTAGGGACCAAAATATACAGTACACATAGGGGCAGAGTCACTAAGATCTGAAAATTCGCCAGCGTAGGCTTCGCTAGTGTTCGCCGCACTTTACCAGGCGAATTTTCGCCAGCGCTACGCAAATCCACTAAAGTGCAAATTTACCCTCAGGTCAGCGAATGGTAGCGTAGTTGCGCTAGTGTTACTTCGCTAGGCAGAGCGTTTTTACGCTAGCGAAGCCTAATTTGCATACGGCGGGAACTTTAACTTATAATAGAAGTATATGTTACAGCCAGTCAGCCACTGCATTCCACTACACAAGCCCAGGAAACCTTTAATAAATTATATAAAGTTGTCCTATTGCCCTACATGTGCCCCCTGTACAGTTGAGTTGCCATATGTTAGGAAATGTAGGGGGGAAGAAGGGTAACCCCCAAAAAAATTATCAATCTTTTTCAGACTATCATCCTCCTATGCTAAAATATGCCGGCGTTTTTTTGGGACTTACTACTTTTTTTTTTTTTTTCAACCTCCTATCTATTGTATTGAACTTTGCCTGGTCTGACCAGGTGAAGCAACGTCCAGTAAGTAAGTGCTAACGCTGAGGAAAATGTTCATCTTAGTGAATTTGCGAAGTTATGATCCTTCTTCAGTGCGCAACTTCGCCTGGCGTAAGGGTACGAAGTTGCGCAAGTCTATCTACTTCGCTAGCGAAAATTCGCCATAGTCCGTGTTAGTGAATTTGCGAAGTTGCGAAATGACGTCACGCTGGCGAATAGACTCTTCACGCTTTAGTGAATCTGCCCCATAGAATATAAATGTCACAGTATAAGGCTGATTTGTAATTATTATGGTTAATTACTACATGGCAGCACAAAAACCAATGCAACTAACATCAGAATTTAATAATCAACCCTGTAGCATCAACTTATATTACAGACAAACATAATTTTCTGTTGGATAATTTGTGACAACCCCTAAGCTTACCTTCTCAACAGCTGCTCAGAGCCCACTGAGCATGTGAGTGTCACAGACACTTTCCAAGATGGTGACCCCCTGTGACAAGTTTGAAGTCCTGGATCATTGCTGCTATTGACAAGCTGAAGCTTTAGGCTAGTGCAATAAGGTCAGTTTATAAAACATGGTGTTTTTAGCCCTATTCATTTATAGGGTTTAGTTCTTTAAAGATATTGGTAGCATTGTTCTATATGATAATACTCTTCATATAACTTTCTCAATATCCATTGGGATTTTTTCAAAGCTTTTTTATGCCCCATCTTGAGTACCATCAGTGATAATGCATAGACCTGATCCTCTCCTTTGCTGATGTGAGGCGGAATGTCAAGGCATATGTCAGATTGTAGTTGAGTCGTTCTTGCAATTAAGAGGGTGAAATTGGTGCTGATTTTGAGAGAATAATTTAATTTACTTTAGCTAATGATAACATTTTAGGACTTTGTCATCCATGATGTTTTCAGGAGAAAAAAACTGTGCCAGCCACCCTGTCTGTAAGCAATGACATGGATGTGATTTCAATGTTTCAATCCCTGTAAGGGGTTGTCACAAAAGGAAAGCATTCATAGGACAAAAAGTATCATATTGTAAGTCATACCAATGCCATTCTAAAGTCCATTTCTTAATATGAATTCTTTCTTACAGTGCTGGACACAGAGGTGACTCAGAAGCAGTTTTGCAAAACAAATGTTTGCCATCAAGACTACCTTACATTCGGACTGTTTAAGGAAGAAAATGCTGTTATTTAGAATTTCCCACATCCCTTCAGCAAATGTTGAGCTTCAGCTACAATTATTATTTGATGGTATTTGGGTGTTATTGAAGGTTACAAGTTTTCATTATATTAGAAGTTGAATTTAAGGGCCCTATCAATAATTGCTCTTCATTTTCAGCTCAAGTCATCATTGAGAAAACCCAACTTGAATTTACTTAATTCACACTTGTTTGGAGCTGAAAAAAACCCTGTAATTTCTGTTATTTTTCATGAAACAGGCTTTTCTTATGAAGTTTACATGTACATCTTTAATGAAATGCAAACTTAAAAGCAGTGCTTGTTGCAACATAGAGATTCTGTCTTTTGTAGCTGCTCCTGGGTCTTCCCAGAACATGTAATTGCTTTTAACACCTTTACTGCAATATCAGAGACGCTATTTTTCCAGTTGCATCTCTGGTGTCAACATAGGCCTGTCATCACTTGTCTTTTTTTCCCATTCTCCTGAGGATGGTTTTCTGTTTCAGTCCATTACTGTCTGTTACACAATCTATACCTCAAATTCTCATGTTCATCTAAAATTAATGGACACTTATGCTAACATACATTGCAGACACCTATAGTGTTCTATTAGTTAATTTAAATATAAATTTCAGATTACTGGGAATGTATCTGGATTTAACATTTTCAAACTGGGTGTTATATATAAAGGTGTATAAAATTCCCTGTTAAACTTGTGCACATTTGAGTTAATAGGAGGCTTACAAAAGTTCTGTTGTATTTCTCTGTACAAGCTTAGAGCTAAACTACACAGGAGATTTTGGAGGATGGTGTCAGATCATCAAAACTAGGGATGCACCGAATCCAGGATTCGGTTCGGGATTTGGCCAGGATTCAGCCTTTATCAGCAGGATTCGGATTCGGCCGAATCCTTCTGCCTGGCCGAACCGAATCCGAATCCTAATTTGCATATGCAAATTAGGGCCAGGGAGCTAAATCACGTGACTTTTTGGCACAAAACAAGGAAGTAAAAAATGTTTTCCCCTTCCCACCCATAATTTGCACATGCAAATTAGGGTTCGGATTCGGTTCGGTATTCGGCCAAATCTTTCGGGAAGGATTTGGGGGTTCGGCCGAATCCAAAATAGTGGATTCGGTGCATCCCTAATCAAAACAGATCATACATGTCGGTTGCAAAGTTACATGGAAAGTTTTCCGTCCGATGCAACATGACTTGATATGAACGCAGCATTCTGCATCTTCATCAGATGACATAAAATCTGATGGTGCCTGACAAACTTTTTTTTCCCATTGAAATGCATTGACTGTCGGATGTAGATGCATGAACACATTAAACCACCTGACTTTATGTGATCCAACTTTACATTCTAGGTACAGGGAGGTCAGATTTTGTAGGATCCTACATATCTCATGCTGTTGCATGATCGAATATAATGTGTTAATGAGTAATGTGTAATGAGTAACACTGGCATCACTACTACCAAGCCAAGGTCAAGTTACACTGTAATAACTGATCATAAACTTGCAGTACAGCAGTAAAGAGTGATTGAAGTTTATCAGAGCCCAAGTCACATGACTTGGGGCAGCTGGGAATTTGACAATATGTCTAGCCTCATGGCAGATTTCAAAATTAAATATACAAAAATCTGTTTGCTCTTTTGAGAAATGGATTTCAATGCAGGATTCTGCTGGAGCTGCACTATTAATTGGTGCATTTTGAAAAAAACTGGTTTTGCCATGACAGTATCCCGTTAAACACAAAATGTATATTTGCTGTTGAACATAGTACCTATTTAGAATCATGCTGAAACATGGAATTGGTGCAAACAGAAATAGGTTATCTACCTAGTTTGTTATATGCTTAATTCTGACTTTGAAATATCCAAGTAGTGTATGTTTGTTTTGCTTTGTAGTTCTCCCACATCTACAGGAAGGCAATGCCATGGATTTATTAGTTGATTTCAAATCAACTTGATGTTTTCCTTCCTCAAATGTCATGTTATAGCTTCTGGTTCTAGGCTGTTATTTAGTTTATGCAGTAGATACAGATTTGCCTTTTCCACCACTGTACAGTGTATTTGACACTCTTGTTCACCTTCAATAAACCTGTGCTTTAACTGTAATCTATAATACTTTCAGCTCACAATAAGTAAAGTCTGAGAAGAAAAGTCTGTTACAAAATGCTAATTGTAATAATAACAAAGGGGTAGGTTTGGTAACACAGACAACTGATTGTACCAGAGCACATTGCTGCTTTAAAAAAAATTAAAGGGGAAGTTATTCGACCATCGAATATTTGAATATTAATTAATTTTAATTAATTAAAATTCGATCGAACTTCAAATTCTTCGTGTGAATTTAGTCACTATGGCCTTGAATATTATGCTTGTTCAAGAACTCATCCAATCCATTCTTGAAGGAAATAAAATCTACTATCACAACATGTGCTTGCATGGCATTGCACAAATTAATGCCTCACCATGAAGAATAACATACGATGCTTCAAATGAAAGTGATGTCCTTCTATTCTAAATGGGTGGCCTCTTTATTATTTTTTTCTGTGGGAGAAAAGATCCCCTGCTATCTGTCTATAATGTCCTCTAAAGTAATTGTAAAGAGTAAACAATGCCAACCTTGACAGGTTTTACTCATTTTAAATCTTCCATTCCTTTTACCAGTGTAGTTTCACATTTCTGCATGCTCTGCAGCTCATTAACATCCTTTTTAAGGACTGAAGCCCAAAACAGCACTGCATACTCAAGGTTAGAAGAACAACACAGAGTTGTCCTTTGGGACATATGGAAACCTCTCCTTTTCCAGTCTAGTTTCACGTCTCAGCACTCTCTGCAGCTCATTAATATCCTTTTTAAGGACAGAAGCCCAAAACAGCACTGCATACTCAAGGTTAGTAGAACAACAAAGAATTTTCCTTTGGGAGATATAGGATCTTTGCATAATTTAGATCTCCATACCTTAGGTCAATTTAAATATTAAGCCTAATAGGATTTTTTTGACACCAATATGGATTCATACAGTTTAGTTACTGTGAAATACAAGGTACTGTTGTACCATTTGTACACCGTTTGCAAGCATTGGTGTTTTAGTAATGTAACTTAAAGGGATCCTGTCACGGGAAAAAAAATCAAAATGCATCTGTTAATAGTGCTGTTCCAGAAGAATTCTGAACTGAAATCCATTTCTCAAAAGAGCAAACAGATTTTTTTATATTTCATTTTGAAATCTGATATGGGGCTAGCCATTTTGTCAATTTCCCAGCTGCCCCAAGTCTTGTGACTTGTGCTCTGATAAACCTCAATCACTCAATGCTGTACAGCAAGTTGGAGTGATATCACCCCCCTCCCTTTCCCCCACCCAGCAGCCTAACAACAGAACAATGGGAAGGTAACCAGATAACGGCTCCCAAACACAAGATAACAGCTCCCTGGTAGATCTAAGAACAGCACTCAATAGTAAAACCCATGTGCCACTGCATACTATTCAGGTACATTGAGAAGGAAAAACAGCCTGCCAGAAAGCAGTTCCCTCCTAAAGTGCATTAACAGATGCATTTTGATTTTTTTTAGCAGTTCCCTCCTAAAGTGCATTAACAGATGCATTTTGATTTTTTTTCCCATGACAGGATCCCTTTAAGTTACATTACTAAAACACCAATGCTTGCACTTTAGGAGGGAACTGCTTTCTGTCACAAGACTTGGGGCAGCTGGGAAATTGACAAAATGGCTAGCCCCATGTCAGATTTCAAAACCGAATATAAAAAAATCTGTGTGCTCTTTTGAGAAATGGATTTCGCTGCAGAAGTCTCCTGGAGCAGCACTATTAACCGATGCATTAAAAAAAAAAAATTGGGGGGGTCATTTTCATTCGAAATGGCTGTATTCAATCGATTGAAAAATTGCTTGAATTATTCAATTATTCAATTCAATTTCTCAGAACTTAGAAAAAATTTCTGTGAGGTCCCCCATAAGCTAAAATGGCAATTCAGCAGCTTTAATCTGCTGAATAGTTGAAGTTAAAGGATTTTTAAAGGTCCAGTATTTAGAAATTCGAAAATTCAAATATTCAAATTTTTTCAATTCAAATTGAATTTTGGGCTATTTGATAGTCTAAGTAGCCCAAAATGACTTAAAAATTAGAATTTTAAAAATTCGAGTTTTATTAAAATTTTCACTTTGACCCTTAGTACATATGCAGCCACTTGGATTTGTGTGTTAAATGCGTCATGACTCAGGGTTAATTGAAGAACTGTTATCTAAAGTCATCTTAAATCATTTCTTGCATTTAACCTTTTCATTAGCATACCAAAGCCCCATTGTTTTCAAAGGTGAACTCTTTAATTGGATGGGATGCTGTGACACAATATTCTGTATTAAGTGGGGGAAATGGGGTATCTGAGTTTAGTTATTCTGTGTAAAACACACAATCCAAAGTGGCGTCATCTGTAACATCAGCCCCTTAGTGTCATATTCTATCCCTTATAATAGTAATTAATGTGCCCATTGACTGCATTAAAGCCCCATGTAGGGGCGGTGACACTGATAGTTTACTATTGCAAAAAGAGGCCTTCTGGACACATGAAC
>CM044446.1:93720228-93754804 GCA_024363595.1 Xenopus borealis | reverse complement strand
TTTTTTTTTTTTTTTTCTTACTATATATTTTACATTGCAATTTTTTTCCTCAAAGAAATTTGTATTTGGTAAGTAAAACCAACTCTAAAGGAAAACTTCTGGCCTCAGAACAAAAGAGAAAAAGGCATAATTGTGGGTCTGTGCTATTTGATCCAACCAGTGGAGACCTTGCCTTCGTAGGCATCAACCTCAACAATAAATGGAGTAGTGTCAGGGTGACGGAGAAGTTTTTAATGAATTGACGGTAATAGTTAGCGAACCCTAAGAACATTTGGATCGCCCTTAAAGAAAGGGGCTGGGCCCAGTCTAGTACCGCTTTCACCTTCCCAGGATCCATTTCCAGACCCATATTAGAAATGTTAAACCCGAAAAACTGAACAGATGAGACCTCAAAAGTGCATTTTTCAAGTTTAGCGTACCGATAATTTTTTCTCAGCCTGTGTAACACCTCCTGAACATGTTTCCGGTGATCATACAGTTTGGAAGAAAAGATCAGAATGTCATCAAGATAGACCACTACGAATAACCCCAGCAGGTCTCGGAAGATGTCATTGACAAATTCCTGAAACACTGCGGGGCGTTACATAAGCCAAATAGCATTACTAGATAGTCATAGTAGCCATCCCTGGTATTAAAAGCAGTTTTCTCGTTCCCTTCCCTGATACGGATGAGGTTGTATGCACCCCTAAGATCAAGTTAAGTGTAAATGCTAGCATTTTTAACCTGATCAAATAGCTCAGAAATCAGAGGAAGAGGGTAACTTTTTTTATGGTGATCTTATTTAGACCCCTATAGTCTATACATGGACGAAGACCACCATCCTTTTTACCGACAAGGAAAAACCCAGCACTGACTGGTGAATTAGAGGGCCTCTCTCAAAGTTTTCCTTGATATATTCTCTGATTGCCTGGGCTTCAGGCAAGGAGAGAGGAGAAGTTCGACAATGAGGGAGGGGGAGAAGAACCAGGGACAGGGTCAATGGGACAGTCATACTGTCTGTGTGGGGGTAAGGTTCCTGCAGCTTTCTTAGAAAAAACATCAGCATATTCAGAATAAGCTGCAGGTAAACCTTCTAAAGAGGTAGTAGCCAATACATGCAAGAACCACCACATTTAAAGACCCACTGAAGAATCTCCCCAGATACCCAGTCAATCTGTGGGTTATGAGCTTGGAGCCATGTTAAGCCCAGAATTAGAGGGGAAGAGGCACCCTGGTACCAGTGTTGGTTGAAGGTCAACCTGAATTTGTAGTCCATGACCTCCTTGATTCTCGCCTTGTGCGATACTTGGTTAAATGGAAGAGCTACGGTCCTGAGGAAAATTCTAGGGTTCTAGTTGGTGACATAAGGGCTGATCGTCTCAGGAAGCGGTTCCATCTAAATTTTCCTGAGAAACCTGGGGGTCCATGCCCCCCCCCTAGATGGGGGTTAATGTGACAACTCACCCTGGTGGTCTAGTGGAGGGGGGTCGGCAGGGACACCTGCTCCCCCCTCGGCGGGGACACCCACCACTTCCTCCTCAGCCAGTTCTTAAGTGCGCGTGGCGCGCGCACTTCCTCCTTGTATAGGCGCAAGCCTCTGACGTTATGACATCATTATTATTGAATTATTTAAAGGGACATATCCTATTTCCATATTGCCCATTATAGGTTTTGTTCCTGGTGCCTTTAGCTTTGCTGTTTGATTCCTGTTGTGACCCCTGCCTGGCTTTTGACAATTCCAACTTCTGTATCCTGACTACTGCCTGTTTGCCAACTCCGATTCCGATTAACCCTCTGATTGACTTCCTGGTTTGATCTTTTGCCTGCCTGACTGTTTGTTCTCTGCCTGCCTCGACCCGGTCTGATCTGACTACGAATCCATTTAACGCCTTGTAACGCAACCTTCTGTCCAAAGACTTTACTATTACAGTTGTACCCCATTGCTGGCCAAAACTCCTGCCCTGCACCTCTCGTTTAAGTCCAGGTGGCATCTGAGTAGCTAAGGGCTCCTCCCGAAGCCAAAGGCGGTCACACTACTGGTGACGCACGAGCCCAGACCAGGGTGCTTGGCATTTGTTCTCTTGTTGGGTGCCGATCGTGACAGCTGCTTAGGGATCGTCATAAATTATCAAAACAGCACAAGTCAAATAATATCTGCCAGAAGCCAATACAGCAAGATTTATTAATTATCAGAATATACAGACTGCACTATTTTGTCATGTAATCTAATGTGGATTTAAAAGTTTTGTATTGTTTAATACAAACTTTATCCAACTCTGCAGAATCAGTGGCTGCAGAAAAATAATCCTCCAAATCCAATCCTAGTTTATCTGTTTAAATCTTGCTCCATGATCTTTGTCCCTGCTGCTGTAGTTGGAAACAGTAAAGGGGATGTAAAGGCAAAAATAAAATCCAATACACATCTCTACACAGTCGCCAACTGCTCTACAAGGAAACAAAGCTGCTGGAGTTCTGAAAGGCTGGGAAATAAGACGTTGGCTCCCCCTACATTTCAAAAGTATGATTGTTTCCCTGCCCAGTAGTTAGGGACTGTCTGAAAATCCATCCACAGCAGTAAATGAAGGGAGAATTCCACTGCATATAGTCAGGTTTCTTATAAAAACATTTAATTAAAGTATATTGGAGATTGATTTCTTTTTCATTAAAGAAAGTAAAAATGGGATTTTATTTTTTTGCCTTTCCTTGTCCTTTAAGGCTACAGTTTAAAAAGTAAAACAATGGATTTATAGTTGCTTATTAGTTTAATACAGTAAGCATAATTTACCAAATGGAAATAAACAGTCACAATCTGCTGGCATATTTTTGCACATTGTCTTCTACCCTATTTGAGTTGCAGCTGGTCAAATCACAGAGGAGACTAGTAGCTGCCCTGATGAATAAATTACTGCTTGCACGCTGGGGGTCATTTATAAAGTTCACACAGCGCATAATTGTTCGCAAATGGTAGTTTTGCCCATGCTTTTTCCTGAATGCTACAATATTGCACTACTGTGCCCGTCTTTCCGGTTTTTGCGAATTCGCATTGTGAATTAATTTTCGCAAACAACTCGCAAACAAGATGGGTCTTTGCATGAGTACAGGCACTTTGCGAAGTTGTTTTGCGCAAAAATAGCGTTAACAGTAACTTAAATTCGCAATTTGCAAATATTTTCTCCGCCACCAAAGTTGTGATTTTTGCCATATTTAAAAAGCTCCTATAGACATTCGCAATGTGAAAAACAAATTCGCAAATCTGTTTGCACACTCTTATTCAGCTTTATATATATAACCAGGAGCAGGGCAAATATATTCACTCTGAGAACCAATCTGCCCTGCGCGAAGTTTATAAATGACCCCCACTGTAGTCATAAATATTCCTTAACCCATATTCTAACTTGCAGGTCATTCAGATGCACAAAATACCCAGGATTATGGTAAATTATCCCTAGTACTGTCTACTTGATTATAATTATAAATAACTTGATAATATTATAAAACAAATCAATCAAAAATCAAGCCTTGTAAGTTTTTGTTTTTAGAGCTTTTTGGATAACAGGTGCCCCATAGCTATTGTTGAATATGGTTAAAATGACATATTTTATATACTTAACTTATTGAACCAGCATTAAGTTTCAGCTTGTCAGTAGCAGCAATGAGCCAAGACTTCAAACTTGTCACAGGGGGTCACCATCTTGGAAAGTGTCACAAGCTCACTCACACGCTCAGTGGGCTCTGAGCAGCTGTTGAGAAGCTCAGTTTAGGGGTTGTTGCAAATTATCATGCAGAAAATGATGTTGGCCTGTAATATAAGCTGATGCTACAGGGCTGATTATTAAATTCTGATGCTAGTTGCACTGGTTTCTGTGCTGCCATGTAGTAATTATATGTATTAATGACTAATCAGCCTTATATTGGGACATTTGTATTCTATGTGTACTGTATATTGTGAGTGGTCCCTAAGCTCAGTGCGTGGCAGCAGCACAGAGTGTGTGAATCAGTGAAGTTTGGGAGCTACTGGGGCATATTTGGAGAAACAGATCTTTACTGCTAAAGGCCTGGGGCTGGTACAGAAGCCCAAAACATAATGTACACCATTTCTAGCCTACTTCTTTAGTCAAGTTTTAGTTCTCCTTTACCTCCCTCTTATTACAGTGTATGCTGTGCTACGGGACAGGTTATAATAGGTGCAAATGTTTATTCAGTTTCAGAAACCCCTAGGGCATGGGGTGTGGAAGCAAACATCTGTGATTAGTTATTATGAGAAACTACAGCTACAATTCCTTGCATTCATAACTACATTGCAAAGTGCAGTTCCAGCTCTTCCCACCAAGCCACAAAAACAAAAAATACAAGAGAAATTAAGGGATACTCTGTAACTTTCTAAAACAGATACAAGATTAAAAAATGCATTTTTAATAATGTGTCTTTAGGTTACCCAAAAATATAACAGTTCACAAAGTTGTCTTTCCTTTAATCTATCACAAATTTGAAATCACTGGTCATTATTGACCAATAAATAGTGATGGGCGAATTTATTCGCCAGGGCCGAATTCGCGGCGAATTCCCGCGATTCGCCGCTGGCGAATAAATTCGCGAATCACCAGCGAAAAACCAGCGAAATTCGCCGAAAAAACGAGTCGCGTGACGTTTTTTGACGCGACGCGACGAAAAATGACGCGACGCGTCGTTTTTGACGCGACGCGATTTGACGAGACGCAACGCGATTTGCCGCGACGCGACACAATTTGACGCGACGCGTGTCAAAAGCGTCCCGCGACTCTTCGCGAATTTTCGGCGAAGCGAATCTCGGTAGATTCGCCCATCACTACCAATAAATAGTTTTCTTTTAAAATGTACTATGGAAGGGAAAGGTTCACACCAATCTTCATTATATAATGGACACATTTTTAATACGCTTAATGGGAATGGCATGCTATTACATAAACTATTTGTATGTCCTTTTTTTTTTTTTTGCTCAAGACAAGTTTATTTGGCGTAACATAAAAAAACATACATTCAGCATTTCCTTGTATACATGTACTGCAACAAGTAAAGTACATTCCCACGTATCAAAAACATTGCACAATTAACATATGCTAGGGCCCTCGTCCCATCGATACATTTGGGAATGCCCCCCTTTTCTTTGTCAGAGTTACAAAGCGGTGTCCAGCCATGCCTGCCAACTTCATCACTTATCATCGAAATTTCCCTCTCTAATAAGTATTATCCTTTCTTTGTTGCCTACTAAGGTAACCGCCTGGTGCTAGTTCTGAATACTGGGTGGAGAGCTATTTTTCCAGTTGAGTGTAATTTGATGCCAGGCTTGGAACAGGGCCCTAGACACCAGCCGACTAAATCCTTTTGGTGTGTATTCTCCTTTGCCCATGCCCAAAAGACATAAAACTGGGTCCTTCGGCAGGTTGGCACCCGTTATCTTGGACAGGTGGGCTAGGAATTGTTGCCAATATTTCTGCAGTTGTGGGCACTGCCACATTGTGTGGAGTAGGGTGGCTATTTGAGATGCACATCTTAAGCACATGGTTGAGACATTTTTATACATTTTATTAAGCCTTTCTCTGGTATAGTAAGCTCTGTGTAACATATACAGTTGCAACAACCTATCATTATAGTTATAAGATACTTGTTTTGTAGCTTTTAGGGCCTCACCCCACTGGTTGTCAGCTATGTATTGTAAGTCTCTTTCCCATGCCTCCCTACTCTTGACCGGTTTATTAATAAAATAAAACATTTTTTTTTGTATAGCCTAGAGAGGAGCCCCTTTTGGTCTGGCCTCTGGAGGGTGACTAAGAGCTGAGAGGTGTCTATCCTAATAGGGTTTAGTTTGTTCTGTTTAAGCAGGGCACTTCTGATTTTATGGTAGGTTAGCCATTGGGTAGATGTTATATTATGCAGTGTTTTTAACTCGGCAAATGATTTTGGGGAATTGTTCGCCCATATATTCGCTATGCACACTACTCCTTGGTTTTGCCAAATCTTTGGGGGGGGGGGGGTGATACTGGTCAAATAAGGAAACTTTGCATTTCCCCAAAGAGCTGTCCTGGGTCAAGCTGTACAAAGGCTATCAACTCATGTGCTTTTGCCAGGGCCTTACCCTGCGCCTGCAAGATTGGATTCTGAAGTTGGTCAGCTGTCCCTAATATTGCATCAGATGCCCTTATCCACAATTTTTGCAAGGGGGTATAGTGATTTGATTGCAGTATAGTCGCCATGTGGGAGAGCTGGGCAGCCAAGTAATAGTGTAGCATATTGGGCAGTGCCATTTCCCCTTCTTCCTTAGGTCTAGTGAGGGTCAGATAACTCAGTCAAAAGTTTTTGTGGGCACCCACACCAGGGAGTGCCACAGTGGGTATGGTAACTTGGGCATGGCCAGCATTTTAATTAGTTGTATACGCCCTGACAGACCAAGGGGTAAGTGCTCCCACACTTTTATTTTTTCAGCTAGCCACCTTATCTGCTTGTCAATGTTATGTTTACTGTACTGTTGCAGGTTGTTGGTTATCTCTATTCCCAGGTATGTAAATTTCTCAACAATGGGCATAACCTATGTTCCTACCTACCCATCTTGTCCCAGTGGATCCACTGGAAACAGGACTGATTTTGTGGAGCTTTCCCTGAGGCTGGAAAACATGTTGGTTGTCTCCAGAAGGCGTAGCAGAGAGGGGCCCCTGTCCCCTAGGTAGACCAGCGTATCATCGGCATACAGCTGTATTTTTTCCTCCAAGCCCTGGGTCCTAAACCCAGTTATGCCATCAGCCTGCTGTATGGCCAATGCAAGGAGCAAAGGGGACAGGGGGCACCCCTGTCTGGTTCCCCTTGCCAAAGAGAATGATTCTGTCAGTGTTGAATTAACTCTGATGGAAGCTCATGAGGAATGATACAGCAATTTGACTAGGCTTTGGAATTTTGAGCCTATCCCAAAGATAGTAAGCACCCTCCACAGGTAGGGCCATTCTACTGTATCAAAGGCCTTCACAATGTCAATGCAGCTATGGCCCTCTGACCTGTATTCTCGTGCACCATGTTAAGGTTCATGAAAAGCCTTCTGGTGTTCAGGGCTATCGTTCTACCAGGGATGAAACCAATTTAGTCAGGGTTGATAATCATGGTGACCACTGTTAAGCCTTCTGGCTAAAATTTCATCAAGGATTTTGACATCGCCCATCAGGAGAGAAATGGGTCTGTAGGACTTGCATAGCATTTGACCTTTTCCTACTTTAGTGAGCAAAGCTATCGCCACTTCGTGCATTAACCCAGATAGTTTATCCTGTTTTAAGGCAGCATTAAGTGTGGTTAAGAGGTAGGGGGACAGAGTTATAGCATGCCTCTTGTATATCTCAATCAGTATCCCATTTGCACCTGATGCCTTGCCGTTGGGAAAGGACTCTATTGCTTCAATTACTTCCTCTTTGGTAATGCTGCTATCCAAATATTACCTGTATTGGGGGGGGGGTAGACTGGGCATGTTTAAGTCAGCAAGGAAGGCATTGATGTCTGCTGGGGTCTTTGTTAGTTTGGAGGAGTAAATATCTGTGTAAAAGTGGACCAATGTGTGGTTTATTCCCTCAGTGTCTGTTACCACATTGCCCGTCTGATCTTTTATTGCTGCTATGGTAGGTGGGGTGGAATGCTGTTTTGAAAGGTGAGCAAGCATTTTAACTGCTTTTTCCCCCTGTTCATAAATTTGTGCCTTGACAAACAATAGCCTCCGCTTGTCTTTTTGCATTATATATTGGCTATATTCGTGCTGTTTAAGTTTGGAGAGAGTTTCCTCTGTGGGTTATGTCGCTAGCTGCTCAGCTTCCACTACTTCCTTCTCTAAGTTAATTTGTTTCCGGTGACTTTGTTTTTCGAATGCGGCAATCTCCTAGTTGCCCTCTAAGGTAAGCTTTGAAGGTATCCCATACCATTAGGGGGTCTGCTGTCCCTATATTGAGCTCAAAGAACTCCTGAATTGCAGCTTCTATAATGGTTTCATTGTCTAGGATGTTCAGCCAAACCGGGTTCAGGGACCATCTGGTGGCTTGCCTGGTGTTTTGGACCTGAATCGTTACTTCTAGTGGGGAGTGATCAGAGATCCCCCTGGGAAGGTATTGTATTCCTTTAATCGATGGTAGCAGTGGCCTGTCGACTAAAGCATAGTCGATCCTAGATAGGGAGGAGTGGGATTGTGAGAAGCACGAGTACTGTCTGCCGTTTGGGTGCAAGTGCCTCCAGCTTTCTACCAGCCCCACAGCATTCAGTATTTGCTGTAGGTCACTTGCTTTGTGAGCAGCCTTCTGCCCTGGTTTAACCATTTTGTCCAGGTCGGAATTGAGCAGGGTATCAAAGACCCCCATTGCTATTTTATTAGCATGGGGGGTATTGGGCCATAAACTGTATGAGTACTACTGGGCACTCCCTTTTGTATGGGGGGGATGTAGATATTTGCCAATATGAATTCTTTGTTGGTGACACAGCAATGTACAAATATATATCTTCCTTATCATCCATTTTGATATTGCACAGCACAAACGGGACTGCCTTGTGTATCAGCAGAGCTACGCCCACTGAGTAGTTTGAAAAGGTGGAGTGATATGCCCAGCCTACCCAGGGCTTTTTGAGAGCCATAACTTTGCCCCCTGTTAGATGGGTTTCCTTGAGAAATGCTATTTTTGCCTGGATTTGTTTGAGGGGTTCAAGGACCAGTCTCCTTTTAATAGGGCAGTTAAGGCCTCTAACATTCTAGCTAACTAGCCTGGTATCCATTTTACTAATATTTTGGTGTTACAGTTGCTTGCATGCATATTGGTTTCCCCCAACAATCTGTTCTTGAGTATTAACATTTGTAAAACAGTAAACAAAAATCCCTTTGTCACACCCCCTCCCTTTCTACCCCATCCCCAACTGGGGGCAGAATTGATCCCAGAAAAAAAAAACTCAGTGTATGTTGTGGTGGCCATGAAACCCGGCACTGTGAAGGGACCGTGAACAGTTTGTGCGGGCATCCTGCTTCTTCTCCTCCCCCTGGCCCAGTGTAACATACCCACCAGACCTCAGGACTTTTACAGTTCTGGGGGACCTTGTAGGATGTTGTTATGGAGCAGTTATTGTCTTCGTGTCCCATATAAAGAAACTGCATTACACGTTAGTCCAGCAACTATTATTGGTTATTAGTGATGGGCGAATTTATTCGGCAGGCACAAATTCCCAGCCGAAAATTCACTGGCGTAAAAAAAAAAACCGAGTTGCGCACCGAAACGGGATAGATTCGCCCATCGCTATTGGTTACCTTTTCTGTTACCGGCTGTGAGCCCCCACCTACCCCATGATTATACCTGCAGAACATTCAAAGTATCGAGCCCTCTTCTGGATGATCCTCAGGCGAGCCGGGTAGAGAATGGCGTATTTCATCTTAGCTGCTCTTAGCCTTTTCTTTACCTCGGTAAACTTTCCTCATTGACGTTGGACCTCAGCGGAATAGTCAGCGTATATAGAGATCTTTGCATCTTGGAATAGCAGAGTGCCTTGTTTTTGTGCCATTACGAGAATGGCGTCTCTGTCCCATGCATTCAGCAGCCTGGCAATCAGAGGCCGCAGTGGAGCTCCGGGAGGCCCAGGTCGTGTTGGGATCCTGTGGGCCCTTTCAATAGTGAAGGTATGCAAGAGATTAGCCCTTTGAAAGATAGTTGCCAGCCATTCCTCTATGAAGTCTGCCTTCTCGGGGAAGCCCACAAACCGTAGATTATTATGGCGGAGCCTATTTTCGAGGTCATCGATCTTGGCTGTACTACTGGCTATTTGCTGCTGCGTCTCCATAATGCGCTGGGGCAGCGGTGCACAGGCATCTTCCAGATTGCTAACTCGCTGCTCTATCGCTGTTGTCCTCTCCCTTAACTTCTGGAAATCCTGCTTTATAATCAAGAGGTCTAGTTTTATTTCATCCGTCTTGGCACTGATGAGAGTAGGTATCTTTAGACTCTCTGATCTCTTGCAATGTTTCCTGCAGCGTGGGTTCAGGTGTAGTCTGCGACAGTGGGGAAATAAAAGGGCTCTCTGCCGGGACCTGGGCGCCATCTAGCCTTCCCTCGCGGGCAAACTTCTCAAGTCTGCTAGCTGTCATTGAGGCCCTGTTCTGGGCTCGATTCTGCCCCATTAATATCCTCTGGGGTAACTGCTGCTAGTCTGGCTCTTCTGAGGCTGTTTTGGAAGGTTTAGAGTGGTTATAAAACAGGATAAAGCAGGCCCAGAGAGAGGAGAACTCAGCCACATGTCTGCTCACATTTAGCGTCAGGCCATGCCCTCCTATTTGTATGTACCTTATAATTTGTATTGTATGAGATATATACGTTTGAAGTGATGAATATGAATGCAAGAAATTTCCACAAGATGGCAGTACAGAATAAATTCAGTGTATAGCAACCTCATAATTTGCACAAGAATCTGGAGTCATTCTCTTATCCTCTGTAGTAAACACAATTTTAGTAATATTACTATTATATATTTATAAAGCACTAAGCAGGTTACAATGGACCAAAAAACATGAAATATATTCATACTGTATGAATATTTTAGACATTGTAATTTACCTCCCTGTGGCAACACATAGTAAAAAACACACATGAACAAATACTACCAAATCATGTCACGAAATAAGTGATTAATCTAAACCCAAGCCAGACAAATGTTATGTATATATGATATACCACCTTGTGGTACAAAATGAAAAATGCAGCCTACATTAAATACAATTACAAACTACATTACAGGTTTAAAGGTAGCGTGTGTGTGAAGTACAATGCCTAGTATGAGCTAGAGGATTCTGTACAGAAAATAGCATTTCATGCATAAGAGATTTGCCAATGCGGAAACTCTGTCTGCACACTCCAAACTCAAATCTTTGATTCAGTGCAAGTCACACTGTGGCCACATCCATCTGTCAATCCGGTATGATACTAACATTCTGCACCTGCAAGGAAAATCTTCTATTGAAAGTCTTTATGGAAACATGGGCTTTGACCCAAGCATTTAGCAATGTTTCAGACCGACATTGTTCCTTTTTCAAGCGACATAAGCTACAGAGGGGTCCGTTTACTAAAGTGCGGTAAATGTGAACTTAAGTTTCCGCATGTTATCGCTGAGAATATTTTTCCGCCAGAATATTCGCAGCGACTAAGTTTACTAAGCAGCAATGTGCTCAGAAGTCATTGCGATCACTTGCGGTAACTACGTTAGTGAACCAGCTTACGTTAGCGGTAATTTTAGCGAGTTGCAAATTTTCTGGCGACAATTTACATTTGCATATATTTATTCTAGAAAATAGTCTTGTTTTATGCGTTAATAATGGCGCTAATTATGGCAATTTTTACTGTGACATTTATTGCCAGAAATGCATCTTCAAAACTCATAAACTTTACTGACTGATGATTATACCATCCAACAACATTACCAGAGTGACACCAATCAAACATGTTTGTATCATATAAACCCATACTTCATCCATCCAGTCACACACCCTTCTGTCCATAGAATCATATGAACAAGAAATCATACCAGTTATCTCTTTGTATCATTTAAATGCACAGTTTAAATGAGAATTAAACTCCCATTGAGAATTTTCTGGCGAAAAAATAAGTTAACGCCACTATATAGATGGCGGTAAAATGTTGCGAATATTCTGGCGTTAATTTTGTCTTTCACACATTTCGCTGCTTAGTAAACCATGCGTTAATATTCACGTAGCGTTATTTTCAGCGGATGCGATAACTGGCGAATACATATTCTTGCGCAAGAAAATTCGCAAATTTATATTTACCGCAGGTTAATAAACTCGCGAAAACATATTCTGTGTTAAATTTGTCTGTATTTTGTGCGCAAATTTTTACCGCACTTTAGTAAACGGACCCCATAATGTGCATACATTTATATACATAGTAACATAGTGACCTCTGTTGGTAAACCACCATACTGCAAGCTCTAAATACACAGGTTCCTCCATCACAATATGTTTATCAATTCCTTTATATATAAAGGAGGTGTTTTGTGTTGTCCTGAGGCATCTCAGGTGGATAATTAAAAAAAGTACAGCGTGTAGTGCTCCAGTCTGGAAAAAGACACAGTAAAGCTGTCTGTGTGAGCTCACTGAGAGACTGAAAATCACCACAAGGATTGGAAATGTGTTTGTTTTGGATTATTTTCTGTTTTGGGGAGACAGGCAGTAGGTCAACTCCTGGTTTGTTAGGAAAACTGGCTTGTGTTAGTTAGAAGCCCATTAGGTGGCCAGGATTTAATTTTGAACTGTTTATTTTTGTTTATTCCCTGCAAGTGAAAATGAACTATTGGGGCCGATTTACGAAATTCATGTGAAATGATTGAAGTTTGATCGAATTCGATCGAATAACGATCGTACAAATTTTTTGTGAAATCAAATATTCAAATTTGGCCTCTTCAATTCACGAATATCGAATAGATTGAATGATTGGATATTCGATAATTCGATCATTCAATGATCGAAGGAATCAAAAATTTTTAATTATTCGACTGCCTACTTCGCCAGATTGAACCTACCGAATTGTAATAGAAGCCTATGGGAAGCTCCCCATAGGCTTCTGAGGCTAAGTCCTGCTTGAATACCATTCGTACAATCGTATCTTTCGATCGTTCAAATCATACAAATTTTTCGGACGCTTGAATTAAATTTCACAGTATCCGATCGTACGAATTCATTGAGAAATTGTATTGCGAGCAAAATGATAGCCTAAAGCGATCATCGAATGCTTATTGAATTGCGAATTTGGTTGATCAAATTTCTGGGAGTAATAGTAAATTTGCCCCTTAGTGATGTGTTGGCTGACCTAGTTCGGGTTGAACTCGCTGCTCCTCTTGAGGGTCACAGGCAGGTTCGCTTGAGCTCTTCTGACTGCTGCCCCACCCTTAACCTTACACTTCCTGTTTTATAGACTTGTGCCTGCTCCACCCCTTTTGTGATGTCATCAGGGGGGGCGGCTCAAGTCTATATTAATCGAATCGAGAAGTCGGGGAGTGGGTCTGGGCAAGTTACCAGAATCCTAATTCACAAAAATGCATCTCATCAGCTAATGCTGGTGAATTTTCACTAGCGTTACTTTGGCCAGGCGAGCATTTCACAGCGAAAAGAGGTAACGTTCAATAAAATTTGCATAATGACCGTTAGCAAGAGGAAAATTTGCCTGGCGATAGGGTGATAACAGTCTTCTATGTCTGTTAGTGAATTGGCAATGTCCCTGCAGATGGGATTTCTGGCATCAGCCATTTCGCCCCTTTATTGAATCTGCCCCATTCAGTGTTAGAGTAACCTCTGAGACTGTTGATAAATAAGTCTCACAAACTAACTGGTTGGTGCAAGGCACACTGGAAACCCACGTTCAGATCAGACCAAAACAAAAATAAGTAAAAATGTAAACTTTATTTAGTATAATCATCTCTCGCCTGACGCATTTCGTGTCTATAAGACACTTAATCATAGGCTTAAGTGTACAGATCATGAGACAATATTTAAATACAAAGACAACCAATCACAAAACAGGGAGGGGTCAAGGGAAAAAACACATCACAGTGGTTTAAAAGCAAAGTAAGCCTCATCACTAAAAGATGAGCTTGAAAAGATGAGAATATAAATATCTCAAACAGCTCAAATTTGATATCACAGTATCATGGAAACAGTACTGACTAAATGAAATATATACATTCTAAGTAAATATACATGCGTATGAATAATTATGAATAAATAATGAAAAATATGCATAGTTGCTAGTTGAATAAATAGAATATGAACAATATGTACAATATGAAAACGTCATATGATAAAATTGATTTCTGAATTAATAAATATGATAAATAATTCTATTAGTCTCAGAGGTGAAACCGTTTGCTCATTGTTGCAAGTAATGCTTATTTGTGCAATTAAACCCTTGGTTCTGTCAGAAAGTATAACCTGTTTAAGGGGTATTCAATTCTAGGGTTGAATGGGATATGTAAATGATGTGACCTTTGTGTGCTGTTCACCTTTTAATTCACTTTTTGTGTGATGTAGAGAATGATATTAAGAGAAAATTCTCCATTCGTTTTTATTTATTTTTTAATTATTTAACATTTTATTCAGCAGCCCTAGCAATTTGGCTGCTAGGGCCTAATTACCCTAACCATGCATTGATTTGAGTAAGAAACTTGAATATGAATAAGAGAGGGGCTGGATAGGAAGATGAGCAATAAAAATACCTTTGTAGCCTTACAGAGCATTTGTTTTTTTTTTACATGGGGTCAGTGACCCCGATTTGGAAGCTGGAACGAGTCAAAAGTAGAAGACAAATAAAAAAAACTATAAGAAAAAAAATTAAGTCCAGTTGAAAAGTTGTTAAGCATTAGCAATCTATAACTAAAAGTTAACTTAAAAGTGGACCACCCCTTTAAGAAAGGTTTATTAGTAACTGCACTGATTATTTATCTGACATGGTATATGTAAAGGAGGTGGGGACTTTACTATGGGGAAGACAAATTATATGACACTATGCTTCCATGGTCAATAATGTTACCTTCAGTAGTTATTCAAATAAAACAAAAAATTTAAGCTGACAGAGGAAGCTTTAGAAAACTGGGGCATTAGAATAAAGGAAATTTATACAGCTTGGGACCGAGATGAGTTATGTTTAATTAAATTCCTAATAATAAGACAACAAACAACTTAAGTTACAGGGTAAACAAAAAGAGATAATCTGGCTAGGCCTACAAGTTTTGGCAGTTACAGATGTCTGCCCTAGAGAGATGTGTACAGGAGTTAAAAATATGGTACATTTATTCTGGAACTGTCAGTTTGCTCACTGGGTGTGCATAAAATGTGCAAAGCTTATAAAACAGCTTATAGGACTGCAAGAATTCTGTTTTATGATGTCATTATTTGCTTTTATAAAACTTAAGAGCAGACCATCCTGCTATGGACCATAAAACACGTCTTAAAATATTAATAAAGTTGTTTTTTTTTTAATAAAACAGGCAATTGACTGTTATACCTATCAGGGAAATTACACTTGTTTTATTTATTGGAGATCTCTGTAAGAGACATTTGGATGCTTAAGGTATCTGGAAGACAAAAAATGGAATAAGCTTATTGTAAACTTGTTCTTGTTGTCTTTATGTTTTATGTGCTTTATTATAATATTGTAATTTCATGTAGATTGGTATACAGAGCTTTTTTTTCATCTGGATGCAAGCTAAAGCTTTTTATTGTTACCCAACATTTGGTAGATGCATCCCCCTTAGTAAACAGTGGGTGTTTTTATGCTGTTCAGACTTTGGTCTTGCCTAACAAGAGGCATTCCTTTAGTAGATGGTCATTTGGTTGTGTCTTGATTTGTTGTATTCTTTTTTTTTTGGTGTCCAGAAACATCTAATAATTTCATTCTTCTAAAAATTTCTTGCTGGGAAATGAGGGCTGGATAGCCTTTAAAGAATGATCTTTTTTATTATATAAAGAAGCTTTGATTGTTTATATTTGACCTCCTGGAGAAGAGGGATTGTTTCTTAAATGGCAGCAAGAAGAGTTTAGAGAATTATAGGCCTATTATGCTTCTAAATGTTGATTATAAGGTTATTTCCAAACGTATTGCTTTACTTTGTTACAACCTTTTAAGTTTGCAGAATCCCTCAATCTAATACATGGTCATCTGGTATTGTAAAGAAAAGAATCAAAATCTTGCCATTTCATCTCTTGATATTGAAAAAGCATTTGATCACCTTTCTCATGTTTTTCTAAAAAAAATGGCTGTGCCTGACTTTATCTTACATCGCATTAAGGTTGTATATCTGCCCATTTTTAACCAAATTTCTGTTAATGGTTTGTACAATTATCTACAATTATCTGGGTATAAACCCACAATGAAGAGAAAAATTCTAAGTATAAAAATTATGCTAATACCAGTTATGCTACATGTGGGTTTGGTTTTTCCTCCTTCCAATTTGTACAAAAAGAAACTGAGGGTTTCTGAAATGAGAGATTATATGTAAAAAGATGAGAGAAATAGTGGTAAAGGTGTGCCTAAACTTCTTTTATATTTTAATGTAAAACAATTCTGTTTTAAGCGGGTTAATACAGATGGTGTTTTTTTTTGTTTTCTTAAATATGTAGCAGGCATGATTTTTAAACATTGGTTCTGAGTTCATTTAAATTCACCTGTACCTTTATGTCCCCAAAGAATTATGTGGTATTAGAAAAAGCAATTAGACTCTTTCATTTGAAAAATGTTGAAACAGAGATTCTGGGGGATCAAAGAAATGTGCCAAAGATTTTAAAGAAAAATAATTAGGTTGTTTTTTTATCTTTTTCCCAGGAAAGATCAAGGAAAGTCTGGCGTAATGTGTTTGGGATATTCCTTGCAAATTTCCACAAAGACCTTTCATGGGCCATAGTCCACCAGTACCTACCCATTCCTGAATACAAATACAGGAGAGGACTGGTGGCAAGAGGGAAACTCTCCAGGAACTCTTGCTGTGTTGATGAGACCATTTTTTTCATGAAACCATCATGAATTGGTATTATATATTTTTTTATTTGTCCATCTGTAAAGCAATTTAACATTTGGTGGATGATTAATAATTGTTTTAAAAATGTAACCTGGAAATCTCTAAATATTTTACTTTTTAAACATGACATTATTGATTTTATAGATTGTGTTCAAATAGCTTTCAGTAAAATCTATATTTTGTACGTGACAAAATACTTGAGAAAGCAATGTCAATTGGAGGGTTTGGAATAACGTAGTTTGTAAAATTGTTTTAAAAATGTTAAAACGTTTTCCTCTTTCAGTTGTTTTTTTTTATTATACTTTTATGATGTTTTCCTCTTTTATAGTTTTCTTTTATTTTGATTTTCAATAAAATATTGATGAAACCTTATCTTCGGAGAAACAATCTTATTTGATTTGCCCCTCAACACCAGGTGGATGCATGTTTGAGGCAACTCATAACACTGATGAGGCAGCAGCACTTCAGCAGGTTTTCTGAGGAACTACTCCAACTCCCCAACACCAGGTGGATTCATACTGGCATTGACTTCAGTCTTGCCTAACACCTTTGAAGGCCGAGAAGACTATGGAACCAATGGCCTTAGGGCAACCTAGGGATTCTGACCTCTGATGGACTACCCTTGAGGACAAACCTTGCTCCAGAAGGATGAAATTTGGTTCATTTACATGACTCTGCCAACCTATTTTTTCTGCATCCCACTTTTCTTCTCCTCTTTTTCCACCTCTCATTCCTTCTTTTCTTATTTTTCTCTGCCACTTTTCTTCACAGGACACTCCCAACACCTCCAGGATGGCTCCTGCAACTGCAGCAATCAAGATGAAAAAAGTGAAGGACGTCTCCATGAGAAAGAAGGGAGCCCCGAAGACCAGGACCCTTCCAGCCAGCAGCGCTGGGTTTGGCATCTTCACCCACCCTGACCCTGCAGCCCCAGTCCTGCCTCCCAAAGCCATCCAGTCCAAAAATATGTAGTTGTGGATGATACAGTCTGAAGTGCTAAAGCTGAAAGATTGGAGGGTAGGACTCTGGACATTCCTGGAGGAGGGCTTCTCCCCAGCAGAGACCCTGAGAATTCAGAATTTCATTGGTGGCCTCTTCTACATAACTTTTGCCTCCGATCTGATGAGTGGTGGGGCCAGAGGACTGCCCCAGAAAGAAACCCTGCAACCTCTGTGGACTGGCATCCCACATCTACATCGACTGCCCCAAGAGAGTGAGGTCCTATGTGGCAGCACTGAAAGGAGCTCCGAGCAAGCTACCGAAAACAACACCCAAGACTGGTAAAAGTTCAGCTCTCTCCCCACTGGTGTAGCACCCACCTGCTGCTCCAGTCCCCCTGCTTCCACGTGCCTCCCCACTCCCCCCACCCCTTCACAAACCCAGCCCTCTTCACCCCCATGCTAACCCCTGCAGCAGACTGCCAGGAAAGGATGAAGGTGGTCAAAAAGGAGAATGAGGAAGACTGAGAAGTAGTAGACCAATTGGATCTGGTTAATGGATTTCCAAAGGAGAACCTGCCCACGGCCCTACTCAATAAGCTCCTCCAACTGTAAAATCTCCCAAAGATACAGCCAACAATAGAGGAAGCTCTGTAGTGGAGAGTCTGCCCCCACCCGATGAGAGAGAAGGAAACACGCCCGACCGGAGTTGTAATGTATAATATAAAGCCGCTCAATACATTTTTTTTTATCACCCAACTTATGTTGCAGTACAGTATTAAGGATCAGTTAAGACAGGAGACTGTTTTTGAATTTCTTGACAGCCAGTGTTGTAATCTGTACATGTTGCAGGAATGCATTATTCCCTTCTGTAGGTCCTACAAACACCTGATGTGGCAGGCCCCTCCTACTGGTCCAGGTATAAAAGCTGCAAGCCTGCAGAGTTCACCATTCTGATCAGGGGGAGCCTCTTCACTGTTGATTCTGTACTTGAGTTAGTTTGCGACTGCTTACTGGTGGTGGATGGTATCTGGGCAGGTGAGCCTGTTAGGAGACTTTCTGCAAGGATTCTCCTATGTGACTCACGGAGCAGAAATACTTGCATTCTTGAGAAGGCAACAGACCAATCTATGGAGGGTTTCAAGTTTGTCGTGAACAAAACCAAGAAAACAACATGAGTACAATCCTTTTGTGATGGAGGGGAAAATTTCTTCAGAAGAAGCGTGCATATGTGTCATGGGAATAAATTTACAAATGTCCTTGGAACCTTTAATGGATAAAGACACTTTTGGGTCCAATTTATCTGAAACAGTGAGGGTATTGGGGGTACCTACCACCTTCCTTAAGTGTTTACCATATTCAGCCAATATTTTGCAGCAACTGTTTCTCATTTGGGCACACAAAGGAAGAATGTGTTAAAAGCATGGCTAGTAAGAACAGGACATAGGATTGTAGACTGTGCAGATGCCAAGAAATACATCCTATGTGGCTAGGCAATTTCTTATTGTGAAAAGGCCAAAGCTCACATATGCCAAAATTGTAAAAAAAGGTATATCCAAAATTGAAGGGGCAGACACCTTTTTTTCATTGGCTCACCTTGCTGCAACAGAGGAGGAGGACATTGGTGGATTCTTGGTTAGAGGCTGAGTATGCTTCTGACCCATAGACCTCTGCAATAGTAGAGCATACTGTGCCAGACTTCCTTCTTGCTGAGGGGGAGGACAAGCAGAGCATGGCAAAGGATGAGCAGATGGATGTAAGTTCCAAGTCCCTAAAAAGGAAGTGAAAGGAGGGTGATTCGTCTTAGCTAAAATATTGACGAGTCAGATTCTTCTTGTGGCCTATGGTATGTCCCAATAGACACTATGCAGAACGTGCAAATGGTTTGAGGTTTCAGGTAGAAGCAAACAAATAAAAAAGGGCCAAGTGTAAGAAGGACTTGCCTACTGCAGACTTTCATTTGTATAGAGTGCATCTCCCCATTACTGCAGACTTTCATTTGTATAGAGTGCATCTCCCCATTTGTATAGAGTGCATCTCCATGAATGTATATATCTTGTGATGTATTGTCTCTTCTTTTTCTTTTATTTTGGCTTTCAGGTTGTTGTTTTTTCTTAAATGTCAGAAGCATTCACTTAACAGTTTGTTGTGCTACTATTTCTAATTTGGTTTCTTACAATAGTAAAAAATTTTTGCTTGCAAGAATGTGTAATATTGAAATCCACAAAAATGGGTTCATTGAGTTTTGGGCCATCGCTTTGGTGAAAAGTAGGGAAAGGAATGGGGATGTGGAGATTTTGGAAATCATTTTAATTTAACTAACAGTATCCATGTGATACAAGGGAGAGCAGTGCTTGTCTATTAGGAAGTCAGTGGAGTAGCCTTAAAGTTATTTAATATGTATGCTCCTACTATTAGACAACAAATGCTGGCAAATGGACAAATTTTGTCAGGTAAAATGGGAGACCTAGAATTCATTTCATACTCTAAAACTTATGATATAATTGGTATCACTGAGACCTGGTGGGATGGAACATGTGACTAGGTTGTGAATTTAAATGGTTACACCCTTTTTAGGAGGGACAGAGGGATTAAAAAGGGGGAGGAGTGTGTTTGTATGTAAAGCCCGAATTAAAGCCATGCACTAAAGAAATAACCATTACGGGCACTGGTGAAGGTTTGGAATCCCTCTAGGTAGAGATTTCGACTGGGCATAAGGTTACAAATAAAATTTTTGTTGGTGCATGCTATAAACCACCTCGTATAAGTGACGAGTATGAAGCACAGCTACTTCTACAAATAGTAGCGGCTAAACAACTAGGTCAAATTATTATTATGGGTGACTTCAATTATCCAGACATTGACTGGGGTAATGGGGTTGCCAAGACAGATAAAGATAGTAGGTTTGTAAATATGGTAAATGACAACTCCTATCCCAGCTTGTTCAAGAACCTACTAGGAATAACTCTTTTTTGGATCTTGTAATAACTAATAATACTGAACTCATCTGTAACGTACAGTCTGCCTGGTGGTCTAGTGGATCACCTCCATGCACGCGGGAGCACCCGCTATGTCTCCAGCGGGGACGCTCACCGTGTGCATCCTGCCTCCTTCAGTGCCGGTTTTCCTATGGCGCGCACGCCGGCGCACTTCTGTGTTTATGCGCCGGCGTGATGACGTCACGCACAATGGCGCTAAATTCAAATAGTATATAAAGGGATCTTTTAGTGCAGATGATTGCCCGTTGTTAGGTTCTATTTGTTAGTTCCTGGGTGTGTTTCCTGATTGATTCCTGACTGATCTACTGGTGTTTGACCCTTGCTTGCCTGACTATTCCTGCTATTCTCCAATCCTGACCTTTGCCTTGTCCGATTACTCTGTTCTCTGGTATCCTGACCTTTTGCCTGTCCTCTGACTACTCTACACTCTCTAATCCAGATCCTGGCCTGTCTGACTATTCTACGCAGCTTGTGCTGTTCCGGCCTGCCTACTCCACTTGGTGGTATTCTTCTATCCAATTCCTTGGTGAGACGATCGTGCCCCTATGCTAGCCAGAACTTTTGCTTTACACCTCTCGTTAAGTCCAGGTGGCATCTGAGTAAGCTGATGGCTCCTCCCGAGGCCAAAGGCGGTCACTTAACTGGTGAAGCCGAGCTGAGACAAAGGTGTTTGGTAACTGTTCTGGTATTGGGTGCCGTTTGTGACATCATCTCTAGCATTTGTGTGGTGAGCATTTAGGGAATAGTGATCATAACATGGTCTCCTTTGAGATTCTGTTGCAGAGGCAACTCTGTAAGGGAGTAACTAAAACACTGAATTTCAGGCGTGCAAACTTTGACAGTATAAGGGCATCTCTGCAATATATTAAGTGGGAAATGCTTTTCACATGGTTAAACACTGAACAAAAATGGGAAGTCTTTAAAATGCTGCGTAATACAGATGCAGCCACTTGGATGAGTGTGTTAAATGTATCATGACTCAGAGCTATTTGAAGAAACTGTGTTATCTAAAGTTATCTTAACTCATTGAATGCATTTAACCTTTTCATTGGCATACCAAAGAACCATTGTTTTCAATGGTGAAGTCTTTAATTGGATGGGATGCTGTGACGCAATATTCTGTGTTAAAGTGTGAAGTCTGAGTTTAGTTATTCTGTGTCAAACACACAATAAAAAATGGCTTCATCTGTAAATATACTTGTCAGTTTAGTCCGCTTTCAAGCAAGGAACATCGTTGCAAAGCAAAACCTTTTTGGTTCTATAGAAGTGTTGGTGTTGAGGTGGATAAGAAAAGGCGTGCTTTTAAAGCTTTCAAGTTAACTGGGACAGCCTAATCATTATAAGGTACAAGGAGGCCAATAAATCATGCAAAAAAAGCTATCAGGCAAGCTAAAGCGATATGGAAAAGGATATAGCAGTTAGCAGTAAAAAGAATCCAAAAGTATTTTTTAAATATATTAATAGTAAAAAAAAAATTAAACAGAAAGGGGTAGGACCTTTATTATCAGAGTGGGGTAAAATGGTTGAACAAGCAAAAAGCTCAGTTTCTGAATGCATATTTTTCATCTGTCTACACAAATGAGGATCCAGCTAATGAAGGTTTCCTTATTAATAGTCTCAATTCTAATAATACATCTAATACATGTCTAATGGTTCACACATGATGAAATTCAAAAGAGACTAGAACATGTTAAGCTAAACAAAGGTCCAGGGCCAGATGAGATTCATCCCAGGGTAATTAACAAGCTTAGCTCTGTGATTGCCAAACCACTCTACTCACTTTTTCAGGATTGATTGAGGTTGGGCATGGTGCAGAGAGACTGCCAAATTGCTAATGTGGTGCCACTATTCAAAAAGGGATCCAATTCTCTGCCTCAAAACTATAGGCCAGTTAGTCTGACATTGGTGGTAGGAAAGTTTTTCGAAGGATTAATAAAGGATAGGATACTGGACTTCATAGCAAATAACAATACTATGAGTTTGTGCCAGCATGGTTTTATGCATAATAGATCTTGCCAGACTAACTTAATTTCTTTTTATGAGAAGGTAAGCAGGGACCTCGATTCTGGGATGGCTGTGGATGTGATAGAGAACTGGCTAAAAGATAGAAAATGTTCAATTTACCACCACTTTGTAGTCTAATTGGACCAGTGTTGTTAGTGGGGTACAGCAGGGCTCTGTACTGGGTCCCTTGCTTTTCAACTTGTTTATTAATGACCTGGATGTGGGCAGTGAAAGTACAGTTTCTATTTTTGCAGATGAAACTAAATTGTGCAGAAATATAGGTTCCATGTAGGATGCTGCCACTTTGCAGAGTGATTTGTCTAAGTTGGGAAACTGGGAATCAAACTGGAAAATGAGGTTCAATGTTGATAAATGCAAGGTTATGCACTTTTGTAAAAAATAATATAAATGCAAGTTATACACTAAATGGCAGTGTGTTGGGAGTTTCCTTAAGTGAGAAGGATCTTGGGGTTTTTATAGATAACAAGTTTTCTAATTCTGGGCAGTGTCATTCTGTAGCTATTAAAGCAAATAGGGTTCTGTCCTGCATAAAAAAGGGCATAAACTCAAGGGAGGAAAACATAATTATACCTCTTTATAGATCACTAGTAAGATCACTAGTAAGAGCACATCTGGAATATGCAGTGCAGTTTTGGACTCCAGTTCTTAAGAGGGATGTAAATGAGCTAGAGTGAGTGCAGAGACGTGCAACTAAACTGGTTAGAGGGATGGAAGACTTAAAAAAGGTGCTTGCGAGGGGACATGATTATTGTTTCTCCCTAAAAACATGATAAATGCGGGCAGGGGAAAGCTTAACGCGTTTCGTGACAAGCAGTCACTTCATCAGAAGATAATATAACTGTATGCATGATTAGATATGTGGCTGGAACTGAAAATATGGCATGTGTGCAAAAGATCTGAAAAAGCCTGTTTCTTTCAATTTGGTTTCATGTTTGCAGAGAAAGGTGTATCATGAGGCACAAGCTGGAGTGTGTGATGAAAGGGGTGTGGTGTGAGTGCAAAAAGGTCATGAAAATTGTGGCAGATAGGGAAGAAATTGAAAATTTTTGGAGACTTGCAGAAAGGGAAAGTAAGATAGTATGGAGAAATGTTAATAATGTCAAGTTAACAAATAGATGTCTGTGCATGGCTGTCTTCCATCTCGGGAGTGCCAGAGAAAAAAGAAGTTGGAGGATATTGAAGTCTACCCAAAAGAACAGTATACAAAAAGGGGAAATTTAGTATGATTTAATATGATGATCTGTATTGGGGTATGAGTACACAGAAGAGATATGGAGAAAACTGGACCGTTTAAGGGGTTGAGAGGCATACAGTTGTAATGTGATGATGCTTGGCTTCACAAGGAAGCATTGTGTAATATAAACATAAAGTAAAGCAATGTGTAGGTAATGTATGATATGTAGAAAGCTTTTATACATATGGGTTATGTGACATTAAAAAACTGGTTTAGCAGATGCTAAAGGAATGTGGAGATTTTAAAAAGGGAAAGATTGGTTTGATTATCGTTTTTTCCATTAAAGAGTTATCTTTGGAATATGTGACTTCTAGTGATGGGCGAATCTGTGGCGTTTCGCTTCGCCGAAAAATTAGCAAAATGAGTTGTGCACCCAAGTTGACGCGAGCTTATTTTGATGCACGTCAGAATAGTTTTGACACACAGTGCAATGTAATAAAACTGCCAGGTGAAATGCATACCCCCAACGGTCCTTTTTTTTGGAGGGACATTCCCTCTTTTGACAGCGCAACCTGCAGTCCCTCATTTCATTTGTATTGGAAAGTCCCTCTTTTCTCTGCACGGAATAGCCAGAAAAAAGAAAGTTTCTAACTTAATTGGCTTTTGGCCTAGAAGAACAGCTAACAGGTGCAAAAAAGATGCTTTTTAACAATTTTGATATAATAAAATAAGTAATTGATTGTATTTGTAACAGTTTAGATAAGGAGAAATTTTTTAAAACTTTCATAATCTGCTAAATTTGGTGAAACAAACATGTTAATTAGTGGGTGTGGCCACAAAAATGGGTATGGTCAAAATGTTGCAGCGCTACGCATGGAAAAAAAATTTCAGTCCCTCTTTTTACTTCCAAAATGTTGGGAGGTATGGAAATGTGAAAAAAAATTGTAAAAAATGGCATCTTTTGCTTTGTGTGTGAATGTGCTGAATAGCATTGGAGTCAATGTGAAGAGCAATTTACACACGTGTTTCACTTAGTATACACACATGCCCTGCATTGTTAGTGGACTCTTTTCTTTTCTAAAGAAAAAAAGGCCTCCCATTTTGCCAGCTTCTTAAAAACATCTGTGATTATTATTTAAAATAGTGAAACATTAAAAAAGGCATATTTTAATATATATTCATTTATTTTTTTAAATGTTTTTCACTGCACGGATTGTGCTGTTTTGAAGTGAAGCGACGAACTGAACGCACGACAAACTCGACGCGCGACGAACTCGATCAGCAATAGCAAATGCAATTTATGAATTTATCCTGCATTATATTCTTTGCTCCGGCCTTTTGGCCTAGCAAGGCCTTACCATGGCACTATAGAACTTAAACACTTATCTTTTAAACACTTATTTTATAGCACTTTATCATCTATGTTTTTATGTGTGTCTATATATAAATCTTATTCAGTGGGTTGCAGATTGTCCTTTTAGGCTCTGCCACCATGCACTCCTACACTGGGGACATGTGGGAAACTACCTAAATCATTATTAGGTATTTAAAGGAACAGTAACACCAAAAAATTAAAGTGTTTTAAAGTAATGAAAATATCATGTAGTGTTGCCCTGCGCTGTTTAAAGTGATCTGTTTGCTTCAGAAACACTACTATAATTCATATAAACAAGCTGCTGAGTAGCAATGGCGGAAATTGAAAAATGGCTATATGGCACAGGATAAGTAATGGATGACAGATAACATAATGTTCTACAGAGCTTACGTATCTTCTATCTGCTGAGTAACTTGATCATTTTCTCCTTTTAATGGCTGCCCCCATGGCTATACAACAGCTTATTTATATAAACAATAGTCATGTTTCTTAAACAAACACTGCAGTTTTACTAGTGCAGTGCAACACTGCATTATGTTTTGATTACTTTAAAACAATAATTTTTTTTGATGTAACTGGCCATTTAACTGTTGCTCCAACAGAGTCTTTTTTAGCTGAGAAGCAGCATTCTCATTGGTCATTTTGTACTGTTTGTAATTTTTATATCTGTCATTATTTATCGCTATGTATCTGTCATGTCCTGTCATCAATTTTTCGTTACTGAAATGGTCTTTTGTAATGAAGAAACATTTTGACAGCTATAGGAATTTTTAAAATTACCAGGTATTTCAGTTCAAAACCAGCATGAGTTAGGAAACTCAAGCAAGGATTAAAGATTGCTCGTGCTGAAAAGCACAAGCAATCTAAATAGGCCCCAAAGTGTAAGAAACTATTGTATTAATTGAAATGAAAATTTTTTAATATTATTGTATACATATACATTAGACATAAATGAAACATACAAAACAACCAATAATCTCTATGAGGCAAAGAGAACCCTGCCTAAAAGAGCTTACAGTCTAATAAATTTTGAGTTTATGCAATGTTTAAATGTTTTCTGTAGAGTTAAGGTATGATGATCCACAAAGATCTCTTATCTAGGAAAACACAAGGTCACAAGTATTCTGCATAACATCCTTTGTCTATATATGTTCATCTGGTGCCCGTGTTGGATTACTCTAAGTGGAATTGAAAATCATACTGCTAATAATAAATTTTCTTTATTCGTCTGTATTTGTGCGTGATGTTTTTGATTGTACAGGACTAAGATGTTGGTACTTTATGGATACTGGTTATTAATAATACTAATAATTTTTCTATAACAGTCCATCAAAGCAGATACCATATTACAGTATAATCTCAAATGCATATCAGTGTTGAATTGCTCTGCTAACTGATATTGTTTAGTAAAGCCCATTTGTGGTAAAATGAATCTAAGCCACAGAACTATCTCTTGATAAGCCAGGAAGTAAAAAGTTCAGAGAGGGCAAGCTCAGTATCAAATAAGTGTTGTCTGTTTTCTGCATCTTCCACCTCGATTCTGTTCGCCTTCCTGTAGCTCATACCATGTCTGTTCACAAGTAATTTTGAAAAGTCCCGTTATGACACAGCTAGGGAGAAGCTACAGTGAATTCACAGACCCAGTGGCTCCAAATGATGATTCGATTCTTAATGATAATACATGGCCTCTTCCATATCACAGCTGAAACACTGTACCAAAAAAGAAGTTATCATTTTACGTAGTTATAGAGTAAGTTCAAGGCAGTACTTTTATTAAGTTATGCACATACTGTAGATTTAAAATGTTTACAATCTTTGTTGTTTCAGAATGATGGATTCCATATTTTTGTTGTATCTGTATAGTGGCAACATAAATAACATTACAAAGAATGGTTTGTTATTTACATTAGTCCCTGCCCAGTAAACTATGAATCAGACATACACACACAACGGTCAACTTAATCAGACACCAGTTAACCTTCTATGGCTGATATAAGGTCTATTATACAGACACCGCTCCTCTATATTGAACTGACAGTGCCATACACCCAACAATATTGCTTAAATAAAAAAAGTCTTCAGACTACACTGATTCCATTTTCTAATCTAACATAAGCCAAAGCTTTGTAACCCAGCATGCAGTATATATTTTTTATACATTTTATGTTTTTTAATACATATTTTGTCCTGTGGTCCAAAACTGTAAAAGATCCCTTATCCAAGACAAGCTGTGTTCCAAGCATTTAACTTAACAGGTCCCATGGTTACATTTTGAGGTGCATGGGAGGAAAGCTATGCAATAACTAAGAAAACAAGCAGACTCCAAATAACTAAGAAAACAAGCAGACTCCATGCAGACAGAACCCAGGATCAAATCCAGGTCCAAGCACATACAACTTGGATGTAGACATTGCTGGAAGAAATGTGATGTTACATCTTTACTATAATAAAATTTTGAATGTAGGAAAAGGAATTTGTTTCTAGGTCAATGCCAACAACTTAAAGTGACTGCCCTTGTGATTAGTAGATGGATATGACAAAAGCAACATAAACTGTATATACTAAATAGGGTTGCCACCGTTTCTTGAAAAAAATACCGGCCTTCCTATATATTTATCTTTTTTCTTATTAATAACATTGGGATCAACCATCAAAAATACCAGCCAGGCCGGTAAAATACCGGCCAGGTGGCAAACTTAATACTAAACCATTATACTGATACAACATACTGTAGCTGTAGTAATCTTAGGTATTGTTTGTTTTTGTTAACATGTATTTATAAAGCACTAACATATTCCACAAGGCTTTATGAATAATTTCAGGGGTCATGGGCCCAAAGTTTGGATTGTGGACCAAGTAGGAAGCAGAAACATGGAAAAGAGTATACTATTCTGTTAGGCGCAGTAGGAAAATTTATTGAGCAGGCACTCAAATGAAAATCATCTTCCACCTGATGAATGAGCCTTTGTAATATGACACATGTTAGGCAGCATATTCATAACATAAATAATTTTTTTCACTTGCTCTCCTTCACCTGGTTGGAAATTTCATTTGAATTCCTGCTCAACAAATACTCAGTTTGATCCTCTCCCCTTACTGAAGGCTTAGGGCAGTGAACAGGGGCAGGGGCCTCTTTTTTTAATGTGGTAATTTTTTTATGTTGGACCCTCTGCTCTATCTCATTCAGACACAGACAGTTTAGAAAATGCATACAAATTACAGTATAGGGACAGACATAGAACAGCCAAAGCAGGTACAGGCAAGGTAGATACAGGTGTAGCGCACCCTTGAGTGTGCGAATTGGTGACTATGTGTATAGGCCTAAGCTGCAGTTGTAGTGCATGGATAGCAATAAACTGTGGGTCATCCCTGCTCCCCGCAAAAGGAGTGCTGCACCTTTTTAACTCCTTACCGTCCAGTAGCTTCTGGATTTCTCCTGGTACCAGTAGAGCTTGAGAAGAATATCTCCAGAGGGTTATGCTTCAAACAAATAACTGTTTTATTGAACAGAAGAGAATAGGCAGTTCACAACATCATGTAGCATCAATCATAGCACATCTGTGGAAAACCTTCATACATATAATCTGGAGAATGATCCCTTCTTGGTGACTTCCACAGCATTAGGGATATCACAATGGTATCTTACTTCCTGGTCCTGTCCCTGACTTCTGAGCTCATTTACTCATATCCCTGTCTGGCGGATTGGACACCGCAAAGGTGTTGGAGCCAAGAGCTGCTCACTAGTAGTGATGGGCGAATATGTCTTGTTTCGACGAAAAATTAGTGAATTTCCTGTGAAATTCTCAGAACGGTGAAAAATTCCTGAAGTGACGCCAGCGTTTTGGATGTCGGCGCACTTTTGAATTTTTGTGGGTGAATTTTTGCAGCTGTTTCACGAATTTATTCGCCAGCAGCGAAACGCGGGAATTTGCCACTTATTTGAGCCTGCCAAATAAATTCGCCCATCACTACTTGCTAGTTATCCTGTGCTTTTCTACACTACTAGAGTGACTATGACACATCTACTGTGCTATCTAGAAACTGTCCCTAGCTTGGGCCCAGTAACACTGTGACCCAGTCCTGGCCCACCTGTGCACAGGGTAGGAGGAAACACAGCCCTGAGCCCATGTGTGCCTCCCCTTTTAACTATTTGCACACTTCCATCTAGTGGCAGTCCATCCTCTAAGGACTAAGGGAAATTTTCAGGACCACTATAGGTGGCTAAGACTAAGTAGTAAACTGCCAGTTAAAATATCCATTTAAATATTCAACCTCAGGGTCTCTACAAAGGCAAAAGTCCATGCTATACACCAAAGTTGTGAACAACTTCTTAACATTCTTGCCCACCTCAGGGAAGACAGCGATTAAGAAAATTACAAGATACAGGCCGTGTACATGTACAGTATAAGAGTGTACACATGAATCAATACAGTGGACCTAAAAAAAAAAAAAAAAAAAGCAATTGCCATTAAAATTAGTAGGGATTTTAATCTTGAATTATCATGCCACTTAAAGTGTTATAGTGTCAGTGCTCTGTTACTGGGCTGTATTCGATCAAATAAAAATTATTCGAATCATTCGATTGCATCGTTCGAATCGAACGATTCGAATGATTTTGCTCAAAATCCTTTGAATTCCTAGGACTACGAAAAATCTTCAGGACAAGTTCTAGGAGGTACCTCCACAGGCTAAAATGGCAATTCAGCAGCTTTAAGGTGGCAAATAGTCGAATTCGAAGGATTTTTAAAGGGCCACTACTTCGAAATTCAAAAATTCAAATTTCCTAATTTTTTCAATTCAAAAATTCAAATTTTGGGCTATTCGATAGTCAAAGTAACCCAAAATTACTTCAAAATTTGAATTTTTGAAATTCAAATTTTATTCAAATATTCACTTCAACCCTTAATAAATGTGCCCCTTAGAGTGTGTCCTAGTGCCTTTTTGTGGTCATGCAGTTTTTCTGCATGCATGTCAGTTCTACATGTTCTGTATGCTTTTGACATAAGGAGATCCATGTGATTTTGTTATGCATGGGAATTCACATTTTTCAGGTCTAAATTGGAACAGAAAGATTCAAACACAAGACAAGAGCACCTATGATGGTAATACATAGAAAGAACAGTTAAGCCTCTTGCAGACAGCATCTTTTTCTGCACTCTTATTGTTCACTCTTGACACTCATACACACAGTGCAGTGGCTCTAAGGTCATTTGTTTCCCACAGCTTTGCTGAACAGAGAACTATAAAAAGGGACAATGGTCTCTCAGATGGATGATGTGAATCTGGCTTTATGTTAACCAGGCCCCTGCCTTGACCTGCTTTACTTTCTTTCTAAGGGTTCTTGTTTAGAGGCTTCTTGTACACAGACTCACAAGAAGATACTGTAAGGTTCAATTGATGAAATGACTTTGCTCTTGTTAACCTCAGTGGAACTGTATAAGTGAGTCTTCATTCATCCTGATCTATTTTGATCTATGCTACTATTATAGAGGCAAAATTAAGAAGCACAGCAGTGGTCTTTGTTTGCCTAGCTCTGCTAAGACATCTTCCTTTTAATTCCCACATGTGTTGTACTGCACAATCCCACTGGTGAAATAAGAATATTTTTTTAATTATAGGGAAACACATTACTGATAAACTCTAAAGCCTGGTATAAAATATTTTCTATTCAGTTATAAAATTGGTGGATTTGGTGTATGAAGGTACATGCAAGTGTGTGTAGGGAGCAAGTGTTGCATTGACTGACTACTTCATTGTGCAAATTAGCTTATGGCCATTGTATCTTTTAGCTGCATAATGTGAAGACATCCAAAAATGACTTTAATAATCATGTCCCCCTTTTCTTAGCTATCCACATATGGGTACAATTTTCCTGACCACTGATTCCTTGACATAGCCAGTAATATAAATTACAGTAAGCATTTATTTTCCCTTGTGCCTGGGTTACTAATGTGTGCTATAGAATTAATATATAATAAACACTAGTGATTACATTCATGATATAATGATAGAACTTCATTTCTGTCCTGTCTTTTGTGTTAACCATTTTATATTGGCTGGGAAAGGTGGTAACTTGTGATGTACCTGATAACATCTACCTATTGCTATTTTAGTCTGTTTCAGATAGACAACTTGAATGTAGACATTTTTTGCAAGTTCCTATGAAGAGAGGCCTCCTTTTGTGTGTGACCTTGTTCACTTCATGTAGGCACTACTGTTTTGTTACACAAGTTATGCTGTTTTATAGTTGTACTCTGTACTGTGGTACATATAAGAAGTATCTTAGCAGGACTCTTATGATAGTAGATTTGGGCTTCTATTGCAGTTTCATGGTTCCAGATAACAAACATCCTAATGGAAGCTTCAAAAGTAGTGATTTCATTTTTGGGGAATTAATCAACACTTTCAATTCTAATTTACTTGAAATGCAAAAAAAATATATTTCTGGCAGGCAAAAAGTAACGATTAAAACAACTGATTCACTGGCTTCCTTACTGTATCAACATGTGGCTCTGAGTTAACTTTTACAACAATGAAGTTAACTTTTACAACAATGATTTAAAATAAGTATTTTTTAACATGTAATGATTTAGGTTCTTGGGAAGACTGGTGTGCAGTGATCTCCCACATGTGGTCTTACAATTTATTTTAGGCCATTAAATATCTACATTCCTATTCTTGTGCCTGAAGCTGCTCTATTTTATCGAGGCAGGTCAAGTAGAAATCTTAGCTGGTAAAATAGTATAGGTGTTAATTTTTCTGCTATTTATAATGCATGTGATTGGATGATGAGTGTTACATATGGTATCCCAAACCCAGAGCAACCCCCAAGGTCCCAGCCTCAGCTCACTCCATCACCTATAGTAGCCTCCTTTGTCTTCAGGAGAAGCCCTCCACTTCTCAGATGCAGCCAGGTCTTAAAGTGAGAGGATCAGGGAGAAAGTTATGGGCAGGCAAGGGAACAATAATGTATACAGTTCTAATGGGGAACAGAGAGTGAAGTTGTGGCACAGGCTGTGACAGTACCAACCAGGCAGTGCAGTATAGAATCAGGAGCCAGGAGTGTAGAAAGGATTACCAGACTTGATCAATATCAGGCAGTGCAATACAAAATCAGTAGCACAGTACAAAGTCAGTATCCAGAAGAGTGGTCAAACAGGGTCAGTTCATGCAGCGATACAGCAAGGAAAAAAAAAGGTCAGGAACAGATAATCAGACAAAAAAATCACAACCAGGAAACTATCAGGAAAATAGATCTGAAATGAGTAACTGCAGTGTAGGGGGTTTATATGCAGCTTAATGGCTTACACAGATCCTGTGGCCAGACTGGCAACAGGTGAAACCCAGAACACACACACCCCTCCACTCTTTCACAAAAACCATATTTGCCCATAGCTATACTAACTGTAGAGTTTAGTATCAAAATAGCCTTTGATATTATGTCTGTCCAAAAAATTATCCAAGCCCCTCTTAAAAGCATCAACAGAATCAGCCATCACAACATCACCCGGCAGAGCATTCCACAACCTCACTGTCCTCACTGTGAAGAACCACCTACGCTGCTTCAAATGAAAGTCCTTTTGAAGGGGTGGCTTCTGGTGTGGTGATCCTCTTTATTGGTAAAAATGCCCCCTGATATTTGTCTATAATGTCCTCTAATGTATTTGTTAAGTGTAAACTTGTCCTCTCGCAAGTGCCTTTTTTCCAGAGAAAACAACCCCAACCTGGACAGTCAACCTTCATAATTTAAGTCTTACATTCCTCTAACCAGTTTAGTTGCACTTAGTCTCTGCACGCTCTCCAGCTCATTTATATCCCTCTTAAGGACTGGAGTCCAAAACTGCACTGCATACTCCAGAGGAGGTCTTACTAGGGATCTATAAAGATGAATAATTATGTTTAATCCCTTGAGTTTATACCCATTTTTTATGCAAGACAGAACCTTATTTGCTTTAGTAGCTATAGAACGACACTGCCAAGAATTAGACAACTTGTTATCTATAAAACCCCAAGATCCTTCTTATTTAAGGAAACTCCCAACACACTGCCATTTAGTGTATAACTTGCATTTATATTATTTTTGCCAAAGTGCATAACCTTGCATTTATCAACATTGAAGAAATCCACAAGAAATGACAGCACGTCTGGATCCAGTTTTATTAAAAAAAACTGCTGCAAAACGACCTAACGCGTTTCGGGAGTGTATCCCTTAATCATAGGTTCACATGGTCTTACATCAGCTGTGCTTTTATACATAAAGTGTTAGTGACCCCTAGTGGGTGATTAAAACAATACATTTTATTTAAATTATTTAAGACCATTGTAAATTTTAAAACATTAAAAAACTGAACGGTTGTACTTCACAGGGCCATCAAAAGGCCGGGATGACCTGGAATAAATGGAAATCAGGGCAAGGATGTCCATCTGTATGGGAAAAAGGGGGAAGAAGTATCTTTTCTAAAACTGTTCTATAGTTTTTTATATACTTTCTATGTAATAGATGTCCCTGAAGGGGGGATCTTTAATATAAATAACTAATATCATGTCTATAATTGAGTCCATTGGGGATTCTTGTGTCCAATTTAAAAATCCAAAATGCTTCTCTGAGGTTCAATCTATGGATCATGTCCCCACCTCTATTTAAATTGTTGACTTGCTCTATAACTTTGACATGTAAATCCTTGATGCCCCTGGACGAGCAGGACTTGAAGTGTTTACGAATTGGGGTGGTTTCCTCCCCATTTGTGATATTTCTAGAATGTTCCCTGATTCTATCTTTCAGCCTACGGGTAGTACGACCGACGTATTGTTTATTACAATGTCCACATTCTAGAAGGTAAATCACATTTTTTGTGTTACAGTTGTAGAACCCTCTACTTTTGAACTGGTGTCCCGATACATTTGACTTGAACTCTGGGCCTGTCACAATAACTTGACAGGTTTTGCAAACCTTGGCCCCACATTTATATGTCCCCTTGTGTCTCAGCCAGTTCCCATGTGGTTTTGAGAGGGCTGATGTAACTTGACTAGGGGCCAACATCTTACTTAGAGTGGGTGCTTTTCTAGGAACGTATTTTATCTCCAATTGGGACAAAACTTCAGCCATTTTTTTATCCCCATTCAATATAGTTAAGTATTTTTTGATGATATTACAGACTGGTCTAAATTCCTCACTGTATTCTTGTTAGGAAGACTCACCCGACATCGCAAAATGGCGGCATCCTACCGCTTACCCAGCCTTCTCCAGAGTTGACGTCAGCACTCCCGCGACAGAACGAGTCGCGCGCGTCGACTTTGATGCCGGCGTATGGGCGTCGGCGTCGACTTCGGCGCCGGCGACGGAACGTAAGCACGCTGATGCAATGACATCACGGCGTCCAGTTTGGCGCCACTTTTGACTATTTAAACCCTCAGTTACCTACAGCCTATGCCCAAGTATAGGTCTTTGTTACAATGTTCCTGGGTGTGATTCCTGCTATTGTTTCCTGATATTGATTCCTGTTTTGACCCTTGCCTGAATTCTCGTCTACGAACC
>CM044446.1:93681695-93714400 GCA_024363595.1 Xenopus borealis | reverse complement strand
ATATATATATATATATATATATATATATATATATATATATATATAGGGACCATAGAAGATAATCTGCCACTATGGCTTTAAGACCCTACCCCTTTTCCTTATCCCTAGTTACTATACTTACATAACTAAGCTAAGGCCCAGTATTAATTTTGTCTTTTAAAGGGCAAAAATGGCAGCAGAATATCTGGACGCATGCACGTCATGCCGCATGCTGACATCACTTCGTACGCACCATATTGCTTCTAATTTGATGCACACGCAGTGTGTCCCATTTTGACGCACACACAGTGCGTCCCATTTTGACGCACACACAGTGCATCAATTTTGCTGCACAATTTCATACAATTTAATGCATCAATTTTGACGCACATGCCCAACATCTCGATAAGAGACTTACATTGCCAAGGAGCAACCTCTGGACGCGAACACTAGTGTTAATTAGATGTTCTTGGTGGAATTTTTGTGAAAGCCTGGGAGGAGCATGAAAATTCTGTGCCGGTTCCCAAGAATTTTCTTCTGTTCCAAAACCTTTCCATTTCACCAGTTACTGATGAGTCATACCCCTGACCTTGTGATCCAGAATATCTTCAATCTCAAATTCTAACTCTCCATTAACTAGTACAGGTGGAGGAGGAACCGGAACGCAACCAACAAAAGAAATGGGAATTACTGGTTTAAGTAAAGCAGAGTGAAAGACTGGATGAATGTGCCAAGAAGGAGAAAGTTGTAACTGGAAGGCCACTGGATTAAGCTGACAAATAATTTTAAAAGGTCCTAGAAACCGATGTCCCAGGTTTCTGCTTTGACAGTTAATCTTTAAGTTCACAGAAGAGAGCCAAACCCTGTCTCCTATTTTAAATTCTGGATCTTTGTTCCGTCTTTTATCTGCCAGAATTGTGAAGTAAACTGAACCCCTCTATCCGAGACTACTTCATCAGGATTCCATGCAGTCTCACCACTTGAGAGCTGCTGTACAAATATATATATATATTTTTTTAAAGGTTTTTATTTTGCTTTTTTCACAAAACAAACAAGACATTAACCATACTACAACAATCAAATAGGCATATTTAGGTTGATGTATTCGGTCACGCAGGACAGTTATACACTTTGAGCATAACATGGAAACAGATTCTGATATAATCCTGTGGGGGAAACCAGTTTGTGGTTAGTCATATAATTGTCTAGGAGTTGAAACTGCACCATGCTAGTTGGAGGTAGTGCAAGCGCATTAGATATATTTTACCTTAACTTGTATTGGTTAGATCACTGGTTCTGCCTCTGGGCAGGCCTCTAGCCAAGGTTCCCATATTTTCTCAAATTTCCCCGGGCTTTGCCTTGCCAGATATCTCAGCTTTATCACAGGAAGATTGCTGTTGACCAATTTAATCCACTGCTTTACCGTGGGGGGCTGGGGGCTCATCCATCTGATGGCTATCTGCTTTTTTGCATAAAAAAGCACAGTTCGTAGCAGGCATCTTGTTTTATTCAATGGTGCCAGCTCGTCCACCAGACCCAATAGGCATATCTCCGGCGTTAGTGCTCCGGGAACAAATATTTTATTTTTAAAGAAAAATAGTCCATTCTGAAGAACTAGTTCTTTTTCAGTTGGAGTGTTTGATTTACATTGCTGTTTGATTTAATCAATAAGAGAACAGGACACAAATAGAAAGTTATGTGGTTGCAAAATGGTTTCGGAGGAAGCCACATTGATTGAGTGGTGTACAGTCTCAAAAGGGCATCAGCTTTAACATTCTCAGAGCCTGTATGAAAAGTAATGCAAAAATTAAATTGCATGAAAAAAGAGCCCAGCGGGTTTGTCTAGGTCTCAGTCTCTTGGTTGTGAGGAGATTTTCCAAATTTATGTGAGGTATACATTAATATAGGGTAAGGACAGCCCTCTAGAAGATATCTCCATTCTTCCAAGGCAAGTTTGATTGTGAGGAGCTCGCTGTCAGAAACATAATCATTTTGTTTGGATGTATTTAGTTTTTGAGAAAAAAAAAACACAGGATGTTAAGAACCAGACGGATCTAGTCTTTGGGATAGAATTGCTCCTACAGCATTCAGCATTCAGAAGCATCAATTTCAAGTATAAAGGCATGGGAGGGATTTGGTAAACTTGATAACCAAGCAAATGCCCAGTATTAATTTGCGTCTTTTAAAGGGCAAAAAATGGTGCCAGAATGTCTGGATGCATGCACGTCATGACACACGCACACATCATGTTGTATGCGCCATATTGTATCTAATTTGACGCACGCACAGTGCGCCTATTCTGATGCATGTACAAAATGTCTATTTTGCTGCACATGCCCAGCATCTCCATAAGAGTCCCTACAGTATAGTGAGAGAGAAAGGGTGGATCTTCCTCTGTGGCTGCTGATTCAGCTGGGTGTGCCCAGGGGAGCCTGGGTACAACAAGGCCCTAAAAAGCCATGTGCATAGAGGAATTGGGTCTTCTAGTGTCTAAGTTGGGGAGCAGAGACACCATGAATCAAGTTAGCTAAACATGGTTAGTTCTGTCATAGACTCTCTAGGAGAGTAAGATAGAGAGGACAGATAGTAAGAGCAGTAAGAGCTCCATCGAGGATTGTAGCAGGGAGTATCTTCCCAAGGCTTTTGAATTACCTAGAGTGAAGGGGCCACAGTGGATAGGGTGTTAGGATTAGAAGGTGTTCTCCCTGACCACTCCACTGGGTGGGAGCCGGACCACTTTGAGGTATAATGCAGAGGAAAATGGATGTACTACTCAACTGCCTTGCCTGATTGGAGTCACTGTTCTCTGCTGTGTAATCTAAACTCTTTCAGCTGCTGTGTGGCATGGTGTATACCTTGTACCTCTGTAAGTAAACCCTGGGCTCATTTGTCTTGTACAAATAAATTGTTTGTTTGGTTTATCACAAGAATCTCCTGGCGCCCATTATTTCTATTTGGTGTAGCAAAGTCGCGTGAGAGTTGTAGTTAAACTACTCTACCTGGGAAATCTTCCAAGTAGCAAAGTCCCTAGCCTGAAGTGTTTTAAGTCGCATATAACCCATGCTCTAACAACTAGCTGGACATTAACCCCTTTTTGGTCTGCCTAGTCAGATTAGCATTACATATGTATATATATATATATATATATACATATACAATTAGGAGATATGTGGGATCGCTTTAGAACGAGGGGTTATCCAGAGGAGGTGCTTTCAGGTGCACTTGAGACAGCTCGAATTAAGGCCATTTCTGTTAAAAAGGACGATAGTAAGAAGGTGTTACCGTTTACGACCACTTATAATACCAGCTGTAATAAACTTAAAAAGAACATTAATGACAATTGGAGTATTGTACAAGCGGACAATGATTTGAGTCAAATTTTGCCTGCTTCCCCTATGATGTGTTTCAAACGGGGCACTAATTTACGTGACCTACTGGTCAAGAGTGACCCTATAAAGTGTTACTCTAATAAAAGTGAAAGCTGGTTAGGTGGCAGTAAACAGGGCTGCTTTCGTTGTCCAAGCTGTACTTCTTGCAGGTATATGACACCTGGTACGACATTTTTACATCCACAAACGGGTAAACGCCTTAAGATTAATCACCATATTACATGTACTACTACTCATGTAGTATATTTAATCACATGCCCATGTGGATTGTCTTATGTGGGGAAGACAGATCAAACGTTACGTTTAAGGATGGACGGACATCGGTCTGCCATCAGTACGGCCTTTAGGGATGGTGTAACTACAAAACCTGTTGCGAAACATTTTCTGGAAAAGGGCCATAGACTCCCTACTTTTAGATATATTGGGATTGATCACATCCCTCCTCTCCGTAGAGGGGGTGATAGATCAAGATTGTTACTTCAACGCAAATCATTTTGGATACGCAAGCTAAGCACTGTAGCCCCATTAGGTTTAAATGAATATTGTTCACTGACATGTTTTCTTAATCAAAGGTGATTTTTCTATAATATTTTTTATAACATCTGTTTCTAATGTAAATATGCTACATCTGTATCATGATCTGCAACATATTGTTTTTAAAAAAATGTGTCGATTTATTTTAACAGTTTCCTGGACGGATATATATTTGTTACAAAGTATCTATCTCTGATCTCTTGGTGTGGGGCTTTCCTATGAGTCACATGATTGTGTGGGATTGCACGATTGGGTGAGTGTCATGTTACCTAACTATTTAAATCAAGTTACTGAATTGTAATTATGGTCTTGAGAAAGGTCTTAGATACAGACCGAAACGTTGATCTATTTTAATGTAACTTAATAAACAAAAAATCTTTTATTTTTATAAATCCTGGTGTGCACCTACTTTCCTGATCTGGTGGATGAAGCAGCCGCATTTGGTAGCACCCAGGTGAAGACCCATTAATCACTTACAAGGAGTGCGACAGGACTGAGATGTGTGTATATATATATATATATATATATATATATATATATATATATATATATATATATATATATATATATATACACATATACACTTGAAATAACTTCAAGTGTTTATTCACAATGCATCTCCAACATTTTGGCCCCCATTGGGCCTTTATCCCCAATGGGGGCCAAAACGTTGGAGATCCAATTTCATACAAAACTCAGCCTCTCTAATTTCCTCTCCTTCCCTCTCCACACATTAAGTATACAAAGTACTTTGTTTAACTATTCAAGGGAACTCCTCTTTTTCATACAAACTAAGAACTTACAAATCACTTTGTCTATCTATCCTTTCTATTGCTGGCAGCTGGGGACATTTCCCCAAACCCTAGCCCCTACCCCATCCCTGTTATATCACGGCCACGGGCTCCTTCTCTTCGCTGAAAATTCCAACAGTACAGAACTCTTATTCCTATATACCAGTTAATCTTTCCTGTTCTCTCTGGAATGCCAGATCAGTTTGCAACAAACTCACCGCTATACACAACCATTTAATTGCCAATTCCTTTAACCTATTCGCACTTACAGAAACCTGGCTTTCTCCCACTGACACTGCCGCACCTGCTGCCCTGTCCAATGGGGGCCTACACCTTACTCATACTCCCAGACCTTGATGTGGGGTAAGATTACTTCTCTCTCAACCAAGGAAAAGTTGTGCTCACCACTAATTTTTTAAAACAATGAGGCTGTGACCACAAAATACATATAGACAAATACAAGAGGTCCTCTGCACTCAACCTATTATCAATACATTTAAGACATTGAGACATTCCGTGCATACAGCCACCAAAAAATGCCCCACCCTTTTAACAACAGGGACTGTTTGTCCATATATTGCAATATATTTAAGCTGGCCAACTACGTCAAAGTCATCCCATATCTGGCCAGTCCCACTCTCAAATTGCATCTGACTCACTAAGAATTTCATTGCTTCATTATACATTTTACAAAGGGACTAAGTTTTAACTGCAACTTACTTGCTGCTTTCAAAGTAAAACTCCCAATCTTTGTTGCCCTTTTATTAGACACCAGTGGGATCACCTGACTATAGCTGGGAAGGGTAGGGGCTACAACAAGGAGCTGGTCACTGCTCCAGTATAACTGCAACAACCAAAGAAAAGTTGTGCTCACCACTAATTTTTAAAAACCATTAGGCTGGGGTGCACTGAGGTTGTGACCACAAAATACATATAGACAAATACAAGAGGTCCTCTGCACTCAACCCAATATCAATTCATTTAAGACATTGAGACATTCTGTGCATACAGCCACCAAAAAATGCCCCACCCTTTAAACAACAGGGACTGTTTGTCCATATATTGCAATATATTTAAGCTGGCCAACTATGTCAAAGACATCCCACATCTGGCCAGTCCCACTCTCAAATTGCATCCGACTCAATAAGAATTCCATTGCTTCATTATACATTACTTCTCTCTCCCCGCTGTACTTTTAAAGTTCTTCCACCTGTTCCTTCCCTATCATTCTCCTCATTTGAGGTTCACTGCATTAGGCTCTTTTCCCCCGTTTCACTCTGCATTGCTGTCATATATCGACCACCCTAACCAACTGCACAATTTTTGGACAGCTTTGCTGCCTGGCTTCCTTAATTTCTTTCATCTAACACCCCATCCATAATACTAGGTGATTTTAATATACCTGTTAACAACATTAACAACCCTTCTGTCTTTAAACTTCTTCTACTAACCTCCTCCCAAGGCTTATCCTTGTGCTCAGACTTACCCTCTCACACCAAAGGTAACGCTCTGGATCTAATATTTATCAGACTCTGTTCAACCACCAATCTTACTAACTCACCATTTCCCCTCTCTGATCACAATATGCTCACATTTTAACTTTCACTAACTCCCTCCTCACCCTCTGCTTTTCCCCAAACACGTAACTACCATGACCTCCATGCTCTAGATGTGTCACATCTCTCTCCTTCCTTTGACTCTCTTTACTCTGATATCTCCACCATCTCTTGTCCTAATGTGGCTAACTCTGTCTACTACAGCACTCTCACCACTGCCTTTAATGAGCTTGCTCCTACAAAAACTAAACATGCTTGACCCAAACCACTTCAACCTTGGCATACTGATCAAAAAAATACCCTTCAAAGTCAATCACGTGCACTTGAGCGTCGCTGGCGCAAATCTCGTTTAGAATCAAACTTTTGGAGCTACAAATCTGCCCTGCACTCCTATAAAACCAGCCTCTCCCAAGCCAAACAAACATACTTTACTTCACTCATTAACTCCCTTTCTAAAAAACCAGCACAACTTTTCTCCACCTTTAAAGGACCAGAAACATAAAAAAATGAAATTTTTTAAAGTAATAAAAATATAATGCAGTGTATCCCTGCACTGGTAAAACTGCAGTGTTTGCTTTAGAAGCACAATTATTGTTTATATAAATAAGCTGCTGTGTAGCCATGGGGGCAGCCATTCAAAGGAGAAAAGGCTCAAGTTACACAGCAGATAGCAGATAAGATCTGTAGAACATAATGTGATCTATTATCCGTTATTTATCCTGGGCCATATAGCCTTTTTTTTTTCAAGTTCCGCCATTGCCACACAGCAGCTTGTTTATATGAACTATAGTAGTGTTTCTGAAGCAAACAGATCAGTTTTAACAGTGCAGGGCAACACTACATGATATTTTCTTTACTTTAAAACACTTAAATTTTTTGGTGTTACTGTTCCTTTAACACTCTCCTTTCCCCATCTCCACCCCCTCCATGTACATCTGTCTCTGCTCAAGATATTGCTGAGCACTTCAAAAACAAAATCAACACTAACAGAGGGGACATCACACTACTCAACCCCCCCCCTAGACTCCCACCACCCTCCCTCCACACTCCCCAGTCTCTCCTGTGCTCCTTCACCCCTGTCACTAATGAGGTCTCAAAACTTTTGGCCTCTTCCCACCTTACTACCTGCCCACATGATCCAATTCCTTCAAAACTTCTCCGCAATAACAATCCATGTCTAATCAAAGCCTTAACTCCTGTATTTAATCTCGCTCTCAACTGGACCGTTTCCTTCTCAACTAAAAATGCTCTTGTCACCCCCATCCTGAAAAAAACATCTCTTGATTCCTCCAATCTTGACAACCTCCAACCTATCTCTCTGCTACCTTTCATCTATAAACTACTGGAGCGCCTAGTCTACAACCGACTAACCTCATTTCTCTCTGACAATAATCTACTGGACCCCCTACAATCTGGCCTGACCTGATTAACTAATGACCTTTTAACAGCTAAAGCCAACACTCATTTATCCCTACTAATACTACTCTCAGCTGCATTTGACACTGTAGATCACCCTCTCCTCCTCCAGTCCCTCCATTCACTTGGCCTTCGTGACACAGTCCTGTCCTGGTTCTCTTCTTACCTTACTAATTGTTCCTTCAGTGTCTCCTACAATGGAGTAGCATCTTCTCCCCTACCTCTTTCTGTTGGGGTTCCTCAAGGCTCTGTCCTGGGACCCTTATTATTCTCCCTCTATACTTCTTCCCTCTGCAAATTAATCAACTCATATGGTTTACACTACCACCTCCATGCTGACGATACTCAGATCTATCTCTCATCTCCTGATCTCAACCCAGAACTCCTAACTCGCATCTCCTCCTGCCTGTCCGCCATCTCTACCTGGATGTTGCAACACTAAAATATTAATTGGCCTCCCCCGCCAGAGACTGTCACCTCTTCAGTCCATAATGAACACCGTCGCGAGGCTCATATACCTCAGCAACCGCTCCTCCTCTGCCACACCTTTCTGCCAGTCTCTCCACTGGCTTCCACTACCCTTCAGAATTAAATTCAAATTAATGACCCTAACATTCAAAGCACTTCATAACTCTGCCCCTCCATACATCTCTGAACTCATCTGTATATACTCACCCAACCGCTTACAACACTCCTCTACTGACATGCTACTCAACACTTCTCTCATTACCTCCTCACATGCTCGGATTCAAGACTTTGCAAGAGTTGCTCCCCTCCTCTGGAATTTTCTCCCACGGTCTGTCAGACTTTCTCCCAACCTTTCTGCTTTCAAGAAATCTCTTAAAACGCACTTCTTTTGAGAAGCCTACCCTCACTCTTAACTACCAAATGCAATACTACATACAGTACCACATTTCTCACCCACTTAATTAGATCTTGCCCATTCCCACATCTCCCTAACTTTTAGATTGTAAGCTCTTTTTGCATAGGGCCTTCCTCACTTTTTTATCTGCATTGAATCTGATTGTATGTAACTCCATATGTATGTAATTCATGTGATTTAGTTGTATAAACACATTTACTTTAAAGCTCCACAATGTGGAAGAGCTGCCGGAGTGCAGGCTCCACAGCATGGAAGTGCTCCACAGTGTGGAAGTGCGCCACAGTGTGTTCGGGCTGCCAGAGCACGGACTCCATAGAGTGGAATGGCTGCCAGAGCACAGGCTCCACAACATGGAATGGCTGCTAGAGCATGGGCTCCATGTCATGGAAGGGCTGCCAGAGCACAGGCTCCACAGCATGGAAGTGCTCCACAGTGTGTTTGGGCTGCTGGAGTGCGTGCTCCACAGCATGGAAGGGCTGAAGGAGAGTGTGTTCCACAGCATGGAAGGGCTGAAGCGGAGTGGTCTCCACATCGTGTTTGGGCTGTTGGAGCACAGGTCTCCACAGCATGTTTGGCTGTCAGGGCACAAGTTTCTACAGAGTGTTTGGGCTGTCAGAGCACAAGTCTCCACAGCTTGTTTGGGCTGTTGGAGCACAGGTCTCCACAGTGTGGTTGGTCTGCTGGAGCACAGGTCTCCACAGCATGGTTGGGCTGCCAGAGCACAGGCCTCCACAGCGTGGTCGGGCTGCCGGAGCATAGGTCTCCACAGCGTGGTCGGGCTGCCAGAGCATAGGTCTCCACAGCGTGGTCAGCGTGTCAGAGCACAGGCCTCCACAGCGTGGTCAGGCTGTCGGAGCATAGGTCTCCACAGCGTGGTCAGTGTGTCGGAGCACAGGTCTCCACAGTGTGGTTGGGTTGTTGGAGCTGGTCTCCAAAGCGAAGTTGGACTGTCGGAGTGGATCTTCACAGTGTGGATGGGCAGCTATAGAACCACCATGGTTAGTGAATGGTTGACCTTACCCTCAGAGCCAGGCAAAAATGGTTAGAGGTGGGTCTTTACAGAGTTGATGCTCTGCTATGGAAGAAGCATAGTATGTGGTTTTTCACCTTATCCTTGGAGTTGGGGCAGAGGGCCCCCAGAGTAGATGGGCAGAATGACTTGCACACCATTGTTATCAAAAGAAATGTAAGTTTGCTATCTGGGATGGCTCAAGTCGCCTGACCAACAGAATGTTTTAGTGGTTTTGGTTTTGTTGTTCATCTAGTTCTTTAGCAGTGAATTATTTGGGTTGATATATCAGGCAACCTAGTAGGAAGTTCACCTGGCTATAACCTGCCCAACAATTATACATCCACGGGGGTAGCTGGCTATGCCAACAATTGCTAATGGTCATAGATTATTTAAAGATAGTTCAACGAAGGAATGTTTTTAGTTTTGCATATATATATATATATATATATATATATATATACGTATATTTAATATGGTTGATTGCTAATTTTATTCCATCCTGTGGTACAAAATGTGTGATACTAAGGAAATATTTAATTTTCATTCTTTTTCTTTTTCATTCTTTTTCTAAATAATCACCAATATTTATGCAGTTATGGTGGGGACAAACCCACCTGAAGGTTTACAGTTGGGTTCGTGGTGGCGGTAGGACCATGCCAAAGTACTGCACAAGTAAATTTAGAAGGGAGAGAAGGGAGGTTCTCTCCTGTGACTGCATAGTGGGTTTATTGATACAGGCGCCACTACTGCTTGTGCTAGGTGAGGCTGGCAAGGTCCTATTTATTTGACAAAATGTGAATAAATGCTGTGGCCATTTTCACCATTTTTGGCTCCTGGTGTTTCATTACGGTATGTAACAATGGGGTTCAATGGAATAGCCGAAGGTGAAGGGTCAATTAAGGAGTTCCCTTGTCAAGGAAAGCCCTGGAGCTATAAATGCAGAGGCTGCATGACAAGGGATCCGAATGACCAGCAGCCAGATTATACTGGTTTATTTTTAAAGATTGGCAGAATCAGATGTAGCTGTGAGTGGGTGAAAATGAATGAGTTAAAGCAGGGAAAAACCAAGCTGGGGGTGGAGAAAGACAGGGATGTGATGTCAGGGGAAGAAGCAGTTCACTTCCTTATCTTCTGAGCAGGTAGAAACATCCCACCCACCCACCTTCCCCTTATATTGTGGTTTAGGTACAGTTATACATTATAACCATGATAGAGCTTGCATGTTATTATTCAGTTTAAATGAATGTCAAATGATTGATCCAGGGAATGTTTCCAATCACCATTGGGGTCAGGAAGGAATTTTTTCCCTTTTGAGGCATATTTGGCAATGGCTTCAGGCTGTGCTTTTTGCCTTCCTATGGGCCATTTTCACCATTTCTGGCTCCTGATGTTTCATTACGGCATGTAACAATGGGGATCAAGGGAATAGCTGAAGGGTCAATTAAGGAGTCCCCTTGTCATGGCTGAAAATGAATGATACCGTTAATTTGCTGATACTTATGAGCATTCCTGGAAAAAAACATTATTTGTATTGACTGAAAACATCTTTTAGGGGACTCAATAAATCATTTACAATGTGTCCAGCTATTAATAATGCTTAATTCACAACACTAAAATCTCAGTATGGGGATTCAATGGGATGCTGCTGGGAACTGTTCACTGTTAAATATGCACTATCCTTTCTGTAACCCCTGGGCTATAATGTAGAAATCCATGCACTCTATTGTGCTCTGAATGACTGGGAAAAATTGGAAATGTGTTTTGTGTGACAGAAAAAGCAGCTGCTCTGCCCTTTCTTTCATTCAGACTTTTTTTCCCTCTTTTTTGATGGCAATGGCCCCATCTCACTAACATATCTGTCTCCTCCCCATCTTTTCAAATCAGTCCTCGTGTGTGTTGGCTTTTTAGAAATCTCCTCAAATAGTTTGCCCATAGCGAGTTTCTGGGAACAGTGTTCCTTGTTTCCTGTAGCTCCCAATGTCAGCGTTCATGCTTCACTGGGAAACAGCAAAATCTGTCATTATTGTGTCTTTCTTCTGCCCTGTAAGAGACACATTCTCTACGGCCATCTGTTCCCTCCGGACAATGTTGCTGTTTGAAATGGCAGTTTCAACCCATCCTTTTTAATTTTATTAATTCTGGAAATGCTTGCAGTTTTGGTTTTGAATTAATTTAATAAATAAGTTTGCCTCCTGTGCATCAGCAATACTGAGGTTTATAAAAAAAATGTGTATATATATATATATATATCCTGACGACGGCTCCATGTGGTCCGAAGCGCATTGATACACTATGTATGAATAAATACACTTTGCTACCCAGTTAATGGACTATGCCCTGAGTGCTTTCTTTGGACTTGCGCATATATATATATATATATATATATATATATATATATATATAGATGCAGCCACTTGGATTTGTAAGTTAAATGTGTCCTGACTCAGGGATAATTGAAGAAACTGTGTTATCTAAAGTTATCTTAACTCATTTAATGCATTTAACCTTTTCATTAGCATACCAAAGCGCCATTGTTTTCAATGGTGAACTCTTTAATTGGATGGGATGCTGTGACACAATATTCTGTGCTAAGTGGGATAAATGGGATAGATGAGTTAAGTCACGACGCATTTAACACACAAATCCAAGTGGCTGCATCTGTATATATTTTTAATACTATGCTTAAAGCTGGAGCACTCATAGAAAAACAGAAACTGCCTGGGTGCTGGTCAAAAATAAATGTAATCCAACCTATGAAAAAACCACACTCCAGGACTTAACTTTATGAAAAACAAACAAAAGAAGTTTATTCTGACATTACAGCTCTTACACTCGAGCCTTCTGAACAACACTCTACACTATTGTGTGCATAGTATGTGCAAATCACAGTTCATGTGAACAGTATAATTTAATAATAGGAGTACAGTTTGCTCCAGGTCCATGATACTAGAACTGGATTAAACTTTCTACCAGTTACCCCCCCTTTTCTATAATTGATATTATTTAGAATCAAAGTAATGTCTAGAGTATATTTTATCATCAAATCACACTTGAAGCTTTCCCTAATGTCACTTCAAAAGTTACATCTACATTATCTCTAAGAACCTAAAAACTGCTAGATAGATCATTTGATAGGCCATCCATTTTGACAGCTGCTATAAATACATGTTTTTCATAAATAAGGAATGCAGAGTGATGAATGTTGGCCGTTATGTAGCATTTAGTATGTGTAAATACTTAGTCCCAAAGTTTGTTGCATATTTGTGAGATGTTTGAGATGTCCATTGTTGAGACTGGGTTGTGATACTAGGTGACCAGACACTTGGACAATTTATATCCGCAACAAATTCAAAAGCAAACAACAATAAACTGTAGCAAAGGGGGAAAATAAATGGACACATTTGGTGGGATGTTTGGGATCAGGGATGATGTATAGGATACTCATATGACCTGCACACTAACATTAAGATTTACATTTGTTATTATTATGCTTTAAACATCTTTCCTGTCACAGAGGAGCTTACAATCTACGGTCCCTATCACATTTATACACATTATGGTGTATCATGTATGTATTTGTTGGAGAAAATCAAAGTACCTGGAGAAAAACCACTGGTATCCATGGGAGCCAAACACTATAAGACACCAGTTCTAACCCTTTCACAATCATTCACCTGTTGTGTGTGTATTGGGCAGTCCTTTGGCATGGAGCCCATGCTCCATGCTCAGGGCCTGAAGGCTGCAGTGAGTTGTAATAGCATGTAGCCTGGGTTCTGTTTTTAGGTTGCCTCATTTAAAGACACGCATCTGTTTTTCACAGAATGGCAGTAATGTAAACAAAACTATTTAACATAATATTGATAGTGTTGGGCGAATCTATCCCATTTCGCGTCGACGAAAAATTCACGAAACGAGTCGCGTTTTTTTTTATGGCAGCGAATTTTCGGCAGCTGAATTTTTGCTGGGGTTTCACGAATTTATTCACTGGCGGCGAATCGCGGGAATTCGCCGCAAATTCGCGCCTGGTGAATAAATTTGCCCATCACTAAATATTGAGCCTAAAGTACATATTTTCCACTTATTGTAGACAAACCAACAAGGAAGTAACAGGCACCCATCATCAACAATGAAATCCCATTGGCTTAGTTCCCAACATGCCCCCTAGCAATGCCGTACTCCAAATGATAGTACACAATAACTTACTTTGGCAAGATACATCAGATATTGACATCCTTGTCCTATACTTATCTTGCTTGTTTAACATACACAAGTACACACACAAATTAAACAGATTCTCTGTAAAGTGAACATTTATATTTAATATATACAATATGAACTAGTTATTCGTTTTTTTTTGACTAGTTGCTATAAATGATGGGAGAATACATTTGCCAGACGAGATTTTGCAACGAACTTACGCATTTTCCCACCGGTGAATAGATTCATGAAAATTCTCAGACAAAAAATCTGTAGCATCAAAAAAAAAATTTCTGCACATCAAAATTATTTGGATACCCATTGACTTTAATACGTTTGGACAATATAGGAGCATGTATAATAATTGTCACGGACTTCAAAATTGTACTACAGCATTGATAATAGTCACAAAATGTATGTATATAGATTTAATCATATTGTAAGATATGGGTGTCTAAAGGGCACAATATAATTTGTATTTCACCAGTATTAGGCTGGTGAAATGTTAAACTCCAGGGAAAACTGTGTTGCTGAAGCAAGTAATGCTGCCTAATTGTGAACTGCTCAGTAAAAGCTGGATTAAGGGTCCCTGGAGTGGATGGAAGAGAGCAGGGTGGGCTTCCATCCCTTGCTCCATGTAAGGGTTTGCAGCTGCCTAAACTAGGTAGCTAGCTAAGTAAATTAGTTAATTAAGGATAGTTAAAAGGAGGTGTGAAACAACACCTCATGGCTGGCTGTTTTCCTCTAGAGACCTCCTGGAGTGGAGGAGGGTGAGGGCCACAGAAGGAGAGCTGTTGAGCACCAGGTAACCAGAGAGTGATTCCCTGAGTTTGAGGGAGATCCAAAGGTCTGGGAGAGGACCAGAGAAACTACTCCCAGGAGATCTGAGTGTCTCGAGTGTGTCCAGAGAGGATTCTGGGATTTGCGGTCCAAGTGAAAAGTCTGTGAGGGATTAACTCAAATGTGAGTAAAGTGAACACCAAGTGAGGGTATTGGGATCAGGACTGTTTTTTTTTTTTTTTTTAAACACATGTGATTCCCCATGTGAAGCCAGTGGGCTGAAGGATTGTGTTCAGTTGCAAATAGTTGCCAGCAAAGCTGCAATTTAACCATAAAAGGCTGTGTCAGTGTCCTTTTCTGTGCTGAAATCTGTGCCGGGGCCTTGGGTTTCGCTACCGGAAGCTCACAATATGGATTTAAATAATGCAACTAAAAATTAAAAAATGTCTGCAATATGGAATATGTATAAACATGCTACCATTTCTGTGTTAATGATTCTTGTGTAGACAAGGGGAGGATTTAAGTAGGCTTTTATGGAGCCAAACAAATAGCAACTCTAATAACGTTTTCTAACATTGACAAACCTTTAATGTTTTGTAATAGTTATTATTCCATATATGTTGACACTGTGAATTTCAATCTATTGACAGAGCTGCATAATTGATGGGAAAAACATAAGTTAATTATAATGGCAAATCTCAGACTGGAGGGTTCACTTTCCAAACACTGGCATTACACTGAATAATTATGTGGTTACAAGAATTCAAGTTTGAGCAGTGACCCATTTGACAGGGGTGTAAAGGTTAGGTTGAATGTGTGTGTGTGTGTAAATAAGCCATACATTAATATTTTTTAGGCTGATTTAATGACCGCAATCTTTTTCTCATGTTAATGATGTAACAATCTGTGAAGGGATTGGGCAAGAAAGATCTACTTTCTATTGGTTATTACATGGCTGAAACAACACATGCAGTTTTCATTTCCATCTGACACCTCTGGGAAATAAAATGTGTCTTAAAACTATGTATAAACAGACAGCTTAATTTTGCTTTCCAATTTCTTCCTTGACAAGCATGATAATGATGTTTAAAGAACCAGAAAATCAACCAACCTGTTGCTGCCTTGGGAATGGGTGTGTGCATTCATGGAGTCATTTTGTGGTTTTGCAGTATGAAAATATTTGATACATTTGTCACTGAACGCTCCACTGGGTTTCTTCAGTCTTGGTCTACATTTCTTTGGTTATTTTCTAAAGAGTGAAAAATTTGCCTACTTGAAGTTTTCTTTCTGCAAGTTGAATAATTTAAATGAAATATTTTAAAGGAACACTAATTTCATTTTTTTAACGAAAATAAACGAAAACCGAGAAATCATTAAAATCGGTAAGTTTTTAATAAGAAACTACTTACTGATTCTCTGCATGTGCTCCCCTTCCGAGATGGCGACAATCCAACGTGCAGCGCTTGATTTCTCAGATTTTCTCAGACCAGGCGAAGTTCAATACAATAGATAGGAGGTTGAACAAAAATTTTTTTTCTGTCCCAAAAAAACGCTGGCGTATTTTAGCATAGGAGGGTGATAGTCTGAAAAAGATCGATAATTGTTTTTGGGGGGTTCCCCCCCCTACATTTCCTAACATATGCCAACTCAACTATACAGGGGGCACATGTAGGGCAATAGGACAACTTTATTTAATTTATTAAAGGTTTCCTGGGCTTGTGTAGTGGAATATAGTGGCTGTAATATACTTCTATTATAAGTTAAAGTTCCTGCCGTATGCAAATTAGGCTTCACTAGCGTAACAGCGCTCTGCCTAGCTAAGTAAAACTAGCGCAACTACGCTACCATTCGCCTACCTGAGCGTAAATTTGCACTTAAGTGGATTTGCGTAGCGTTGGCGAAAATTCGCCTGGCGAAGTGCGGCGAACGCTAACGAAGCCTACACTGGCGAATTTTCGGATCTTAGTGAATCTGCCCCTTGGACTTGGTTGTAATCAAATAATCTGGATTTTTAAAATTGATTTCCTTTTTTCTTTGCAATAATAAAACAGTACCTTGTACTTGATCCAAACTATGATATAATTAATCCTTATTGGAAGCAAAGTCAGTTTATCGGGTTTATTTAATATTTACATGATTTTCTAGTAGACTTAAGGTATGAAAATACAAATTTTTGAAAGATCAGTTATCTGGACAACCCTGTTTTCATCCCTTGAGTTTATGCCCTTATTTATGCAAGACAGAACTTTATTTGCTTTAGTAACTACAGAATGACACTGCCCAGAATTATTGAGTCCGGTTTTCTGCAATGTACAATGTTTTGGTGGCTAGTGATGGGTGAATTTATTCACCAGGTGCGAATTTGAGGCGCGTTCACGCGATTCGCTGCCGGCGAATAATTTCACAAACAGCCAGTGAAAATTTGCCTGCCGAAAATTCGCTGGCATAAGAAAAAATGCGCCAAAAATGACGTGACACATGCCGAAAATGCCCCAAAAACGTGATGCGACTTGTTTCGTGATTTTCTTTGCGAATTTCGCTGGAAATGCGCAAATTTTTGGGCGAAGCAAAACTGGATATATTCACCCATCACTATTGGTGCATTCACATTTCTTCTACTACCCATGGATTCTCTCCCTTGGATAAGAAAGTGATCTGACTTCCTCTCAAAGTTACATTACAAATATGGCTCATGTTTGGTTCTTCAACTCCAAGGCTGTATGCAGCATTGGTGAGACCTAGAGCAAAACAGTCCCTTTCCTTCCATAATAATATGTACAATAACATCTGACAATTGGGCAAACAAGATACACAAAGATGTTACTGTGACCATTTATGTCACTTGTACCTACAACTGTTATTATGCAGACCCCACAATGGTTTAGCCAGAATCAGTTGCAACGCTTGCACCCCCCCCCCCAAGACAGCAGTATCCTGATTAGGAGTTAGTTTATACATGGGAAGTGCCTAATGTGAATGGCTGGATATTCTTTTTATGAATTGTTTTAAAATGTGTAAATACAGGATTATGATAATAAAGAATATTGTTGGGCTTTCTCGGGTGCTTTGCCCTGCAAGAAAAGCTTCTTCAAGCCTCATAATTAAAGGGATACTGACATCACATAAATTTTGCTCTTCAGCCAGGGACATAATAGGAAAATAGACCCTACAGCTGCTTTAGTCCCAATAGTGTAGAATGCCAAGTAAGAACCTGACTGATAAGCAATTCATATAAATGTGTATTAAACAAGTATTTCCAAAGATTTAGAGAACTCTAATCTAATTTTAGTTGTGGATTAATAGATTTATGCTGTTTAAGGGCAATGGAAGAAGAGGTGTGTAATAGGTTTTCTTACAAATGAAAGCAAAGTGAAAGGTTGTGAAATGCCTCAGCTAAGCTTTCTTATCTCTTTCATTCTCATTTACATTGGCCACAGACTTCTCCAGGCATCAGCTTTTCAGATAAGATGAATTGTCTTGGGGGACAAAAAGTAAATGGTAAATAAATAAGGGGCTTTCCTCCATGCAAACATTCATACAGTGCTTAGAATAACATTAATGGAAATTAAGGGTAATTATGAACACAAAATGTGATAAAATCTTAATGTGATGTAAAAAAATATCCAAATATAATCAATAAAAAAGAACAATGTGGCTTAACATTTGGCTTTTTGAAAGTAACTTAACTCTAATACATAGTTTATCAAAGGAAGCACAAACCAACAGTCTGAGACGTCCTAGGTAGCCCAACTTGCAAACAAGCCCCACCTCATGGCAATTGTGCACCTTTGATTGGACGCACCCATACCTTGATGACCCGCACATGTACGCATGACAGCGCGGGGTGAACAGTACACGATAGGGGGACAAGTATAATAGGTTAATAGGTATGTGCTTTTCTTTCCCCTGCCTCTGCGCCCTAGGCATGTGCCTCTTCTGCCTACCCCTAGTTCCAATAATTGCTGAGAGTAAGACAGTTAAGACAGTTTTAACAGTTTTAGCTCATATTTAGAAAGTTCATCGTTTTGCAAAACCTAAAATTCTATTTAATTTTCTTTCTGAGAGCACATCTGCAACATAATAAACCATAGCCATCTTAGGCTCCTTTCAATAGCACTGTAACATAAAACGCCTGCTCCTGGCAGTGGAGAAAAAAAATCTCAAAGCTCTGCTGTTGCTTTCAATGAATTGAAGTGCAACGTGACAAGAGAGTTCCATGAGTTTAGCCTTGCAATATTTAACTTGTCAGTTCAATCTATTACATCTATATTACCGGAGAGCAGATATCAAGTTCTGATTAATGCCCACGTGTGAAAATGATCCCTGCTTGTGCTTCCACTGAGGTAAATAGTGAACATCTGTTTCCAGTGATAGCAAAAACCTTGTAGCAACTTGACCCACTTGTCAAGGTTTGCAGTCATGCCAGATGCCCCATATGGTGTTTTTATTTGAATTTGCATTTAGTGTTTTAAACTGGCCTATACAATAAACAATGTTATAGAATATAAATGACATATACTGTAAGAAGTATGTGATTTCTCTCTTATCCCATGGGTAGCGAATAGAGATGGGCAAATTTGTTCCGTTTTGCTTTGCTGAAAAATCTGCGAATTTGCAGTGAGATTTGCGAAACGGCAAAAAAATCACGAAACACCGGAATCTGATTACCAATCACTAGTAGCGAAAGATATACACTAGAATGGTAAGAAAATACATTATAGGCTACACAGAAAGATTGACTCCATATTTTACTTAAAGATGGGAACATTTGTAAAAGATAAAGTGCTTAAAACTCTTGTTTGTTGACACTTTGGAGTATTTAGTTTAGTTTATATGATTCACCTGTTAATGTTTTCCATTTCAGGCAACATTATTTGAATTCATTTTTTTATTTTTCATGTTATTTTAATAACTATTTTTTCATAACATGTCAAAACTAAATTGAGGGGCCCTGTTTCATATTTTGTAGTATTTTTTTTTTTTTTTTATGATTCATCAGTTTTCCATTTCAAGCAACTGTACTTGAATTCACTTTTTATTTTTCATGTTATTTTATAACTATTTAAATTGTAAAAGGTTATACATCCTTTGTGTAGATGCAATAATAAAATATTTCATTAGTCAATGGAATATTGTTCCAATGGAATGGAAATGCCATTTCTGCCTTGTCCTTAGAGAGCCCTTGACATATTTTCTCCCAATGTTTCTGCATAATTAGGGAAACATTTAATGTTAAAGGACCCACTGTGGTCACAATAATCCTCTTCAGTTTTTAGTGACTTCTTTGTCACAGATGCAGAAATGGTCATAACTGACCCTTTCTATTGCTTGTAGAGTTTAATAATATACATTTACAATATGCTAAGCAGTAGCTCACCCTCCAAAAGCACCAGGCACATGTTAGTGTATGCTCACTATACTCTGTATCATGTTAATATCTGCATTGTGCAGCTGCTATATATGCATTTTGCTGGGCAAAGAAGTTATGGAAACTTTTTTTATAGTGCTACTTTTATAGACCTCTTTATACATTTTTCCAATACATTTATAGCACAGGGTGAACAAACAAAATAAATCATTTTCTAGAATTACAAAGGTTAAGTGATATGTAACAATTACTTATATTCACCATGGCTAGGAGATTAGCCCTTAAGTGGCTCATATACTATACTGCTGTTCCAAGAGGTAAGTTGGTCGAACAAGTGTTCCCTGTGGAGGAATTCAGGTACGGAATATCAGAGGTAAAGAACAGAAAAAGAACTTTAATATGGGAAATGCCAGTGGTGTTGAGTGGTTAAAAAAGATTGTGGCTCTGAGATAATTTGAGAAAACAACCAGAGATACTATATATACAAATTGACAAGTAAATAGATGTAGTGATTTAAACAGGTGTAATTGATCTTGAAAGTTAGCAGAATGCTTTTGTAACTTACACTTTACCTAAGAGGAAGCTATAATAAATATTTTAACAGAGTTTCAGCAGGTACTCCCTAGTGTGTAAGTAACAGAGTTAAAGGCAGATTGAAGTGGAAGACACGGGAGGCCAGTTAACTGTAAACCAAAGCAGTCTGGTAAAGGTAGACTAAGGGTATTTATTTGTGTTTTAGTCGTTTCTTGAGAGAAAATATTATAGATCTTGGAGATTCTCTGAAGGAAAAAGTTAGATGCTTTGGCAGTGCTATTATTATGATTAGAGAAGGAAAGAAAACTAAAGATTAACCTCAGGCATTAACCCTCAACTGGGTTAATGAACATGCCATCAAGAGTAAAGGGGGAGTAGGGCTAAGGTTTATTGGAAAGAACCCTATTGTTGGGTTAAGTTTCAGATGATATTGGTTCATCTATGAGGAGATGTCTAGGAGCCAATTAGATCTTTGTCTGAATATCAGTGGTCAGAGAAGGGGTGTTTAAATATATAGATGTTCTTTACAAAATCAAATAAAATTAGGCAGTGTTCCCACAAAGAAAGCACAAAGGGAGAACACCATAAAGGCAAGCACCTTCAAATACACTCTAGATACCTGAACACTGAATTGAAAATGATTTGTTAGCAAGTTGATTATAAAGGTGAAAAGATTAAAAGTATGAAGCATGATTATGTATTTCAAGAGAATGGAGAACCTGCCTTATTTAAAAAGGAACTATTGTTTACATAAACATTACCCAAACTGTAGAAGATGCTAAAAAGGTTCATTATACCCCCAGTGCTGCTCAGTAGTTTTCTGATGTGGCACAATCTGATCTGGTCAAATGGGAACCTTGTAATTGTGATCCAAGATTGATGCTCAAGACCCCTAGGGGGATTTTGTGTCCTTTTTCACAGTGCCTTGCTCAGTAATTCTCCTATACAATGGAGAAGCACAATCTAATTGGTCATATGGGAAGTGTATGATTTTGGGATTAACAGACACTGGTTGAAGCCTGAGACTTAGTGAAAATTTATAGGTATGTGATTTGTCCTTTGCTCTCTGACAATGTGGAATGGTGCAGTCTAAGAGGTCAGTCCCTGAAAAGTTGTGTTTTAAGTAACACATGAGGCAGAGCCCTGACATATGTTGGGCCTTTCATGGGGGTGACCCATTTTGTTTGATCAGTGAAAAAGTATCTGCTGAATGAGAGGCCTTTTCTCTGAGAAGTTTTGTTGCATTCAGCCATATGCTATTGAACACAACACCCAAACAAAACAAAAAAATCTCTTATTTCTATAAGATATTTAAATATATGTTCCATATCTATCTACTTCATGGGTTTTATTTTAAAATTATTTTTTTAAAGAAGGAAAACTGACAGGTTTTTATAATTGAACAAGACATTGTTTAAAATTATAATTTATAATATGTATGATTATCTGCCATTACTCCATCTGAGAATCAGACTAAACATCATATTTTGTATGCTAATTGCTATAATTCATAAATAACTGTCCCTAGCAGTGCCTCATTAAGTATCTGCACAGTGACAAACATCTCTTATTTTCAGAGGTCTTGTACAGTAAAAAATACCAAAGAGCATGGCTTTCAAATTCTAAAAGCAGGGGAAATTGGACTAAGGGGCAGATTAACTAAATTCACATGAAGTATTTGAAGTTAGATCGAATTTTTATATTCGATTGTTCGGTCAACCAATCGAATTGCGGTAAAAATCATTCGAATTTGAAGGATTTTTATTCCCTAACTAGTCCCATGGTTGAATTTGAGGGTTTTTTAACCCTCGAATTTGACCCTTAGTAAATCTGCCCCTAATTGTCTGAAAACTGAACTAAACCCTAAAAATGAATAGGGCTAAAAATGCCATGTTTTATTTACTGAACTTATTGCACCAGCCTAAAGTTTCAGCTTGTCAATAGCAGCAATGATCCAGGACTTCAAACTTGTCACAGGGGGTCACCATCTTGGAAAGTGTCTGTGACACTCACATGCTCAGTGGGCTCTGAGCAGCTGTTGAGAAGCCAAGCTTAGGGGTCGTCACAAATTATCAAGCAAAAAATGAGGGTTGTCTGTAATTTAAACCGATGCTACAGGGCTGATTATTAAATTCTGATGTTAAATGCACAGTTTCTGTGCTGCCATGAAGTAAGCTTCTGTATTCATTACTAATCCACCTTATGCTGTGAAATATAAATTCTGTGTACTGTATATTTTGATTCAGCCCCTACACTGACAGTAGCACAGAAAAGAAGATGGGGAGCTACTGGGGCATCTTTGGAGATACAGATCTTTACTGCTAAAGGGCTGTGGTTGCCTTGGGCTGGTACAGAAGCCCAAAACATAATGTACAACATTTTTAGCTACTTCTTTAGTTTAACTTTCCTTGTCCTTTAAAGTTTTTAGAAGCCAGTGGTAAAGGGGGTGGTAGAGGGATTAAGGCCAAGTATTTTTCCTTTCGAATATTAACCCTTCGGCTGGCAGGGCCTTCAGATCTAATCAGTGTTCTATGCCCAGGATAAATGTATTCAGACTTTTTAAGGGGCAGATTCACTAAAGGGCTAAGTGACTAACACTAGTGAAAATTTGCCAGCGTGACCTCGCACTTTTTGTTCTGGTGAATGAATGTAACTCCGCAAAGATGTGGATTTTACTGCGTGTTACCTCTTTCGCCAGACTTACCTTTGCCAGCTTTGACCTGGTGAAGTGCATTGGAGTGCATAGAACATCTTCAATCTTCGGTTACTTACATCAGAATTTTTGACTGTAATATCTTCTAAGTACAAAAAACGCTGGCATCTTTACAATTTTTCAGGGTGTTGGGTTTTCCCCATACATTTTCTACCATATGGCACATTATTTAACTGTGGACTTCTGTGTAGGGAATTAAACAACTCTATTGGCTTGCCAAGGTTCCCTTGGCATGCCTAGTTATTAGTGTAAATGTAATGTATTAGATGCACCATTTAACATAAATAGTTCCATTCATTTTAAATTCCTGCTGTATGCAAATTAGCCTGAGTGCAAGATCTCTAGCGAAGTTGCGCTAGGCAGGATTTAACCATAGCGCAACTTTGCTTTCATTTGCTCGCTCTGTCGAAGTAACGATAGAGAAAATTCGCCAATGTTCGGTGCCCTGGATGCAACTTCGCACTTTAGTGAAGTGTTGCGATGGCTGCAAAGCGTTGTGATGGCTGAGAAGCCATCGCTGGTGAAATTATACTCTTTAATGAATTTGCCCCCAAATGTGCATGTGCCCATAGAAGCAGATCAGAAATGGGTTTTCATTAGCCTAATCTCAGAATTGGTTACAATGTACTACCAGTTATCCAGAATGCTCTAAACCTGGAGTTGTCCATATAATGGATATTCATACCTTGGGGTATATTATCAAAGAGTGAAGTTCCACCACTAGAGGGAAATTCCGCTGCTCTCCATTCATTTCTATGGGATTTTTAAAGGCATATTTATCATGTAAATATCAAATAAAGCCAATTGGCGGGTTCTGCTTCGAATAAGGATGAACTATATTTTAGTTGGGATCAAGCACAATATACTGTTTTATTATTACAGAGAAAAGGGAAATAATTTCTAAAAATCTAGGACCTGCTCATAGATTGACATAAGTGGCCACTAGAAGATGAGTAATGAAGGATAACTGAAACAGTGGGAAACATGCCCTGAAAGTGACCAGGGCAGACTTAGTGGACTGCAGCTAAAGCTGGCCATAGACGTAAAGATTTTTGAAAGATCCAATAGTTATCGTGAGACCACGATTGTCTCAAAACGATCGTTTAAATGCCTGATGTGTCCATCAACTAAAAAGACCATTTCAGGAGATATTGCCAGCAAAACTGAAGGATCGCAGCCTGCTTGGCCCTGCAAACATAGGTAGATTGCATGGGGGCCGATAAAGATTTTCTAACCAGGCCGATCAATCTTCAGACCAATGTCGGACGAAAAATCGTAAGATGACTGATCCCACTAACCGCACGATAATTTGACAGATTGGTCGGACTTCCCTAAAATCGGTCGTTCTGCGGGGAAAGATCGTTGCGTCTATGGGGAGCTTTAGACAATCGCATTAATAATGAACATAAATAAAAAACACCTCCCAAAACCACTATCTACAATCTACTACACGCCTGCCACCAAGCCATTAAACAGGAGCTGTTACAGAAATGGGTTGTCAATTGCCCGGACCTTACAATGCAACAATGGGAATCCATAATCCAACTCTCTCACGCCTCTCGTTCTCCTCGGATTAACTTCTATTTCCTCACATCTTCCTAAATTCTTGGTGTACTATAAGAGACTAAAAACTAAGACACAAAGAGGGGAAATTTAGTACAATTTGCAAAGGGAAAAAAATTTGCGAAAAAAAAATTGAATACAAATTTGCATGTTGCAATGTAATATTCTTTATTAGGCTTTTATTGCCCTGTGAAACTTAATTGTGCATTGCAAACTTTTAAGACCTGTTTGAAGGTGGCTTAAATTTTTGGAGCTAATGGAACAACTGTTTCATTAAAGGGGTGGTTCACCTTTACTGTAACTGTAAGCAACTTTTCAGTTGGTTTTTATTTATTTTTTTATAGTTATTTGTCTTTTCGTCTGATTCTTTGCAACTTTCAAATGGTCGTCGCCGTCCCCTTCTAAAAAAACAAATGCTCTGTAAGGCTACAAATGTATTGTTATTGCTACTTTTTATTGCTGATCCTTCTATTCAGACTCTCTCCTATTCACATTCCAGTCTCTTATTCAAATCAATGCATGGTTGCTAGGGTAATTTGGGCCCTAGTTACAAGACTGCTTAAAATGCAAATTGAAGAGCTGCTGGATAAAAAGCAAAATAACTCAAACTATAAATAATAAAAAATGAAAACAAATTGCAAATTATTTCAGAATGTCGCGCTCTAAATCATACTAAAAGCTATCTCAAAGGTGACCAACCCCTTTAAGAAGTTTTATTGCATACACTGCACACTATATGAAAGTATAAAGTTGAAATTGCTATTCTACTGTTGCGTAAGTGGCAAAGGGTTTGCAAAGGTAAAATTCAAACGTCCCTTAGCAACCTAGCACATTCCCAAAAAAGTATCATCTTATTATTTAACAGTTTAAACCTTTGATGCCTGTGTCCCACTCCTACAAGTGGCATATTTAGTAGTTCAAAACAAAAGCAGAGTGTGCTTTCCTGATTTTCAAATACAAAGTTGTTTTAAGTTCCACTTATGATGGAATTAAACAAGTGAGCATGAACACAACTGTGTATTCTCCTGTAGGATCGGGAACCCAACCACACTTCTTCATCCGTATACATTACTTCAGTGTTTTAGGGATACATGCAGATTTTTTTGAAAATCTGCTGAAATCCATTAATTGAGATGTGTTTGGTAAGGCATGATGTCGTTTTTTAAAACATTTTTTACTTATCCTTAAACCATAATTTGTCGAATGTATATACAGTTATCGTCTCGGCAACATTTTGCTCTTCCAGTTAGATTTTCATTAAGGGACCATAAAAGGGAAAATAAGTGCCCCCTTTCCTACAGTGCACTACTGCTTCTGTTTTGGCACTGGAAAGCATATACACAGTCTGCTGCAGCCACAGCCATTGTAAATTCTGCTGAAGATTAAATTCTGGTTGATTCAGGATAAAGTAGCTGTAGACAAATGCAGTACTGTATTAACCATTCATAAAAAATCTAAAGAATTTAAGATGTAACGGCATATTGTTTGAATATTTTTAAAAACAGATGTTTTTATATTTCAAAATCATTAAGGATTGCTGAGTGAATAATACAAGTTAATATTTTTAATAATAATAATGTCCATTTCTTTATAAAGTGCTGACATCTATAGCTTGTTCAAGAAGCATATAGTGGAGGGCAGAATTAGACAAAACAAAAGGGAGTAATAAAAAAAGGGTTTTGACTGAGAACCACAAGATTTAAATTAAAATTCCAAATCAGGCTTATGACATGTTGGAAATTACTTAGTGGAGGGTTATAAATTAAATCCACATATTTACAGTATAGTCTGAGTTTTTCACTTTTATGAAGGGCACTTCTTTGCCAGAAATTCTCAGGTAAGGGCCTTTTTGCCTTGCCCTTAATTTGACCTTACATGTCATAAAATTAAGTTATGTGTAAGGGTAATGACTGTCACTTTAAAAAATGACAGCTCAATTTCATTGTACATTTTCAAGATCAAACGGCATTTTTCTGTAGAGTATGGGCCTGTGCTAGTTACTGCAGTCAGCTCTTGTTTGCAGTATTATGTTTCTTCCGTAATGTATTTAGCTCTCCGCTACAGGTGGGTGGATGATAACATGATCTACCCTTGTGTGCTAAAGGGATTTAGAACACTCTGTATAGCATTGTATGCGTCTGTCCATTAAACAAAATGATTATAAAATAATTGTTGTGAATGCTGCTTAATTTCTTTGCAGGAACTATTACTACTCACACCCCAGCATTGTACTGGAACCTATATTTGGACTAAATTATGTAGATTTGTGTCATTTTGCAAAAATATAGTCTTTCATTTATTTAATCTTTCTAGTAGAGTATCTACTACTTTTATTCTGTGGTCTTTTGGTTTATGGCAACTTTTAACATATGGCACCACCCATCACATAGGGGCAAATTTACTAAATTCACATGTATTCACATGAACGATTTGAAATTCGATCGAATTTTCAAAAAGATTTGAATTCGAATTTAGAAAATGCAAATTAGGTGACTTTGACCAGTGAATTTTTTAAATTTGATTGATTCGAATAATTCGAATGAAAATCTATTTGAATATTCAACTATTCGACAGTCAAAGTACTTCCCCTTTAAATGCTGCCTAGTTTGCCAGTTTCAACCTACCGAAGTGCCTTTGGTGAATTTTGATCAAATTATAAAAATTCGATAGAATGATTGAGATCATTCGAATCAATCGATTCGAAAGATGATTGCATGATCGAATTTTTATAATTCGATCGTTCGACCAATCGGATTGCAGTAAAATCCTTTGAATTCAAAGGATTTTAATTCTCTACCTATTCACATGGTCGAATTTCAAATTTTTTTTCAAGTTGAAATTCAACCAATTCTAAATCTGCCCCATAGGTTAGGTTGAGCAACATAAAGGGGTTATTTCTCAAAATCTGAAATTGTATCAATATTTTCTGAAAACCACAACAACCAAATTTGCATCGACTTTCCCCCCCTATTTATAAATACATTTTCATGAAATTTTCTCGTTTGGGGAAAAGCAACATGCTACTCACAAACCCCTTGGATGCTGCTCACAGTGGCAGCAAAGTAGGTGCTTATTTTTGAATTCCTTGTTTGAAGGAAAGTTTTGGTTGCATAAATCCAGGTGTACTGCCACACAGTCTCCTGTAGTCTTCCAGTCCACATAGGGACTAGCAAATATCCAATCACAGCCCTTAGTTGGACAGCCTTGCTCTAGAGTAAAATTCTGCCACTCTCCATTCATTTCTATGGGATTTTTACAAGAATATTTATTAATGGGTGAAAGTGAAAGTTCATCCTTTGATAAATAGGCCTTTCAAAATCCATAGAAATGAATGGAGAGTGGCGGAATTTAACTCTAGACGACTGAGGAGACCTCTAACTTCACTTTTTAATAACTATACCGCTATGAATCAAGAACCCTTCTTTTAAAGGCATGCATACCTCCAGGTTTTAATCTGTCCTATCCATTCTCCTCTATGTCAAGCCCTTTTTCAGTTCAATTGCCACATTGTAGTAAAAACTGCTGACTTAAGTAAAACCAATTCCGATAAATCAACTCTCCTTCTCCAAGACCGCTGAGCTTGCTGAGAACATAACATCACCAGGCAGCGCATACATATAAATAACATTTGCAAGCATGTCTTGTACTCTTGGAGAAGTAAGAGTAAGATTTTGGGGTGCAGAATTTTGGCACACACTCAAATCATTGGGCCTTCTTAGTGATGTCAGGGGAAGGAACATGGTAGTTGCGACAGAGTAGTTATAAAAAATAGTATTAGAGGGCAAAGCAGAAGAAAACATCAGTATTCTAGCATATTATTTTAGTGGTCAGGTACAGCATGGGAGATACTGTACTATTGCATACTAGGGGTCCAGACTTTCCTTGTCCTTTAAGGCCAGGTGGGTGGATTGAAGACTATTAGCAATCCAATGACAATGAAGCTTGCGTTCCTTTTCAGGATTTATGTAGCTCATTAATGCATGGAACAACTTCCCAGGCTCTAAATATGATACTTGAAAACCCCTGCATTACACTGCAGAGCCCTAATTAGGTGGAAACTGACCTACATTTGGGAATCTGATTAGATTAATGTCCTATCTGTGCTTAAAACCCAGTAGGTTAGGCTCAGTCTCAAGGGTATTTCATGTAAATGAAAATATTATAAGCATTCCTGGCCCCAGTAGGTGAGGCACAGTTTTAAGGGGCTTTCATGTAAATGTAAATATAAGGCAATGGGTCCCAGCATTCCTTCTGTAACTGATAAATCAATTTAGCAGAGCTGCAATCAAAGACTAGATTAACTCTTACTATATTTTAATGTAGAGTGTTTGGCATATTAGTTTCTTAAATAACTATTAGATATGTTTTTTATTTTTCAGGAAAATATTTATTGTTTTATAGCTGATTAAGGAACTTGTGAATGCCTCCTGGGATAGAACATGCACAAACATGCATCATCCCCCCCCCCCTTTCTGGACTGTAATACAGTTTATCTCCCTCCCTCCCATCAACTATTGGAGTTTTTCTCTTGTGCTCCTTAAATCCGCCCCTTTTCTTACAAAATCATAAAGGAAAAAAATTATTGAAATTTTGGAAGTGACCTTGACGACTCCTATATTTGTTGCAACAGTCTTGTTAAGGTTTTGAGTTCAGCAGATAAGCTTTTAGTTCCTCAGCAAGCGTGGGTTATTATTCACAATACGAATTGGTCATTTCCTTTTTAGCATACAAAATCAAATGACCAAATATCATATCCTGTCTCACACTGACAACATTTAAGATGGTAAAGATGCTATGCAAGATATTTAAAAAATATATGCAGGTTAAATTCATGCTTCACAAAAAATGAAATATGTGAAAATAGTGATGGGTGAATCCATCCTGTTTGGCTCTGCTGCAAATAAGAAAAACTTTACAAAACACATTGGTGTTTTTTTCCTGTGACTTTAGAGTCTGCATTGACTTTTTTTACTCTGATTTTTGTCTGTCAGCACACAATGAATTGGGTTTTTTTGCAGCAAAATCTTCACTCATCACTACAAAACTCTAGGGCAGTGATCCCCAGCCATTGGCTTATGAGAAATATGTTGCTCACCAACCCCTTGGATGTTGCTCTCCGTAGCCTCAAAGCAGGTACTTGTGGTATGGTGTAAAATAAATGTATTTATAAAGTTGTCCAACAAAAATTGTCCATAATAGTAGCATTAAGAAAGTTGGTTTTATATGCTGAAATTACAGCTTTACACCATTTTTACTGCAAAAAAAAACCATATTCTAGCCTGCTTATTGCTCATCCTCTCTTTACATATCATGATAAAAAGGGTTTGTTTAATTACATGACAGTGTTTCATCTCAATGTACAATCTTCATTGTTCTAATGTAAACACTAAGGGGGAAATTCACTAAAGCGCGAAGTGTCTAATGCTAGCGCTAATTCGCCAGCGTGAGGACATTTCGCAACTTCGCAAATTCACTAACACCAACTCTGGCAAATTTTCGCTAGCGAAGTAGATGGACTTGTGCAACTTCGCACCCTTACGCCAGGCAAAGTTGCGCACTGACGAAGGATCATAATTACGCAAATTCACTAAGATCAAAATTTTCCTGAACGTCACCACTTAACGCTAGATTTTACTTCGCCTGGTCAGACCAGGCGAAGTTCAATACAATAGACAGGAGTTTGGAAAAAAAAAAGTCCCATTGTAGGGTGATAATCTGAAAAAGATCGATTTTTTTATTTATTTATTTATTTTTATTTTTTTGGGGGGGGTTTACCCTCCTTTCCCCCTACATTTCCTAACATATGGCAACTCAAATATACAGGGGGCACATGTTCAGGGCAATAGGACAACTTTATTTTATTTATTAAAGGTTTCCTGGGCTTGTGTAGTGGAATGTAGTGGTTGTAACACATACTTCTATTATATGCTTAAGTTCCTGCCTTATGCAAATTAGGCATCGCTAGCATAACTGCGCTTTGCCTGGCGAGCAAACGGTAGCTAACATTCACCGCCCTGAGCGCAAATTTGCATCTTAGTTAATTTGCGTAGTGCTGGCGAAAATGCGCCTGGCGAAGTGCAGCGAACGCTATCGAATTTGCGCATCTTCGTGAATTTACTTAAGGTCGAATTGAAAATTCAAATAAAATTAGAATTTTTTCAATTCAAATTTTTAAGTAATTTTGGGCTACTTCGACTATCGAATAGCCCAAAATTCGATTCAAATTCAAATAGAATTTTAGAATTTCAAATTGCTTTCCCTTTAAAAATCCTATGACTTCTACTATTTGCTAGCTTAGAGCTGCTGAATTGTCATTTTAGCCTATGGGGGACATCATCGAACCTATCCTGAAAAATTTTCTATGTTCCAGGAATTCGAAGGATTTTGCAGATCGAATGATTTGAACGATTCAAACGATTTTTTTTAATAAAAAATTGACCTATTAGATCAAAATAGGTCCAATTTAGATCGAAAAAGAATGTTGCAACTGTTTTAGATGTTTGTTTTATATACAGTATTTAAACACTTGATTATGCCATGTTTCTTAAATTGAACTACTGGGATTTGTGTTTGCAACACTCTACATTGATATGTCACAACAGAAAGATGATGAAAACTGAAAAACAGTACTATTAGCTTTAAATTATCCTCAATTTTGATATAAAAGGGAAACCTCTAATGTTCACATATTCCATCTGGTTTCATTCAAAGCACATTAGGGGGTGGATATAGAAAGTGCTTCTTAATGTTGCAGCAGAATATTTGTGTGCTTGGAGATTGTAATTCACTGGCAAATTGATAAACCTTCAAGTGTTGAAAGTCTGTCTTTCATAAAATAATCTGTCTTTCATGTAAGTTGGTTTCAGACGGAAGTCTCACTGGTGTTTCACTCCTCCTCATTTAGCTCATGTAATTACACACCAACACACCAACACACCAACACACCAACACACCAACACACCAACACACCAACACACCAACACACCAACACACCAACACACCAACACACCAACACACCAACAGTCTAATTTATGAGGGAATGTAATAAAAGTCATTAACGGAAAAACTATTTGCAATGTGAAAAATTATGCCTGTGCGAACAATTTTTGCTTTGTGCGAATTTAATATAGCTTTTGCAAACCCGGAAACTGTTTAGCGACCACTTCCGACAGCGGAACAGAGTTTGCAAATTTTACAGCTTGCATCAATGCGCAGTCAATGTAATAAAACTTCTTACTGAAAAAATCGTTATGTTTGCTTCAGAAGATTACGACACCTTCAAGCACTTCTTAAGAGTGCGCAATTAAAATTTGCAATGTGCAATCAAAATTCTCAGTGAGCAATTAAAATTCGCAATGCAATAACAGTTTAAGGAACAGTTACATTGCGAGATGTGAATTTTTAATCTTATTGATCCGTATTCTTTTGCCCTTTGCAAATTTAATTTCATTCCCCCTTTAGAAGGGTTTGTATATATTACTAAACCTAGGCAAACTATGTCTCTTCTGCTCAATAACCCCCAGTCTAATATTTTGCTAACATTTGGTTCAAATTTTTGCTGAACACTGACATAATAGATAAATATCTGGAGAGCTTTATGGAAATATTGCCCATGGCAACCAATCAGCAGATTCAATGAGCTACCTATAAGTTAGAAAACAAAAGCAAATATCTGATGGCTGCTATGGGCAACATCATCAGAGACCTCTACAGAAATCTCCAATGTTGATAAACATGCCCAAGAGTTGTCATTATCCTAACCATTTCTTTCTTCCTACACGTGGTGTCATTATAAGGCATCTGCCCTTCCTTCTCTTCCTGTTTCATACTTCTTTTTTAACAGGGTGCTATCTCAGCTAAGTAGCCTCAGCTGTAGACTGTCAATGGAAGGCTTTATAGACCAGCACTTCTGTTTTTTCTAGTAGTTTGGGTTCTTATTCTGCCTCTTGGGTTTTAATTAATATTTTTAGTGTTCACTGGATCTGTCTTT
>CM044446.1:93654126-93681685 GCA_024363595.1 Xenopus borealis | reverse complement strand
TAAGATATAATTAATCCTTATTGGAAATAAACCCAGCCTAAACCCAACAAGTCGCGTCATTTTCAGCTTGTCCCATTTTTTTTTTTTACGCCAGCAGTTTTTAGGCAGTCGAATTTTTGCTGGTGTTTCGCGAATCGCAGGAATCGCCCCATCACTATTGTCAAATCAAGTAGTTTATTTTAGTGCACACAGATACAGCCTTATGCGTTTCATATCATCCAGATACTTATTCATAGGCTCACACGTAAGGCTGTATCTGTGTGCACTAAAAAAAACTACCTGATGATTTGAGAAGCCTGCCTGAAAGATCAGTCTTTGCAAGTGCCTGACTTTTTTGCTTAACACACTGGTTTGTATTAGTTCATCACGAGAACAAACATTTCACCTATTCAAATGGAGAAGTCAGTCAAGGCTGTAGAGCCATCCATCTATTTATGCTTCTTAATTGGCAACAAAAAAGTGATGTACTGCATGTACATGGCAGTTGCACCATGCTTGGACTTTAACAGTCCTCTAACAGTGAAGGTCCTGATTTTGTCCACTAAAGCTCTAAATCATTTGGAAGCCCTTTAAGCACTTCCAGAAGCCCAGAGTGTACCAAGCATGTGCTTACAGCAAGGAGATAGCAACCCAGGTCATAAAAATATGGAGCTACACGGAAGACTTTGCAGTTAGGCCTCATCCTAATGCGCTCAGTGCACGAACTCTAGCAGTTACACTAATAGGTTATCTTTTATGGTTTGATATGGTGCATCATGTATAACTAAATGCAATGTAACAATATATTGCATTGTCTGAATATTAAAATGTGTTTTATCTGTACCACTTTTCTACAATAAGGGGCAGATTTACTATGGGTCGAATTTGAGGGTCGAATTCGACCATCGAATTTAAAGGGAAGTAAAATCCTTTGAATTTGAAGGATTTTACTACAATTTGATCTAATAGAAATTGTTTGATCGACCAATAAAATCATTTGAATCGAACGTTTCGAACGATTTAACCATTTGATTGAATTTTTTATTCAATCAAAAAAAGTTAAATACCAATTCAGTAGGTTTAATCTGGCAAACTAGGCAGTCGATTAAGAATTTAAAGGGCAAGTTATTCGACTGCCAAATATTCAAATTATTCGAATCATTCGATTTGATCGATTTTTCAAAATTAAATTGTCGAAGGGGCCTTCAAAAAATATTAAAAAATTTTTTTTTTAAAATTTTTTTTAAAATTTGATTGAAATTCGAATCATTCATGTGAATTTGATAAATCTGCCCCTAAGTCTTTGCCAAAATGTGCTTGCTCTTTAATGGTAGGCTTAACTGGAACCAATAGGAAGCCAGTACCAAATTAATAAATGTAAAAAAAATGTGTACCCGCATAGCTTACAAAGCTGTTAAAAAAGTGTAGGGTGAGAATCCATGATTTAGTATCCTCCAAAGGCCTCCTGAATATTTATTATAATTGTTTAATTTTAAGTCACCTACAAATTATGCAATGCTTTACTTTGAGTGGTCACATAATTTCATTATATAAATGACCACCAGCATCCACACAAACACTATAAGTCAGCTTGTTGTGTTTATAGGACTGCTGGAGGAAGCTAAAGCATCCCAGAGGAGACCCATCAAATACAGAAGGTCCATACATGCTCTACACTGTGCATACAAAGAGTGTTCTGGTTAGAACTAAAGCCAGAAACCCAGTATGTTCATAAGGTCTGGACACCACAAATTAAGTTGTTTAGGAGCTGTAAACTGCAAATAAACATTATTTACTCTAATTGCCAGTTTGGAGTAAGATGAAAGTAAGCTCATAAGGCAAGATAGAAAAGGTAAAACTAAAGTCTTGATAAAATAACTGTAAGCCAGATAACTTCCTTATTGCATCATTTCTGATTTTATTTTGTTTACAACTAGTTTCTCCAATCCGTCCAAATTAAAACACATTTATTTAATTGACACGGACCATGATATTCTCAGACCCTTCATAAGTTTGAAACAAGGAAGTACTCCCACCCTTTCTGGAATTTTAGGTGTTGTGGTGGTAAGTGGCTGCTGAGTGATTTTCTATTCAGGTTTTTTTAAGCCAGAGCTAGTGCTGTATATTTATCAGTAGGCATATGCCTGCAGTTTATTAATTCCCCTCGGACATTTTGGATACTGTTACATATTGACTGAAAATGGCAATCTTCTCATAATACCAATAATTAGATGATTAAAAAAGAACCATTTATAATGGTGTATACTGGTAGTAGGATGTGGAAAAAAAAAATTGCAGTCACTGAGCCCTGCCCCAGGGCCCATGGTGTCTAGCTAGGCACCTTCAGCTTGCATTTAATTGCTTAACTTTATGCATGGGTTAATCTCTAGGCCTTGCACAATATGATTAATAACAGATTGAAAAGTATGGGACCCAGAACTGATCTCTGCTTGCAATTGTAGCTCAAGCAGAACATTTTCCATTTATAATGCTGGCATTCATCCAGTTTTGTACTTAGACACAGACAATTTCCCTTAGTCCCTGAGCTCTAATTTTATCCACCAATCTGCTATGGGAAACAGTATCAAAGGATTTAATGAAATATAAATCTAACACCTTCTATCATCATGGCCAGATCAAGTTGACCGCCTACTTCTTCGGAAAAGCTATCTTGATTAGTTTTACACAGCTAATCTGTTTAAAGGTTATTCCTTAATATGAATTATAAATTAAATACTTTGCTTCAGTCTTACATGTTTTTTGGTTGGAATTGTGATCTTCTTTCTGCCATTCAAGCCACTACCTGGTTGCTAGGTTAATTGGGACATTTGCAACTGGAAAATAGCTGAAATTAGAACTAGCTAGCTGCAGAAAAAAGAGTTAAATATTTTTTTTAAAAAAAGAAGACTGTAAACAGTCCTATAATGTTGTAAAAGCATAAAATCTTTTTCATTGTTTCAGTCTGTGAAAAAAGGAAGTTAAAGAATGGCACTCTCCACTTGGCCTTTTGTGTTCTTACTGAAGAGCATGCTTACTTACTTGTGCAGTTTTCTATGTCTTGTATTTCAAGGACCTCTATGCTTCTATTTTATCAGGTGTATAATGCACTGCCAGGTGATGTTGTTATGGCTGATTCTGCTTTTAATAGGGGCTTGGATGATTTTTTGGACAGGCATAATATCAAAGGCTATTTTGATACTAAACTCTACAGTTAGTATAGATATGGGCACATGGTTTGTGTGAAAGAGTGGAGGTGTGAAAGAGTGGAGATGTGTGTTTGTGTGTGTGTGTATGCTGGATTTTTAATTTGGAGGGGTTGAACGTGATGGACTCTGTCTTTTTTCAACCCAATTTAACTATGTAACTATGTATCTGTAATTTAATATGTTATATATTATGTTAATAAGTTATTAATCCTGAATAATTATATTGCTTGTGTAAAACTTATCCTAATTAAACTTAAAATAAACAGGCTTTATTTACATGTGACAAGTTTCCTCTCTGACAACCACTGCCTAAAGGTGGCCATACACGGGGCGATAAAAGCTGCCGACTTGGTTTGTCGGCAGTTTTTATTGGCCCATGTATGGGGCCCTCTGACGGGTTTCACCATTCGATATCTGTCCGCAAGTCGACCAATACCCGGAGGGCAAGCAAAATTTGGGAACCAGAGCATTAAAAAGCTCCTTTACTGGCCTGGACATTTATGGAACAGAATATCCAATAAATATACTGTGGGATTTAAAAGTAGGTTTGTACTTCATTCCATTTGAGATTGTAATAAACCTTGAAAATTTAGGCTTTGAAAACTTTGTATTCACAAAACAATTTTCTCAAACCACAGGAAAAAACTTAGTTGGCACAGACAACACAGAAGTGCAGAAGCTGTGCACTAACAGATAGATATTGCAAGTTTTCACTTAAAAAAGCTTTAAGCTTTGCAACTATTAAGTACCTGCTAATCAATTCAAGTTTCCTCTTAACCTCTTTGTTTTTGTATGTAAATATGTATGCTCAATGTATGTACCCATACATTGCATAGCTCTGTGGATTTGTTGGCATAGCAAGTTAGTATAGCAGTCAGCATATACAATTTGTATAAAAGAGTGGAGGGGTGTGTGTGTGTATGCTGGGTTTTAATTTGGAGGGGATGAACTTGATGGACTTTTGTCTTTTGTATGCAAATTAGCCAGAGCGCAAGATCTCTAGCAAAGTTGCTCTAGGCAGGATTGAACACTTGCGCAACTTTGCTTTGATTTGCTTGCTCTACCAAAGTAACACTAGAGAATATTCGCCAGCGTTCAGTGCCTTGGACGCAACTTTGCACTTTAGTGAATTAGCATCGCCTGAGCGAATTTTCACCTGGTGAAGTGTTGCAATAGCTGCAAAGCTGTCGCTGGCGAAATTGCACTCTTTAGTGAATTTGCACACAAATGTGCATGCACCCATAGAAGCAGATCAGAAATTGGTTTTCATTAGCTTAACCTCAGAATTGGTTACAATATACTACAGGTATGGGACCAGTTATCCAGAGTGCTCCAATCCTGGGGCTGTCCATATAATTAGTGATGGGCGAATTTATTCGCCAGGGTCGAATTCGCGGCGAATTCCCGCGATTCGCGAATCACCAGCGAAATTTAGCCGAAAAAACAAGTCGCGCGTCGTTTTTGACGCGACACGTGTCGGAAACGACGCGATGAAAACGAAGCGACGCGCATCAAAGTTGACGCAACGCGTGTCAAAAGCGTCCTGCGACTCGTTTCGCGAATTTTTCGCCGATTCGCGAATTTCTCGGCGAAGCGAATCGCGGGAGATTCGCCCATCACTATAATGGATCTTCATTCCTTAAGTCTACTAGAATATAATGTAAATATTAAATAAAGCCGATAGGCTGGTTCTTCTTCCAATAAGGAGAAAAAGGAAATCAGTTTTAAAAATCTGGGACCTGCTCATACAGTAGATTGACATAAGTGGCAGCTAGGAGATGAGTAATGAAGGATAACCGAAACAGTGGAAAACCTACCCTGAAAGTGACTAGGGCAAAGGCAGTGGACTGCAGCTAAGACAACTCGATGAATGATGAACATAAATAAAGAACACCTCACAAAACCACTATCTACAATCTATTACGCACCTGCCACCAAGCCACTAAACAGGAGCTGTTTCAGAAATGGGTTGTCAATATCCCGGACCTTACATGGAACAATGGGAATCTATACTTGCAAACTCTCACCCCTGTAATAAGGTCCTGACACTGTGCCTATTAAACGCCTTACATACTGCATAAAATAAACCCTGCACTCCCTGACAGAAAACCCCAAATGTGCAAAAACCCCAATGAAGACTTCTGCTATATAATTTGGGATTGCCCTCAAATACACCACTTCTGGACAGAAATTGCCAACCATTTCATTCAACTAATGGCAATGCAGTTGGAACTTCACCCCATGGCTCTACTGCTGAATTACCTAAAGGATACAACCAACTCAAGATATGAGAGAATGTTACACACATTCCTATTGTTCCACAAAAACAAAACCATAGCCATAAAATGGAAGGATGAGTCCTCACCCACCCTTAACTTTTGGATAAGTCTGGTAGAACAGATAATACCAATATTGGAACAAATATACACTGCAAGGAACTTCCCTATGAAATTCAACAAAATGTTGACACACTGGATAGTACGAAATTAGTCATACACAAACAGTAATACAACCATAATGGATCACCCACTGGTCTGGCTGGAAAATACCATTCAAGACTTGCCTACTTAGATCAACAAAGGGTATTCTAGGTATTCGTAACTAATATAATGTTGAAAATAACAAACTGAGTTATTGTGCTATGCTTTTTCCTTTCCTTTGACAGAAGGGTTAGTGGCTTGTTTTGATACCTCTTAGGCTCTCCTTTTAAATAAGGTAACCTACCCCCCCAATTATACTTTACCCTCTTTTCTCTATTTACTTCTGTATCTCCCTCTCTCCTCTTCCTTAACCATCTTTCCTAGTTTGGGGACTCCATGGCTGAAAACAAGAAAACCTTTGAGGGGATACCAAATACAATGTTGTGAAGTCATATAAGCAAAATGGAAACCTCTTGGAAATAAACAAATACCTATAAAAAAAACTATGAATATAAAGGAACCATACCTTTGCAGTATGTATATTGTGCGATCATTACCAAGATGTCTTGGTGCTGGACAGGACTTACAGCAGGCATACCATCTGGTTGTTTGTGTCTGAGGTCAAGCACACAAGCACAGTGTTATGTGTCATTCTTCTATGTTTGCTTAGTTGCACAGATTTAGTTTTAGAAACTACTTTTGCTTCAATTGTTCGTCCACAAATGTAAAAAAGAGCTAAATAGGTACAATAAATTCACAAACATTCATTATTTTTCATGTTTCTTAATAACAATGATGTATTGAACTGGTAGCTACAGATCCAGAGACAGCAACACAAACAGTAGTTTTCTAATTTCCTGTCCAGTACCCCATAGTGACCAATCTACAGTTGGCTTTATTGCATACAGTTCAGTTAAAACGTTGTAAGTAAATATACATTTATGTGGGTAAAAGGACCAAAGTTTGCCTATGTTAACATTAGTCTAAATAGCCTAAATTTTAAATTAACATATATTTCTAAAAGAGCGTCTAAAATACAATTGATCTGCATTATATCAACTGGGGTTGGGAGGAACCATTGTCATAACTGATTCAGTAGTCTCAGTTTCAAATGAGTTAGGCTACATTATTACTATTTCTATGGATAAAGTAATACAATACAGGCAAGAAAGGGGGCACTCATGCCTTGCATAAAAAAAGAAGCCGCAGCAGGGTTATATTAGACATTGTGCAGAGAAGCGAAAGCCTGAATATTCATAAAGAACATTTTATAACCTGTGCACGAGAGAGAGATCCTTGGCAAATATTGCCCTGCAGCATTAATAATTTAGTGCTCTCCCTAACCATTTATTTACTACCTTCTTTATCCTGTACATGATATCTTGCATGAACTTGCCCAAGCACATACAGTAAGTTACTATAGTGTCATTTCATCTGGCTTCCCTTTATTAAACTCCACAATGAGGGAGATTTACAGGAAATAGCTTGTAAAATGATTCCAGTTGTTATTAACCATAATAAGAACAGTTATTTAGCTACAGAAACAGCACTGATTCATTAATTAGCTTGGTTAAATGTGATATACTCTTTTACAAGAAAATATAATGGTATCTAAAAAGGTATATTATATTTATTCATTCTAGCCTTATGTCAAATATGAAGTTATTTTTGGAATAGAGAACATTTATTTCTCTATTTGGTTGCCTCTATTTGCTTATATTCTGAATATGTCTGTCAGAGAGTAAATGTAGCTTGCCATCTAGTCAGGTGAACTGAACAGCGGTATATCCCAATGAGAGACAATTCAAATGCTTGTAACAATAGCAAGCAATGAGCAAGTAATGGCTAAAATTAACTTACAGCGCAAGCTATTCATGTTAAAGGAAAAGTAAATGTTTTTCTTTTTCTTTCTGTAAATTTGCTCTAAACAGCCCCCCAGATTAATGTACCTTAGTCCCTGCTGCAAGTCTGCTCTGGTTTCTGTGTTATCAGCAGCTTCTTTCCCTTCTTCCTGGTGCAGAGTGAAGCCCAGCCCCTTAGTTTACTGAGCAGTCCATTTGCTGCTGTTCCACAATAGAGAGGAAGAGGGAGCCAGTGTTTCATTAGTAAGCTAGTTTCCCCAAGCAAAAGCTGCTACACACACTGCTCTCTGCTATGTCACATTATGCAAATGATCTCCTGGACTAGTCCAATATATAAGGTCAGCTCAGTAAGCTAAGGGGCTGGGCTTCACTCTGCACCAGGAAGAAGGTGAAACAAGCTGCTGATAACACAGAAACCAGAGCAGACTTGCAGCAGGGACTAAGGTACATTAATTTGAGGGGCTGTTTAGAGCAAATTTAGAGATAGAAAAAAAAAAACGTTTACTTGTTCTTTAATATATAATAAATATTATGGGGCAAATTTACGAAATTCACTTGAAATGATCGAAGTTCGATCGAATTCGATCGAATAACGATTGTACGAACTTTTCCACACCATTCTCTCAGGATAATAAATCTCACATTTTATAAAATGTTATTATGAATGTTGCAACATAACTTTAATGCAAAATAAAATTGGGCTCTGAATTAGTGTCATTTTTGCATTAGCGCTACTTAATGTTCCAGTCTTCTGGTTTTATATTGCCTCCTACATATGGAAAGTACTACTGAAAGTTACCTAGTGCACAAGATAATTCCTACCACAATCTTGTGGTTATACAAGTACTTTTCCACCTCCACATCCTCCATGCAAACTATATATTAGTTTAGCATGGTACTGCATCTTAATTTAAAATACGATTTAGTTAAAAAAAAGGTTTACAAATATAACAAAGTTTAACAGATTTATCTGGGTAATAAGCTGCTTGCATGCAATCATAATGGCGGTCTTCTTCAGTACCCACAGTAATTCAAGTTCAGTGACTCCAATTTTAATGAGCCCAAGTAACACAAGTGTGAAAATGTACTAAACCAGGTGACTAGTACATCCTACCTACTGACTTGTTACTATTGACCTTTGCCAAACTATCCACCATTTAATACTTAAGTCTCTTGAGGGCTTCTGTGGTTCACCCTTAGGGAACCAAAATACCAAACAATGTCACCTGTTTAACTTAGCTATGTTTCTAGAACCTAGTTATACTGCTCCTTGATGGAGAGTACTATCCATGATCCACCACTAATGAGGCGTCTTTGTATAATATTTATTTCCTATATCTGTGTAAGCAGCCCATCTACACTCAAGTCCCAAGCCACCATATGTATTAAGATTGTTTTAATTCCACTTGTGCCCAGCCCTTTTAATGATTGTAAGCTCTTTTGGGCAGGGCCATCTTCACCTCTTAAATGGGTTGATTTTATGTTATTCTGTATGTAGAAACTAATTTATTGTACAGCACTGCAAAATATGTTGGTGCTTTACATATTCATGTTAATGTTAAATAACAAAAATAACATGTCACATTAAAAAAAACAATACAAGTTGTATGGATGAGAGATCCCCTATGGAGGGTGAAAAACCCTGTATGGAATGAAAGCAACTGTTGCTTGATTGTGAATGCAGTAGCCCATCTGTTATCTATGGAAAGATATACCCCTTTATGACATGAGCTCATTCATTTGGGCTTTAACGATGGATAAACTGTATCTGAACTTCCAAAAATAAATGTTATTTTGTACACTCAAGCTATACTTGAGCTTGAATAGATCCCATGTTACATGATATTTACAAAGTTTGGCCATCTATATGTGCCTCATTATAATTTTAATCAGCTAAGGGGGTCCTTATCCATAGAAAAGAAGTAAGCCCATTTTCCTGGGTCAGTATCCACAAGGGTTCTGTAGTTGTTTAGTTTGGCCACTAGTTGACAATATGCTAGATATATAAGCACACATGTGCTCAAGTTCCTTTTTGTAGTACTCCTTACCTGAGACGGCAGGAAGGGTCTTGTGGAACCTAGATTGGTCAGATCTAGTTAGTGGTAGGATATACATACTTTAATAGGTCACTATATGAGTAACATACTGTAGGAATGGAGTTATTTAGCTGAGAAGTCTGAAGTTACACCAAGGAGCATTAGTCGGATTTGTAGGTATCTAGGTGCATTACTGCCCAAAAGCAAGTGTACAGACTCAGGGACTAGAAGGGTATCTTTCACTTAGGCTAGAATCTGAAAGCTGGGGGTGGTTCTTTGTGAGCTGCTATGTTCTCATCGATTACCCTGCGGAGATAAATACAGACCAAAATTGTATGCTGTGAGTATAACCTTACTACAAACCTGTTTTGTTGTCCTGCAAAGTAATTTCACTCCCTTGTGAACATTGTTTAAATCTGTTCACAGTTAAGAACCACTAGCCCATTTACTGTGTACTACCTGAAAATTCAGCAGCACCCATTCTCCAGTATAAGTGATGGCTCATGCCTGCTGAAATAAAGTCTTATCCTGGGCAATATTCAGTTAGCTAAATCTTTTGAGAGCCCCAGTTAGTCCCATTTTACTGTAGCCTTACATGTAGATGAAACATGTTTTTTGCATAGATGATACTCCTTACTTTACATCTGTGTATTTTATTTTTGTCACTTGTGTGTTGATCTTTTAATGTTATCTTTTTACGTAGAATCCTGTTTTTTTTTTAGTTTCTATGAAAACAAAAGCATGCCCTTTGTAATCTTGTCCTGTGTATGTTAGCCTCATCCTTCTCTGGCAAGACAACCAACACAGATTTAAGATTGCAGGTACCCTCAAGAAGCACGATGAACACATATATGTTTGTATTTTTATGATGGGACTATAAAAATTAGGGATGCATCAAATCCACTATTTAGGATTTGGTGGAATTCCCAATCCGTGAAAGATTCTTCCGAATACCGATCTGACCCCAATTTGCATATGCAAATTAGGGGAGGAAAGTAAAAAGTGTAAAACCTTTTTTATCTGTTTTGTGATGAAAAGTCACGTGATTTCCCCCTCCATCACTAATTTGCATATGCAAATTAAGATTCAGCACAGTTTCTGGGTGCGGATCTGGGCTGGCGGGGCCCACGAGCCTGGGGCCCACGAGCCTGGGGCCCACCGGGTTTTTTCCCGGTGTCCCACCGGCCCAGTCCGACCCTGCGTTTGTTGCAAATTTTATAGCTTTTCAATGTTTAGAATTTATAATATTTTGCTTTTGCTAGCTACTTTCGCTTATTAAGTTCCTTGCAAATTTAAGAAAAAACTTTAACTTTTCATTGCCTGGTATATTGTTTGAACCCGGACTAATTTATAAGTAGACATCCTTTCATATGGGTGACTGTAGGTCTCTCATTTTGTACCAACATATTTCAACCTGTGTTCAATCCCTTGTTCTTCTTTTAAAAAGTGACAAGCATACATATTATGCTAAAATAATTATAGGACTGTGTATGTATGGGTATGCATATGTTTGTGAAAGTGTGTCTGTTTATAATTATGCTTGCTACAGATGAATTTCCCTTAGCTTTTCCTGTTTGGGGAACTATGAAGCAGTTTTGGCATTTGCAAAGACAATTGATAATGCAGTACATTTCACCCCTGCTGTTATGAACAAATGTTTGTAAGGTTATGACCTATTTTGATTTTGGTCTGTTTGCTGTATTTTTCACAAACTTGCAAGAAGCTGATGTTCAAAAATTACCAGGGGAAGGGTTGGTGCTGGAAAAAAAGTCAGAATGAAGCAGAAAAATAGTGTAAATATAAGTATACAAAATAAAGATGAAACAAAATATCTAGTAACATTAAGCTGATAATGCATATGCATTTGAGATACAAAAATACTGTACACATTTATCTTTAAGGAGGCTACATTAGGCAAATCCTTGATGGAGGATCCCTGGCGAATAAATTCGCCCATCACTAGTAGTTCATTCAGGGATTGGTCCGATTAGCCTCTTAAAGTTAGGAAGGACTTCCTACCCCCGTTTTTCAGCTGAAGTTATTTGCCTTTCCCTGAATCATCTAACAGTTAAGCAAGCTAACTTGGATAAAAGCTGAACTTGATAGACTGGAGTGTTTTTTCAACTTGAGCTACTATGTTACTATGTATGTGATCAATAGCTGTTTTTTAATAATTATATACTGTATATGGTGATTACAATGAACACTAAATAAGTATAAGATTAACATATTTCTCATAGTTCCTTTACTGAATTTATCATATTTAACATAGTTACATAGTTAAATTTGGTTGAAAAAAGGCCAAGTCCTTCAAGTTCAACCCCTCCAAATGAAACCCAGCATACTCTCACATAAATTGTATATGCCCATAGCTATGCTAACTATAGAATGTTGTATCACAATAGCCTTTGATATGCCTGTCCACAAATATCATCCAAGCCCCACTTAAAAGCATAACCAGAATTAGCCATCACAACATCACCCGGCAGTGCATTCCATAACCTCACTGTCCTCACTGTGAAGAACCACCTACGCTGCTTCAAATGGCCTCTGGTCTGGTGAATCTCTTTATGGATAAAAAGGTCCCCTGATATTTTTCTATAATGTCCTCTAATATACATTTAAAGTGCAATCATGTCCCCTCGCAAGTGCCTTTTTTTCCCCAACTTTGACAGTCTTCCATTCCTTCCATCCAGTTTAGTTACATGTCTCTGCACTCTCTCCAACTCATCCCTCTTAAAAAATGGAGCCCAAAACTATTATTATTATGTATTTCTATAGCGCCAACTTGTTGCGTAGCGCTGTAACTACACTGCATACTCCAGGTGAGGCCTTTCCAGGGACCTATAAAGAGGTAAAATGATGTAAATAGTATTACATTCCACGAGTTTATTCTCTGTGTTATGCACAACCGAACTTAATGTGCTTTAGAGGCCAGAGTGACACTGCCCGGAATTAGACAACTTGTTATACACAAAAACCCCTAGATCCTTCTCAGTTAAGGAAACTCTCAACTCACTGCCATTATTTGTGAAATAGTTTAAACTTGATAAAGTACAGCAATTGAAATACAATATGCAGGAGACTATTGTGCCAGTGCAATAACATATTCACTTTCAGTGCCTAACAGGCCTGGTTGTCAGTTGATTCTGTAGTAGTGTATTTACACACCTATGATATTTTATCACTCAGGTGAACCAGTGTCTTAAGAACTGCACTGTGTGTGGGCTTGAATTGCAGTACAAGCCAAAATGAAGTTATGAAGTTATAACTGTTGCACAATTTCTTCCTTGCATGTCTAAATTTCAATCTCTTAAGAGAAGCTCATATGCTTTTTATAATGTGTGCATAGGAGCCAAAACCAGATCATGCACTATGTTTCTGGAAAGTTTGGGAAATAACTTTGTATCAGCTTCTAAGATAGTTTGTTCCAATTTTTTTTCAGTCTTGGATGGATTTCATTGAAAAATTCCCAAACCAGTCATCAAGATATCAAGTGCAATTCCAAATTCCATACTTATTAGTCAGTTTATCAGACATTTGTAAAACTAATTTTAATCATTTGCATCATTTTTGGATTGTTCTGTATGGATATTTGAATATTTCCCTTAATTGCTTAATGTCCACAGTACACCAGTATTATGACACTGAGTACCCCACCATTGTTGGTCAGCATTTAATGCATGGTAAAACAGTGAAGCAAAAAGTCAGTACATCAATTGGGTATAATATAATCACAGATTAAAATTTTGCACAAGGTATATTGATCCACATATTTACTTTAAAACAGTAGACAAGTATATACTCTTTGCTGACTGGTTGCTGTTGGTTATGAGAACTCAAATAATTTGCACCTCATATTACATTACCCTCAGTGTCATTTTTCAAAATCAGTGCAATTAGGATGATTGTTAAAATATGTTTGTGTTCTTCTGGGTAATATTCCTATTCATTTAATATTTAATTTAAACTGAACTACCTCTTTCAAAAATATGTGTTCCTAAAATTGTTGATAAATGCTGGCACAGTCTGCATTTCAACTTATCTCACTTATGCTGGCACAGTCTGCATTTCAGCTTCTCTCGCTTATCTCGCTGGTGTTCAGTCCAGGGTTCTGTGCAGGCCAATCAAGTAGTTCCACTCCCTCTTAGCAAACACATTCTGAATGGACCTTGCTTTGTACATAGGGTCCTTATTGTACTGTAACAGGAAAGGGCCTTTCACAAACTGTTATTTCAAAGTTGGAAGCACAGCATTGTCAATAATTTTAAGGTATGCTTTAGAGTTAAAATTAGTTTTTATTGGAATCACCAGACAATTGTACATGATACCATGAGTTTCAGCCAATACCTTACTAAAATACAATGGAACCATTATGATTGGTTATCGGTTTGATACCCTCAAGGATTTAAATGCCCGGACATTTCCTACCACTTCAGTTGAACTGAAGAAGCCACTCGGATGAGTGGTAAAATGTTTTAAAGAAAAAATGGGTTATTTACTTAAATCAAATTTTTTCTGATTAAGTAATAAAAAAAAAATGATTTACCCATATTTATCATTAAAAAAACAAGAAAGCATAACACTGAAAAAAAAACACAACTTTTTTTACCATCACAAAATCTGCTAATAAAATCTGACTTTTTCAGATTGCCAGGTGTAAAATTTGAATTTTTCAGATCTTCCTCACAAAAAGTTATTTTTTCTGTGAAATCGCCAGAAAAGCCTGGAATGTTTGGATTATCGTACTAAACCCAGCACAGACAATTATCTTCATATTGCAAATACGACCTATGCCTTTGGCTTCTACGGGACCATAACAGGTTAAAGATGGAATATTTTTCGATTATGACTTTTTGCAGCCTTGGGGTATAATAATTCTTGATTTTTTTTTTTTTCTTTTTAGCACTCAGACTTTAGTAAATGACCCCCTAAATGTTGAATTGTCTTTGATTTAATCTCTACTAGATACTGCACATCAGGGATACATGAGAATCTTTATATACACCAGACCATCCTCTTTACAAATTCAGGTAGGTAAATTCTAAATCTGCCAAACTTAAAATTCTCCATCAATCTGCCATATGATGAAATGTAATGTAAGTTGAAGAGCCCAATGTCAATGACCTTTGCACATATTCTGCTGACAACTGGCATTGTGCACCTGCTCACCTATATAAGCCCTCGCTACCGATCAATATATCTTTTTGTGGCTTTGATTTGAGACCGTTTGGATTGTGGTACTATGTTCCAACTGAAGAAAAGCATTCCATTTTAGAAACCGCGTCCAGATACTATTGATAAAAAATGTGTGGATATTTTATGATTATTTTGTAAACGGTTATCTGTTAATATTTAACTTGAAGCCAATAGTTTAGGTAAACCCCTACTATTTACTGATGAACATGGCATATACTGTAGTAGACTTTCCCCTCTGAATCCAATCACTGGACCTTAGGGGGCAGATTTACTAAATTCATGTGAAGGATTCGAAATTCGATCGAATTTTAATATATATTCGAATTTTAGAATACTTTTTTTGGGCACTTCGACCTTTTAATTTTAAAAATAATTCGATAGATTCGAATAAAAATCTATTCGATCATTTGACCATTCGATGGTCGAAGTACTTGCCCTTTAAATTTAAATTCGAATCCCTAGTTCGCCAGATGAAACCTACCGAATTGCTGTATAACCTTATGGGAAGCTCCCATAGGGGTTTTCCAGCATTTTCAGATCGAATAAAAAAAAATTTGTTTGAATGTTAATCATTAGAATCGTTCGATTCCAATGATTTTATTGTTTAATCAAATTTTTTTAATTCGATCGTTCGATAAATCAAATTGCGTTAAAGTGGACCCGTCACTCCAAAAAAATATTCAAAATCATATTTTATCACATTAGCCAAGCAAAATGAACATAATTACACTATATAAATGATTTTAATCTTGTTTTCTTCAGACTGGGAATTCATAATTATAGCAAACAGGCATAGGGTTGCCACCTTTCCCTGTGGCTCTGAGCTATGACGCCGCGATCACCGATTGGCCGATCGCGGCGTCAATCAAGCTAATCCCGCCCGGTTTTCCTTATATGGAAAACCGGGCAGGAACCATTGAACCGGGCAGCCCTTCAAAATACCGGGCTGTCCGGTTCAAAACCGGAAAGGTGGCAACCCTAAACAGGCAGGAGCCATTTTGTGGACACTGTTATTAAGGCAAGCCTTGCATCATCTCAGAATCTTGTTTGTGCACCAGAATGAGGGACCCAATGTCTATCTCCATGTCCTGGCTACACAATTAAATGGTTAAGAGAACTGGGGGAATGTGTGGGGAGCAGTGACATCTAGGAAGTGCTGAATGGAAAGTGAAAGTAATTATCTGCCCCGCCTCTATGCCTAAGGCATAGAGGAGTGGCAGACAATATTTGATTGACAGCTGAGATTTTTAAATGAGCTTAAAACAGCTATGAATGCTTTAATAAAAATTTAAAATTGGATTTCATGTTTAATTCATGTTTAATTTGAAAAGGACTTTTATTATACAGATTTTTGTGTCTGGGTGACGGGTCCACTTTAAAATCCTTTGAATACGAAATTCGAATTTAAAGGATTCTATTAAAATTCGATAGGGGCAGATTTATCAAGAGACAAATTCGGGAGTTAAAAAAAATCGAATTCGACCCTTGTTAAATCTGCCCTTATGTGTCACATGCACTCTTGCATTACAAGACAATTACAAGACAATTAATAAACTACATTTTAGATTAGGTAGTAAATCACCATCAACAAGTGACAAGTACAGGTTATTTAAAATGCTCGGAACCTGAGGGGAAATTTCTGTATGTATGTATATTTTTATTTGTATAGCGCTCATTGAGGGCAAAGCACTGTACAGCAACAATAAATTGGTAACAAACAAGGGATCACTGCATTAATAAGTAACTAAGTGCATTATTATAAATACAGTTTGCATAAATATAAAATATAATTACACAGTGTTGAGGAGACAAGATGATGGAGGACCCTACCCCTTGGGGCTTACAGTCTAAATGGGAGGGTAACTTACGGACACAATTTGGAGGGGTAATAAAGTGCTTTTTACAGTGGGTGGAACCATAATTAAAACATTAAATTAAACCAATAGGATTGTTTTTCCTCCAGTAAGGATTAGTTATATCTTAATTGATATCAAGTTCAAGGTACTGTTTTCATTATTTCAGTAAAAACGGAAATTTAATAAAAAAAAAAAAAAATATTTAATGAATATGGAGACTATGGGAAATGGCCTTCCTGTAATTTTGAGCTTTCTGGATAACGGATCTCCTGTATAAGGATATACTTAATTTATTTTTATATTCAAAGTTTTTTAGGTGTTCTATTCTTGAATAACTTCAAAGAGAGTGAAAGCAAGGGAAGAAGCTAGTCTTTGTTTTTCTTAGCATACCCTTATATCCGTGTAAGTTGGCCTCAGGGGTGTCTAGACCTGTTGAACTTGCAAGGAATGCAACCCCTGCATACTCACTACATTCAACTTAATTTACTTTCTACATTTAACAATCCACAAACCTTAGCTTCTGAAAAGCATTATGCTCTTATGTTTTAATATATTTCCATGAAACAGGCTGTGTGGTTAAAAAAACCACAGTTATTACCTATCAGCCGATTGGCACAACTGAGTGGGAGTGCCACTTATTTTTGTTCAAAATACTGCAGCAGGTTTTGCCCGTGCATACAATAATTTTTGCAGGTTTTCAGCATTTAGCAATATAATTGAAAATGCTGGTTTATGTTGATTAAAGTTGGCTGTTTTTTAATCTTCTGGTTATTTAACAGCTGTAAAAATAATCTACTGCAATTCTCTAGTGAAAAAGAACAGTTATAGATTTAAAAGAATTTGCCAGATATTTGGCACAATAGTAGGAACGCTTACTTCTTCATTTTCTTTTTTTATTAGGTTATGAATCAAATAGAACATTCAAAAATAATAGCTGAACCATAGAATGATTGTGGTTGTACATTTTTCCATCCGCCTTTGTTGCACATTCCTTAACAAATGTGAGAGCCAACACAGATTTATCCTCAGTGTGAATAAACTCAGAAAATGGAAGTGAAATATACGTGGAACAGTAGGTTAAAAAGTAGGCTAATCTGTCATACTGGAAAAAACTGTATAGTTGCTTTAGAGGCTTGATTAGAATGTAAACAAATTAAAATGGGTCAAAGGACACACATTCATATAAAAAATACAGAATAAATGATTTTAATACTTGCTTATGTGTTTTCTCTCCCTGCATAGAAATACAGCAGATTTACCATGCTTTATTCTTTTTTTTTTTTTTTCTTTTGTGTGAAAATAATAAAAAATTTAAGTAACAAAAAAAGCAGATTTGCTGTCTCTTGAGTCATGATCTGTATGTCCTGAAACGAATTGCATCTGCCATTGGCATGGATATTAAACAGGGGTCAAAGCCTTTACCAAGACATAAAGGCTAATTTGCTGCAAGTGTGGCCATGGCTAAAAAAGAACACAATTGTTGCACATATTAATAAATTGTGTTAAATGTACTTGCATCACTACATGATGCTTGTATCTTTATATAATTGCTTTAAGCACCATTGCATCTGCCCAATCTCCACTGATTACTAATGTGCAAGTGTGCCTGTTCATACTTGAGGAGACTGTAGCTCCTGTCACCCTCAACATGGCAATAATTCTAAAGTTCCTACAGAAAGTTTTGTCAAAAACTTAGACTTGTTCCCAAAATATTACCCACTGTAGGGACCTATAGGATTGCTATGCTCCTATAGAGTTAAATCCATACCCTTCTTTATTCCCTAGTTACTAGGCAGAAGCCTATTTATCTATTTAAGTATTTACACCACTAGTTATTGGCCAAGAGGTGTAATGACCACTTCCTGCCACACTGCCTTATAGTGTGTGTAGGGAGTAGCCTCCTCCTCTTTGGCTGCTGGTGTCCTTAGCATCTGGATGTGCCCCATTGAGCCTGGGTACACCAAGGCCCAGTAAAGCCACATGTCCTAAAGGGACATGTGCCTAAAGGGACCAGGGAACCCCATGAATGAGGTTAGCAAGCACAGGGTAGCTCATTTAATAGACTCTCTAGGAGAGTGAGATAGTCAGCTTAGCTAGCAAGAGAAGCTGTGTGTGTGCTCCATCAAGGATCAAGTAGCAGGGAGTGGCTTCCCCATATGCCTTTAGTGAAGGGACCCAGCGGATAGGGTGTTAGGCTAGACTTCTTATCCCCAACCACTCCACTGGAAGGGATCCAAACCACTTAATGGTGTAATGCCTGATGGAATCGATGAACACTTGACTATGATGTCTTATAGGAGTGACAGTCTCTACATTACTGTATCATCCTTATCTACCTACCCTCATCTGTGACTTGTTTTACCATCCTCATATGTGAGTAAACCTGGGGTTATTTGTCTTGTACAAATAAATTACCCTTTGGTTTCATCATAAGAATCTCCTGGCGTCCATCTTTTCCTATTTTTATTAGCAACATAGCCTGTGAGTTGTAGTACACCATCTGCTGGAAACTTCCACTTAGCAAAGGCCCTGATCCTGAAGTGTGAGTCCAATGTAACCCATGCTCCTCTCATTAGCTGGACCTTAACTATTTGTGCTTTGCCTAGCCCAAAAAAGCGTTACATCAATTTGTGTGTATGCATTGATCTGTGGTATTTTCTGAAATTATATTGTAAAAATGGAGTGTTGGCAAGCACACGGTATAAAAGAGAATGAAGTTGATCAAGAATTTATATTTAATATAAACCTTATAATTTGTAGAGGATTATTATAAATTGATGAATGAATGGAAAAATTATAAATAAACAGGCTGCCTTTGCAATTCATAAAATCCCATATGCCTTTCAATCCAAGCTACACTTCTCCAAATATATCGTTCATGGCTCTCAACATGGTGAGAATACATTGGGCGCTCATCATAGGTAACATGAGATTAAAATCCAGTGGTTTGGTGGTTAATTTTTGTATAAAACCTTTTCATATGTATTTATCATTTTTGCGCTTTACAATGTTAACATTATGGGGTTATTTAATAAAGTACAGGTTGTTTTGGTTGGACTTTTAAAGGGGAAATCTTTTTTTTTTTTTTTTATTGGAAAAATAAACTCAAAGCTCCCAAGAGGCACCACTGGAAGAGCCTTGTACTCTCAGGTTGTATAAATTTTGACTTGGGGCAAATTTATCAGTGGTCGAATGTCGAAGTTAAAAAAATTTTTTTCAATTGAATAGGTCCATTTCAATTGAATGAATATTGTTTGAATCATTCGATTCAAATGATTCAAACAATTTCCTCAAAAAAAATACAATTATTCAAAAATTTCAAAAAGACTCCTTAAAGTTTATAGGAGGTCCCCATAGGCTAAAACAGCAATTTGGGAGGTTTAAGGTGGCAAAGGGTAGAATTCAAATTTTTTAGAGACAGTACTTCAATTTTTAAATTGTCGAATTTTTCAATTCAAATAAAAAAATTTCAATTCCAATCAAATTTTGGCCTATTCGATAGTCGAAGTACCCAAAAATTACTTTGAAATTAGAATTTTTTCAATTCAACCCTTGATAAATCTGCCCCAGTGAATTTTTACTGGCTATAATGCATACCCTGTCCATCGAAGTGACTCTATGAATTAATATACTGTGTGTTATTCTTAAGTTACATTTGTGGAAGCTATTAAGCTGTTGAAAGAATATTTTGGGAAGTTTCAGCAATGAAACGATTAACTGTTACTACTGTTATTCAAGTTATTGGAGATTTATGAAGTGTTTCAAGGGTTAGTGTGGGAACTTCTCTTCCAAAACTCAAGGAAAGGTCTAAAACATGAAGCTCAGAAATCACCTTAGTACAGCAGTGTCAGGTGCTCAATCATACAGAGGTGGGGTTTGCCAGGTCCACATAAGCATACAGGTAATATGAAGAAGGTCCACTGGAGATCAAGTCTGATTCAGTGTTGTGTTTATTGAAAATGCATAAGCACTACATGTTTCGGACCTCTAGGTTCCTTCCTCTGGTGCACCAGTGAAATTCTCCATTTACTGCTCTGGATAGGAATAGTTAGACGGACCCTAACTGCTGTGCAGGGAAACTATCATCATTATGAATAGCAGGGGGAGTCCCCCTTTGCTTCACAGCCATGCAGAACTCAAGAAACTTTGTTTCCCTGTAGAGCAGTTGGCAACTATGTAGAGATTTGTATTGGATTTTATTGTTGCCTTTACATCCCCCTTGCATCCAACTCCAGCTGCAGGGACAAACGATCATGGAGCCAGATTTAAACAGATAAACTGGGATTCTATTTGGAGGATTATTTTACTACAGCCACTGCTTCTGGAGAGTTGGACAAAGTTAGTATTAAACAATGCAAAAACTATAAATTCCACATTAGATGATGACAACACAGGACCCAGTGCAGTCTGTATATTCTGATTATTAATCAGTCTTGCTGTATCAGCTTCTGGCAGATTTTATTTGACTTGTGCTGTTTTGATTTATGATGATCCTTAAGCAGATAAGACCAAACTGAGCAGTTATAAGATGACAGCCGCATGTGCCCAACATTGAAAGCATAAATACAGCTTTCCTAGCTTTAATCTATTTTAGACCTTCCTTGTCCTTTAAGTCTACTATAAAATAATTTAAACATTAAACAAACCCAAAAGGTTGGTTTTGCCTCCATTAAGGATTAATGATATCTTAGTTTGGATCACGTACACTGTTTTATATTACAGAGTAAAAGGAAATCAATTTTTTAAATTTTTATTTGGATACAATTTAGTCTATGGGAGACTGCCTTTTCGTAACTCGCAGCTTTCTGGATAATGTGTTTCTGGATAAGGGATACCATACCTTATTCAGTAGAATTTTTTTTGTTTATCACTGCATCTGGTTAATGGTTAAAGGAAAACACCACTGGGGCTCATTTATCAACAGTAGGAAATCTACACCTGGGCAGTAACCCATGGCAACCAATACCATTTTTTACTTTCATTGCAGCTGGTTGAAAAAAAGAATAACTTATCACCAATTAGTGGATATAAGTTACTGCCTATTTTACCAGATTTTATAAATGAGACTCACTATTGCTTGGCAGGTAGCTGGCAAACAGAAGGTTTTGCAATGCGGACTGTAGCATAATAAGTGATTTTTGAACATTATAGTCACATCTGTTTGCATGTTATCCTTTACAGATAGAATGCTTTCCAGTAGGTTTAAAACCTAGCAGACTCTTTATTTTCTTTATATCAAGTGTACCTTCTGCAATACTGAAGCAAAATAAAGTATACTTCAAGATAAGAAAGGCCTCTTAGAATCGGCAGTTCTTGTGAAGCCATCATCATTGACATGGTAATTAAACAACCTTTGCAGGAATTTGATCAAATCCTTTTTGTCAATAAAATGGTGACCACTTGCGTCTCTATGAATTGCACCATTTCAGCGTTTGAACTAGGCAAGAAAAGATTTTTGCAGGCAGGAGAGTAGTGGAACACCTCTTACAAATCTATTGCAGATCCCAAGGACTACTTTGAACGAGCTTCTTTGCTTTGTAAAGTGGAGAGATGAAAAGACCACAGTCATTCAATCATTTCCTTTTTCCCAAGGGTCTGTGAAAGAAAATAACACACTGAATTGAAACCAAGAGTTACTCAGAGAGTGCCCAAAAGGTTCCTTTTCAATATCTGCCTTTTGATATTATAATATGTGCCAAAATGCAAGCATTGTATGATAGACATTCAAAAGAATAGAAAAATACCTATTTCTTACAGGGGAAATAAAAGGTGGTTTAACTGGAGACCCATTATTTTTAAATAAAAAAGCTAATACAAAAAAAATAATGAATCTCTGCTTTAGTACATTAATTGGAAGGTAGGTTTGTAAAGTTTATTGCTAAATTGGACTTAACGTGCTGGATGGCAAGGCCAGAGTAGTCATGGAGAGTGATTTTCCACAGATGGTACTTGCTTATTAAAAATTCAATTGAACAGTTAGTCTTTGGTCTTCTATCAATTTACAGAGGTTGCAAAGCATAGAAAGATCAAATATTGTCTTCTCTGCTTAAGTGGATTTATTTATTTTACCGATTAATGAAGAGCATCCACTTCATGTATAATACCATTTTAAATGGTATTTTCAAAATATAAATATGCATGTGATCTATACTCGATAACAAAGATCACAGCATTGAGGGCTACTGTATTTATGACACAAAAAGCATCTGGAAGCATTCAGCATAGCTCACATTCTGCCCACAAACGCATAAAAGAAGGCTTCTTGGTTGCCACATACAGAAGCATAGAGGAATGTGTATACTTTCCAAAACTGCAACATGCTTAAAACAAAGATCATTACCATAAGATACCATAAAGTGTGATGATATATGAAGCAGATAAACAAAATTAACATTAATACTAAATAAAAGTTCCTACACAATTAAGCTGTTTAGCAGATATGCATGCTTCAAGTGCAAAATTATCAATAACCAGAAGAGCTTTATTTTACATATTATATGTAATTGTCCTAGTACGTATGTATTATATTCCAAACTTCATATTAGAAAAGGGTTCCTTGGTCTTCTGTTTTTATTATCAATTTGTTTTTGTTTTAATAGTAAGGCTGTTTGCAGCATTATATATTGTTTGCATACCAAGATATTCAATAAGGCATAACAACATAGTTTGTTCCAATAATGATGTCAAGAATTCAATTTCCAATGATAAAACATATAACATAAAGAACATACAAAATAAAAAGAAAAGAAAATGTAAAAGGAGAATAAAGTGGGTTGAATTATATCTAAATTCTGCAAGGCTTATTTTGGATCCTCAAGCTGTTGGAATCTGTTTGATATATTTAAGTGTAATAAAAACAGATGTGCCAGGCTACCCCTCCTTCACCTTGTATATTTTGTGAGTAGTAATAGGTCCGTTGCCTCACCTCTAGGTGACCCAAAAGTTAAATACATTCATTAGTATGCCCATCTATAGTCACTATTATTTAGGCAGGGCAATTCCAAAGACCTTACTTCCCCTTTTGCTTATTTTTTTTCAGAGCCCACTGAGCACAAGATGGAGACCCCCTGTGACACCAAGGGGCAGATTTATCAAGGGTCGAATTTCGTGGGTTAAAAACCCTCGCATTCGACCCTTGAAATTTTCACAAAGTAAAATCCGATGAAATCGAATATGGAGTTCGTAGGATTTTACTGCAATTCGATCTATGGAATGATCAAATAGCGTTCATCCGTTTTCTCGAAAAAATCGTATTAAACATCCAATTTCATGAAAAAAACCATACGAATCATATCAAATCGATTTTAATTTTAAGTTGGTGCAGTAAGTTCCATATAAATTTTTCGATCTCCTTTAAGAAGCCTTGTCACTTTGTCCTCCTTCCCTTCTTTCTCTTCCTAATTCTTTGTCACTTATAAGTCAGACTACATGTTCTTTAGAGGGCATTTTTAGATGAAAACATAAAAATCTGCAAGCAAGATGGGAAATAATAAATGATTAAAAATCCAGAAGAATCTGTTTTCCAAAAAGGTCATTCCTCTTGCTGCCCAGCAGATGAAAACATAAACCGTTTATTACTTACTTGAAAATATGTTATAGAAATATAAAATATATTTGGGTATTATCATGTAATTATTATGCTCTTGAACACTGTTGAGGGTGCTCAACAATTGTTTGTTCAAATTGTATTAAAATGTTAAAATAATTGTGTCTCTGGAACCCTTAATCTGGAGCCAATAAAAATACATGGGATGCATTCATCAGACAGTAAGGTTTTCAAGCTCAAAATGCTCTTGTACAGCAACAATCAAATTGGTTGTTGCAGGTATACAGAGCATTGTTGGTCTTCATTTCAGATAACAGTACAAATGTCTTTAGAATGTATGTGCCTTGCCTGCAGAAGGGGTTAATGAACATATTATACCTCCAACTTTTTCACTAAAATAATGGGAATGCGAGAATACTAAAACATGTAATCCAAGAAGCTTTTCTTCAAGCAGCCATAGTGTTCAGGGCTATAATATCCATGCCTGCTGAAATGAAATCCCACAGCCATAATCTTATACCAGCTGCTGCATTTATGTAATGAGGTTTTCATGATGAAAATAGAGCTGGACAAAGTGGCTTGATTGATTTACATGCTATAAATTCCATATATCAAATTGGGACCTACAGTCATGAAAACGAGAATATTGCATTGGGCCAATTTACTTCATGTGTCAACAGGAATCACAGAATATGCAGCATACTATTAAAAGATTTACAATTTATATAGGTTTACAATTTAGATAGGTTTTGTCTTTGAATGATCTGGCAAACTTTGTGTACCACATCAAACACAGACTTGGTCTTGTTACCACAATTTTAAAAGTATCTTGTTAAATGCTGACTTCAATGAACTTTTCATTCTGAAATGGGCATGGTGAATATTTAGCCACCCTACTCCGTTTACAATGTATTTAGTTAAAACGGCAAGTTCTTTGTCTTATACTGCCACTCCCTGAAATGCACTGCTGCATGTGTGTAGGCAAAATTATGGAAAGAAAAATTGCCATTTGTGTTTTCATGCTATTTCTATAGATGCAAGAGAGAATATGCAACATTCCAATAATGTGTTGTGTATGGAAAATTGTGACCATGTATGTGCCATATGCCATGATCTGTCTGTTTAAGCATAGCATGTCCAATTAACTTGATTTGAATGGTTAAAAAATATCAATTGAGGTAACAACTGAAGGCATTTGTCTTGGCTGCGAGAACCTTGAATTGTAAAAAGTTTCATAAAAGGGCTGAAAGCAAGTTTGAGCAAGTCTGAGTGGGGGTGCAACCAAGCAATTTCTGCTAATGCTGTTTCCTGCATAATACCCTTCTGTCTTGCTGCTCCTTATATTGTGATGCCAATCCCAAATTTCTACTGAGAGAACTGGGAACTAGCACTTATATGGCAGTGTCACCCATTTTAACCTACAGCGCTTAATATCCCCCAATCTGCTGCACCATGTTTGGACAGCCATCCTTTTGTCTCCTTGACACTGAGCACTTAATTTGTATTGTAAATGTACTTTATATTTATGTCTATTATATTTTTATTTTTGTGTACTTATTGTAAAGACCCCCTGTTTGTTCTACTAATTTATTGTTCTGCTGTAAAGTGCTTTATCCCCATGGAGTGCTATACAAATATCCATGCATACATACAAATGAAGTAAAACTGTATATATGAGTGTAAAGGGCTCACATACAGATAAATGATGAGAGCAACACCCAGCTCTGGAACTCACTTACTCACTAACTGAAATTAACTTGGGGTACAGGTAATATGTGTTTAATACTGCTAACATAAAGTACATTGGGGTAAAGATAATTAATACAAAATACATGACTGCAGCTGTCACTCCACTGTGTTAAAAGTATACAGTCTATATTGTTTCACTGCATTTCTGGTGCTAATATTTCTTTCTCCTTTTATTATGTATTTTTTCCCACCCCTTCAGCTTGCAGCTAAACCACTTTTAATCAATGTAACCCTTTAACTTTTTGAATAAACTGAAAGTTTGAGCCCAGGAGGCACTATTAAAATGCACAAATCAACTTTGCCTATTTTTCAGAGTTTCCCATAATCTTGAGAGTGGATAAAAAGCAAAAGAAACATTGCGTTTTTCATTTTGCAGCCTTCTACCTAAATGATTTCCTGATTCGAGCAGATTGTTCCATATGTTTCCACTAAAGCGCTGATACCATTTACATGGTCTCCTTTCACTCATGACTCAAGTCTTAGTATGGACGATGACTTTAAGATTTGATTTATTTCAAATATCTCCAGGGACTTGAATCAAGAGAGACCGACAGCAGTCTGAAAGACATAGGCCTTTTCAGAATTAAATAATATCACTGATATATGTTGGGTTGTGTATATATATATATTTTTTTTTTTTTGCTTCACATTCTACATTCTCTTGTTTACACTAATATAAGAAACTGCTCATAAACCCCATCTGTACAATCTGTAAAGTTATAGCCGGAGAAACTCATTCAAAGTAAAAAGCTAGCAAATGCCAATGGATCTGGATAAGAAAATAAACATGAATGTTAAATACTGCAGTAAATTAAGTTAGATTTAGAACATGGCTATAGTATTGAACTGTACAGTATCTCTTTGATAAAATATGAGAAATTATTTTGTTCTGCTTTCTAGCCATTATGGGAAAAAAAATTCTTTTACTTGTGCTGAGAAAAAAAAACATTAGAACAATATTCATATACAGGTATGGGATTTATTATCCGCAAACCCGTAATCCCAAAATCTCCAAATTAAGGTGAGGCAGTTTCCTATAGACTGCATGATATCCAAATAATATATAGAATTAAAAATTATTTTTTCTATAATAATAAAACAGTACCTTGTACCGGATACAAACTAAAATAATAATCCTTATTGGAAGCAAAACCAGCCTATTGGGTTTATTTAATATTTTACATGATTTTCCAGTAGCCTTAAGGTATGAAGATCCAAAATACAGAAAGATCTGTTTTCTGGAAAACCCAAAGTCCTGAGCATTCTGGAGAACAGGTATCATACCTGTAGTGTGTGTGTGTGTGTGTGTGTGTGTGTGTGTGTATATATGTATGTGTGTGTGTGTATATATGTATGTGTGTGTATGTATGTATATGTGTGTGTGTGTGTATATGTGTATGTGTGTGTGTGTGTGTATGTGTATGTGTATGTGTATATGTGTGTATATGTGTGTATGTGTGTATGTGTATATGTGTATATGTGTATATGTGTGTATGTGTATATGTGTGTATGTGTATATGTGTATATGTGTGTATGTGTGTATGTGTGTATGTGTATATGTGTGTATGTATATGTGTATGTGTATGTGTATATGTATGTATATGTATATGTGTATATGTATGTATATGTATATGTGTGTGTATATGTATATATATATATATGTATATGTGTATGTATATATATATATATATATATGTATATGTGTA
>CM044446.1:93612694-93628095 GCA_024363595.1 Xenopus borealis | reverse complement strand
AGAATAAGGCTAGAAATGCTGTATTTTGTATACTTAACATAAACATGAACTTACTGCACTTACTGAACCACAGGCCTAATCAAACAAATTATTCATGCTTTCAAAGTTGGCTGCAGGGGGTTGTCTTCTTGTAACTTTGTTATACATCTTTGCAAGACCAAGACTGTGCACATGCTCAGTGTGATCTGGGCTGCTCAGGGATTGTCAAAAATGATCAAAACAGCTAAATTCTAATAATATCTGCCAGAAGCTGATACAAAAAGACTGATTAATAATAAGAATATGCAGACTGCACTGGGTCCTGTGTTGTCATGTAATCTAATGTGGATTTTAAATGTTTTTGAATTGTTTAATACAAACTTACTCTAACTCTGCAGAGCCAGTGGCTGCAGCAAAATAATCCTACAAATAGAATTCCAGTTTATCTGTTTACCTCAATAGTCAAGTATCTTGGCAAACAGCAAATCACAGTTTCCACCCTTCTCATCTAATCTTCTCCAGCAATGGGAGAGGTTTTTTAAGTTTTTGGCAGAATTGTTCTTTTTTTCCCAAAGTTACATATTAATTAGCTTTTAAATGAACCAAAGGGACAGTTTCAACAACTTCCTGGAAAACTAACTTTAAATTACCTTTAACTTCACAGACATTAAAAAATATAAAGAAGACTTATTTCAGAGGAAATAAATGCAGATCAGAGTGGTATTTTAGGAATTCGTAATCTACAGGTTAGATGCATGATAGAACTATTCTGGGTCTAAAATTACTACTGGCTGTAAACATTTAAAGGGTACTGAACAAGAATAGACATTACAGTCATATGAGAAAAGAAGGGAAATGAGAATGTGAAGAGCATATTGAGTTTTACTTCCTATACATCCATTTAAGATACTTACGTAGGCTTCCATTCGCCCCACTTACCCATAATCTGTGCAAGTTAGGGAACGTTGATGGATGCAGTCTATAACAGGGTCCTGGCATCTTGGACGCCAAAAACTGTAGTCCACATTCCTCATCTCAGTGTTGTAAATCAAAATCAAGTAGTACATCCCAGTCCAGAAATCACATAGAAATACACAACTAGAGTATATAATTGGTGTGAAAACATATCCTCTAATTCAATTCCAAATTTCATTACAGACTTTAATTCAGACTAATTTCACGAGAAAAACATATCTCATGAAAATACATAAACTGGCCCAGTATCTCAGAAAAAAATGGGAAAGTGTAAAACATTACTTCTTGGCAGCAGAAGGATGACTTAAAGTGTGCTTTTTTAAGAAAAGTAAGTCATTACATTGTTAAGGAAAGTACATTTCTGATTGCATTCGAACTTGTGATGTGAAAGGCCATCAAAAAGTGTGTAAAGTGCTTACATTAGTCCAAATTAATACTATTAGTTTGAGGGAATGTGTTGTGTAGAAAAATTAAGGGTCTTTTTCAGGCTTAATGAAAAAAAACACTGTGAATTAACTCATTGCCCATCTCCAATCAATGTTGCATGTTAGAGAGAAAAGCTACAATAAATGGATAATGAAAACAGAAGGGTGTTGGTCTCTAGGAAGCAAAATAGTTCTGCAGAGGATTAAACTATGAATGAACCCATCATTCATGTAATTACACATGGAAAATGATGGGAAAGGAAATGTGTAAAATGGAATTGAACATCTGAATGAAGGCTGATGTAAAACATGAGAATTCTACTGTAGGCTTAACCTAGAGTATAATGAAAAGTAAAAAAGTTAATACAATTTTATAGATATATGTGCGTATCTATATTTTAATGATAAAAACTAATAAAAAATAACAGCAATAACATTAATAAGACATATCTCTCCTACAAACCTTTCCAAGAAACCAGTACATGCTCAAAAATATTTCAACAAGACTTGTATATTTACTGTGATGTGTGGGTACATTTGCATATACTGTACTGTAGACTGAACCTCTCAGGGTTTTTTTCTAAGTTTGGCTTTCCCAGAAAATTACTTTTTGTTCAAAACACATTTTAATTTATTTATTAAATTTCTATAGAACATAAAGAAAACTTGCTGAATGTTGTGTACCTGTCGATGGCCCCATTTTGAACATGCATGCAGTTTTGGTCTCCAAACCTTAGAAAGGATATTACTGAAATAGGAGTCCCAGAGAAGGACTGTTCTGTTATGTTAAGTTGGTTGTTTAAATTGGAGAATAGGTTCTTAAGCAGAGATGGGAGGCAAATAGGAGAGGTTTCAAACTGGAATGCTTTGTCTTCCTCTGGATCAAGTAGCAGTTAGGTAGAGAAAGAGAAATACTTATTACAAAAAAAATAGGTACTACACTTTGGCCAAAGCTCACGTGCCATGTCAAGGCCCCTCTTTGTACGTGAGTCCTACATTATCCATTAGCATTTAAAATCAAGTCCCCCAGCAAATAGTGTAACTGAGTAGTAAGACCAACAGTACACTTACCCTTAACTCAGAAGCTCTAGTGAGAAAGCACTGAGCTTTTAAGCCCCAGTCCATTAACATACACCAGTAAATCATTCCTAGTTTTAAAGGCTGAATGACATCTATAAACAGAATGTGGCTACAATTTGTACACAAAACATAGTAAGAAATTGACAGCGCTCTGTCTAATCCACACTGATCATAAATATGCAGTATAAATACGTAACCAGCACACAGCACTGCAAATACTGATACATTCCATTTATGCATTCCATCTCGTCAGAGTTTACCCACCATATTTAAAGTATGATGTGTATTTCAGCAAAGTGTATTTTCAAAACTTGCTGATCCCATAGTATTCAATAATATGGTGTTTCTTTGGCATATTGGTGTTTCTGCTGAAAAAGTGCAAATACTAGTGGTAGATGTTGGTCACCAACTCCTAGTGGGAATAGCTGTATTACGTATTCCATTATTTTCAGTAGGGTTCATTTTGCTCATATTTACTCACAACTTTGTGTTTTTAAAAATTCTGTGTTTTAAAAAAGCCTAGTGTTATCTTGCCCTAAGAAACAGAACAGGAGTTGAGGAGAAGGTAGATAAGTGTAATGGGGAAATAAATATTAAAATATTTTAATAGAAAAGAAAGTAGAAGGGTTAAAGGAAAATAACCTTGGGAGAGAAGACAATTAAGGATTGGAAAAGAGGAAAGGAAGAATGGAATAGAAAACAGGGAAGGAGAGATCAGTTGGTAACTCTGAAAAGTGGAGAGAAAAGCTGTAATGAGTAGAAAAGGTTTACAAAGACTTTAATGAAGCACACGAAACCGAAACATTGGGTTAAAGGGGAAAAAAAAAGAAATAAAAAAAGAACAAAGCAGAAATTGAAAATAACAGAGGGTATAGACTTATATGAAGGTTTCCAACTGTGATTGCATTAATATGAGGGTGCTGCCCTACTTGCTACACAAGATACATGTACAGTTAGGTCAATAAGTATTTGGACAGATATAACTTTTTTTTATTTTGGTTCTGTACGTTACCACAATACATTTTAAATAAAACAACTCAGATGCAGTTGAACTGCAGACTTTCAGCTTTAATTCAGTGGGTTGAACAAAAATATTTAAAAGAAATGTGAGGAACTAAAGCTTTTTTTAACACACTCCCTTCATTTCAGGGCCTCAAAACTAATTGGACACTTGACTCAATGGCAATTTCATGGGCAGGCGTGGGCAATTCCTTCGTTATGCCATTATCAATTAAGCATATAAAAACCCTAGAGTTGATTTGAGGGGGTGCTTGTATGAGGAAGATTTGCTGTGAACAGACACCATGGGGTCAAAATACAAAAATTGGGTAGTTGACTCAGGGGAAGAGGAAAAGGAGAAACGGATAAAAAAAAAAAAAAAAAAAAGGAGTCAATTAACCCAATAGTAACAATGTCAGTCCGACTGGTTTCCTGCCGATCTCCCCGTAGTCTCCCGGCCACGTATATTAATCCAAATCACAAAGAAAAAAGAGAATTTTCCTTTTCTGGAGATCAGCGCCTAGGCAATGGAAATTTTTAGAACAAATATAGTGTAGTAATTTGAGTAGTTAGGGAGTTCACCCGGTGCTCTGATATGCTACGTATATTTTTACTATAGCCAGCAGAGAGTGGTGTTATCCCCAAAGATAATACTTAAATGGTGGTTAAGTTTGGCGAAAGTAACAAGTGTGGAAGTGTCTAATTTAAATAAACCGTTGGTGAAAGTCTGGCTAAAATGCCTACTCACAGACCACTATTGTGGTATGTCGCTTGTAAAAAGGAGTAGTCTTGGCACGTGGTCCTCAAATGCTCCAGTGTGTGCAGGTTCCACGATATAATAGGTAAAAAGTATAAAAATAGGGGAAAGCGCAATAGTGTAATACTGTTTAATATCTAAAAGTCAGATTTAAAACAATAAATATGCACTCACAATTTAACATAAAAATACTTGCAATCAGTATCTCAATGGGGTCCCCTCTGGTCCTTAGGGTGCTTGGATAATCATCCTCTCCTTGGTACCTTATGTAGGATACTTCTCAGAGTTCCCCCTTCTCCTAACGCGTTTCGCTAGTATAACTCTGAGAAGTATCCTACATAAGGTACCAAGGAGAGGATGATTATCCAAGCACCCTAAGGACCAGAGGGGACCCCATTGAGATACTGATTGCAAGTATTTTTATGTTAAATTGTGAGTGCATATTTATTGTTTTAAATCTGACTTTTAGATATTAAACAGTATTACACTATTGCGCTTTCCCCTATTTTTATACTTTTTACCTATTATATCGTGGAACCTGCACACACTGGAGCATTTGAGGACCACGTGCCAAGACTACTCCTTTTTACAAGCGACATACCACAATAGTGGTCTGTGAGTAGGCATTTTAGCCAGACTTTCAGCAACGGTTTATTTAAATTAGACACTTCCACACTTGTTACTATCGCCAAACTTAACCACCATTTAAGTATTATCTTTGGGGATAACACCACTCTCTGCCGGCTATAGTAAAAATATACGTAGCATATCAGAGCACCGGGTGCACTCCCTAACTACTCAAATTACTACACTATATTTGTTCTAAAAATTTCCATTGCCTAGGCGCTGATCTCCAGAAAAGGAAAATTCTTTTTTTTCTTTGTGATTTGGACCATGGGGTCAAAGGAGCTGTCCATGCAGGTGAAAGAAGCCATCCTTAAGCTGCAAAAACAGAAAAAAAATCTGAGAAATTGCTACAATATTAGGAGTGGCAAAATCTATAGTTTGGTACATCCTGAGAAAGAGATAAAGCACTGGTGAACTCAGCAACACAAAAAGACCTGGACATCCATGGAAGACAGTGGTGGATGATCGCAGAATCATTTCCATGGTGAAGACGCCCCTTCACATCAGCCAAACAAGTGAACAAAACTCTCCAGGAGATGGGCGTATTGATAGCCAAGTCTACCATAAAGAGAAGACTGCATGAAAGTAAATAAAGAGGGTGCACTGCAAGGTACAATCCACTCATAAATATCAAGAATAGAAAGGCCAGATTGTGAGTTGTTTAATTTAAAATTCATTGTGGTAATGTACAGAAACAAAATTAGAAAAAAGATGCCTCTGTCCAAATATGTATGGACCTAACTGTAGGTATTATAAGGGACAGGTGTTGCTGGTACAGTGTAAAAGTCAGCAGAACTTCCCGTGACCATTCCACAGATATTTGAGTCCTTCCTCTCTAAAAGTTTGACAGCACTGCTGTGGATTTTATATTTAACATTCATGAGATATGTTTATTGGGCAAATAAATATTAAAGTCTGGTCTCATTAGTCTGCAATGGATAAATAGATAATACCTTGGGTTAGGTTGTATTTCTTTATATTCCATACCCTGCAGTGAAATGCAATTAGTACTTGAGCCCCATACAGACCACCACATGCAACTCAACACCATGTTTTTGAGCCTTAATGAGCTTAACTGTTTTTCTTCCTAAAAATGTTTTAATCCACTGCCTTCAATTTACTAAAGCCTAGTTATTATAACTGATTTTGTCAGACAAGTATTTAGTTCCCACATTTTGACACGCTTGGTTTAATGTCTTCCAGTGCATTGAATGGAAAATGTAGAATTGCTGTTTGATATGCAGAAGGGATTCATTTCATGGGTGTAGTAAGCAAGTTTAATGGGAAATTCATTAAACTGAATTTTATTTTGTTTTATTGCATTAGAAGTAAGAACCCTAAAGAGCAAAGTTTGCCATATACAAATATGTAGCATTTATGGAAGGCAATGTCACAAGAGCTTAGAAAAATAAATATTTTCTTTGAGTAGAGATTTTTTTTACCAAGGTTATCACTCTTAAATGTCAAATATTTTGTTGTGTTCAGAAAAGTTATATTTGTTAGAAATAGTGACTACATTTTTCAGTTGCTTTTCTTTTGTGATGAAACCTGGATAATGTCATGAGACAAGTTGCTGTGAAGAGACCGATTTATAAATATTCAAATCTTTTTTTCTACACAGTTATAACCAGTTAACCCTGTTAATTTGATTTAGTGCAGTTAAATATTTAACACATTATTTTAGTTTGACATGTTTTCTCATCAGCAAACACATATTCTGGAAAAATGTGGTCATAAACCATCAGTCAGAGGGTAATGTTTAACAGGATATTCACAGCGACAAACCATGGGGGACCTAGAATTGTAAATTTTTATATTAATATTTGTGTTTATTTTGACACTGGTGGGATATGAAGGAGACTTTGACTTGGGAGCAGGGGTGGAGTTAGAAGTAGAGAACAGAACTCTGGTAAGTTCTATAACTGCTATGGCATATGAGGCATTTTGAGTGGTGTTACAAATAGCAGTCATCAAAAGCGTGGAGGACTATAAAAACCGGTTCCCATTAAACGCCATGTGAGTATCTTGGGGTCCATGCTTGTTGTTACTTAAAAACATGCTGCAGCGCTGCAATACTGGGGAACTCCTTAATTTACACCATATATACACTTTGCAATTGCATTTTGTTTTAATGAATATATAGATGGAGGTTATTTATTAAAGTAAAATTTTTTCTTTTAAAGGGGTAAAACGAAATTCTTTCATGGGCAAATTCGTGGTGAATTCCCGCGATTCGCCGCAGGCAAATAAATTCTCCCTGCCGGTGTCTCGTTTTGGACACAGCGATTTATTAAACTCTGATGGGGTTAACAATCTGAGTAAAAAAGTACTCCAACTCAGACATGCCAAGTTCATGTTGAGGTCAGTGATAGATTTCCCATTGATATCCTGCAATATGGTGGGTTTTGTTCAATAATCTGAAGATATCATGGTTTCCGCGTCAAATCCTAAAAAGAGGTTTTTGGGATAAAATCTGAGCAACTACCAAATACTGAGACACAATTATTAGCTAATTAGTATTATCTGGACATCATTTGATTGTGGGTAGTGATGGGCGAATTTATTCGGCAGGGGCGAATTCGCGGCGAATGCCCGCGATTTGCCATCGGCGAATAAATTCGCGAATCGGTTGTGAAATTTCGCTTAGCGAAAATTCGCTGGAAAAATGAGTTGTGCGTCGTTTTTGAAAACACGACGCGCCGAAAACAACGCGACACGCGGAAATGACGCGACTCGTTTAGCGAATTTTCGCCAATTCGCGAATTTCTCTTGAAATTCACTAATTTTTCGGCGAATCTCGGGAGATTCGCCCATCACTAATTGTGGGTATCTGGACTGGACATATGAAAAATAAACCAAAAGTTCAAATTGCAGTTAATACGTTAATAAATGCTTTAATATAAGCTTACCTATATATATATATATACAAATCTTCTGCAATGACGACATAATTGTTATGTCAGTCAATTTAGTTTTCCCGCCACCATGGGTATATAAGGCATGTTTTGTTTTATGTTTGTCACTTTGAGAAAGGCCTCGGAGAGGCCGAAACGTTAGTCCGTGTTATTAATAAATCATATCCTCATTTTTAGTCCAGAGCGTGCGGACCCCCTTTTTTCGAAGATTTGTATCTATTAATTATGGACACTGCACCCAGGCAAGCTATACCAATTGAGGAGAGTGACGACTTCTCCCAAGTTTCCATATATATATATATATATATATATTCGTACGATCGGAGTGTTCGATCGCTCGAATTGTACAAATTCTTTTGGACACTCTAATGAAATTTCACGATTTTTCAGTGAAATCGAACGATCGGTATCCGATCGTATGAATTCATCGAGAAATCAGATATCGAGCAAAATGATAGCCTAAAACAATACAATAAGCGATTATCAAATGCTTATCGAATTTCGAATTTGATCAAGCTAATTTAGGGGAATAATAGTAAATTTGCCCCAAATTTAAGTGTGGTGAGTTTATGCTTCAAATGCACCTTATAAATAAAAATTAGCTTTATAGGTACCCTGCTGTATTTATGGGTTCTGTGTTTGGTTGCTGGTGACCAAAAGTAACATTTCTGCTAAATCTGAAAAAGTCACAAGAAATTTGAAAAGATTTTTTGGAGGGGGGGTGGATAGTGAGAACTTTTCACATTTTGATAAATAACCCCATTAATGTTCTATCACATGCAGAAGTTGTGACCAAGCAAAAAACATCCAGTATAACTGGAAATGAGAATATTGTGCATTATTAGCAGAAAGCCGCAGTGAAGATGCATACAATTGTAGATACACTTGGCATGATTATAAGTGTGAATTTTCATCTATAATATTGTCAACTTGTGGTTTTAATCAAACTAAAATTCAGTTTTTCCATATTCAAAAAAGCAGAGTCAAAGGTAACATCTGAATGTGGTTTACATTTACAGTAAAATGCCTACTTCACTTTCTGAATTGGATAGTCTTCCTATATAATCTTTGTTTCCTGTATAAACCGTACTGTTGTACAGGACTACAAAAAACATTCCCTATGATTGCAGGGTAGAAGTGCTTGAAAAACATAAGGCCCTGCTTTTCCCTTTTATACAGATCTAATTAACAGTGCTGCCCACTATTTTTCTATTTGCACTAAACTACTTTGTCACTTTACTGTATAATAATTTGCATTTGACAAACAATAGACAAGCTGCAGGACAACAATCTGCCATGTCATTGCTGGCATCATTAGAACCAGCTGTTTTAAAATGGAAATATTGGGCTGGAAAAAGGTCAAAACAGAAAATATTTGAGAAAAAAACAGCACTTTAAATAAATAAAAAAATTATTTTATTTTAAGTGATTTAAATCTGTAAAAATTGTGCATTGTTAAAGTTTCCAATCACAGTTATTTCTGAAAACCTTAGCTAGAGTAAAAGCATGAACAATTCTGGGTTTGGTTTCGGTCTTGTGAATTTAGCATGTTTGCATCTGGTAGCAACGCTGGTGGGAGAGGACTCCTTTTTCTCGAGGTTGTTAAGTGAGTTATCAGTGGTATATTCAGAACAAGGTTGCTCCCATACATTTTGAAAGTATTTGTGCATGCGAATAGTGGTGTTCTCAATAATGGACAAGAAAGAATGCTAAATACAGAGCAACAGGTGCATGAAACGAGTGATTATTTCCACAAGGATAATAATGTTGACATTGTTCAAGGACTGTGGTAATTTAGTAATGGTGTTTTTGGACTTCAGGGCCTCATGAGGATTCTGGGAACAATTTTGGAAGGCTAACACTTGCTAATGACACATTTATGTTTAAAGAAACCTCACACTGTTTAATTGTGAGAAATTGAAAACGTATTCTGTTACACTTCCATGTCTTTTTGAATAAGCGTTGCTCATATGTGATCCCCTGGGAAAATGTATGGGTAAATAGTAGTGATGGGCGAAATGGGCGTGTTTCGCTTCGCCGAAAAATTCGCGAATTTTCAGAGAAATTCACTAATTTTTCGCCGATTCGCGAAACGAGTCGCGCGTCGTTTTCCGCGCGTCGTTTTCGGCGCGCGTCGCGTCAAAAACGACGCGCGACTCGTTTTTGCGTGACGAATTTTTTGGGCCGAATTTTTTTGGCAGTTTCGCAAATTTATTCGCCAGCGGCGAATCGCGGGAATTCGCCGCGAATTCACCCCTGGCGAATAAATTCGCCCATCACTAGTAAATAGATAATTTTAGTTGCAGGACCTCATCAGTTAATAATTATTATAAACTTTTGTTCTGATATGCTGCTGCTATGATACCATGCTTGTGATGCAGGCAAGGTAAAGCACTAAGATTTAACCCCCTTGTTACATACGTAAAACAAGTACATGCTTTAAAAATATTTTTTTTTTCTTGAGTTAAACAGGGAAGTATGGAATTTGAATTTGCCCCATGTTGTTCTTTGTGAATAGGATGCATTACCATCACACACAAATTCTCCCTGTATAATGGGAGGTGATTGTGCTATTAACCTAATTAACTGCTTTGCAAGGAGCAAACGGAGCAAAAAGCTCTTTTCATTAAACTCATGTTGAACTTTCATTTCTAGAGGTAGGCAGGAATATAATTTTGTGCATTCATTTCCATTGCAGATATGTACAGTCCTGTTTACAAAGACAAGAGATTTTTCTAAGGATACTATAAAAATTTGGACAAATAATGGGGGAAGATTTTTGATTAGGCTTGTGGTGCAGTAAGTTCATGTTTATGTTTAGTATACAAAATACAGCATTTCTAGCCCCTAAGTTAAAAAGAAACTGTCACCAGGGCCCCCATAAAAGTTTTTTTTCATCATTGGTGGTCAGGGCCCCCCATAAGTAAAAAAAAAAGTTGGTAACAGGGCCCCTCTTACAAGTAAAAAAAACATTGGGGCTCCAGAGAATATATATATTTTTTAAAACATTGGTGGCAGAGGCCTATAGAGTATTAAAATAATACATTGGTAGCTAGCCCCAGGAGCACGCTGTACCCCTTCCAGGGCAGGGGGTACAGATCAACCAAAACAGCAGCACTCTGGTAGTTTGAAAAAAGTGAGTCTTTACTTAAAGTGCCTCAAGGCAATGTTTCAGACCCTTATGACCCTCTATCTTGATCTACGGTTTAAAAAAAAACAAAAAAAAAAACACGCACATTGGTGTTGAGTAGAAGGGAATTTGGCTTCAGGACTAAGTGTGGCTCCTTTCATGACTGGAGATTGGTGGAATTTCACTCTAGTGGCAGAGCTTCACTCTTAACTTTACTCTTTGATGAATATACTCCTATCTGTATTGTGCTGATGAGTGACGAGCTTCTAGGGAGATCTGCACCACCAGTGCAGCAGAGTCATAGGAAAGGTGAGAGGATCGGTACATATATGCAAATATATCCTGAGATATCCCTGCTAGCTATATATGTACATTACAGTTCCCAGTGATTGTATTAGGAAGATATTTTTGAGATGATGATTTATAAGATGACTTGGTGACATAAAGCCATGAAACTAAAAGTGCAGTACCACTTAAAAACATACTAATATTGTTCTTTTTTCCTGTTTCAGTAAAAAAAATTGCCAATAACTCAAACAATCCATGTAATATTTTGAAATAACCCTGTCTAAAGAATTTTGGATAGCTATGGATCAGCGCTTATATTTGTACATCTGTTCATGTTTCTAAAAATGGTCTGTACTACTATAGTGTACTGTGTATAGTGTAGTATGGAGGAAGGGGTTATATAGTAAACATCCTTTGAAATGAACCGGCTGAAGCAATGCTCAGAGAACATTTCAGACAACAAATGACATGGAGTACATGCCTTCACAGACATGCAGCAGATGGGAGCCATGGTGGGAATTTGTTTGATGCAACATAGAGGGCATTGCCATCTTCTACACCAAATCTGTGTTTCCCTGTAACTCAATCTGTCATTTAACACATATGTACCCACTCAAAGACCAATTCATTTGTCTCCTTCTCTCTCACAAGCCACTCTCTTTGTTAGTAATACGTAGTTTTAATGGGGTTGTTTGTTTTACCCATTGCTTATCAAATCATTGTTAATGATGGGTGAGTTTAAACAACATAGTAATTGTTAGTGGTTGATATTTGTTTAATGAGCAAGATTGCCATTTTCATTAATTACCTAAATTTGTCAGCAAAGGAGAATATTCATTAAATTAATTTACATATGAATAGAACATTAAGAAGTTATTTATTATTAAAGTCACAAAAATTCGAGTTTTTTTACTATAAAATCTGAAAAGTGTGATTTATTATACCCTGAGCATGCAAAAAGTCTGAATACAAAAATACACCATCTTCAACCTGACAAGGTCCTGTACAAGTCAATGGCAGAGGACCTATTTGTAATTCAAAGATATTATGGTCTGCTCTGGGTTTCATATGATAATCCGAAACATTTCAGGCTTTTCCAACAATTTCATGAAAAATTTGGACTTTCGGGCATCAAACCTGAAAAATTCTGATTTTTCTTGACAATCTGAAAAAAGTTGTGGTTTTCGTATGACAATAAATGGTTAAGAGAACTGGGGGAATGTGTGGGGAGCAGTGGCATCTAGGAAGTGCTGAATGGAAAGTGAAAGTAATTATCTGCCTAAGGCATAGAGGAGTGGCAGACAATATTTGATTGACAGCTGAGATTTTTAAATGGGCTTAAAACAGCTATGAATGCTTTAATAAAATTTTTAAATTGGAATACATGTTTAATTTGTAAAGGACTTTTATTATACAGATTTTTGTGTCTGGGTGACGGGTCCACTTTAAGTGCATCATTCAGCACTTTTATTAGCCATAATTTTTATATTTGGATCTTAAATATATTCATTGACAATCGTGGTTTTAGAGAATGTGAGTTTGGGTGCTAGTGCTTATACTCTAATGGGCCAATTTACGGAAATTCAGATTTCTTTTTTTTCCCCAAATCCTTGTGGGTTTTTTGTATTTCTCTCTAACAATTTGACATTTATTAGGTGTAAAAACCATGAACACTGGCCAGGTAAAAGTTGCTGTGGTCCCATATAAGCCAGGTGGAGCTTTGCTAATCCCATTGGACCATTTTTAAATCTATTCAGATTTTTAGAGAATTGCTTTTGCTAGTAATTATCAAAAAAACCCTCACATTTTTATGTTTTAGAGGTGTTTTGTATTTTTAGCGCTTAGTTCAGCATTTTTTTCTGTTCATACTTTTTATATTTGGATTTTTTAATAACTTTTATGGCATTCGTCATTTAAGAGAACTAGAGTTTATTCATTGTTTAAACCTCTAAAACCACTAAAATTCAACCTCAACTAGTCCATTATGTGCTTTGGTCTACAATGTTTATTAGTCTTATGGTAACTTTTGTATAATAGAAATGTACAATTTTCCAATATTCATATGAAAATAACTCATTTTAAGGGTGTTTGATATACATAAGACAAACTAAATTGTGACGGGTGTTTGATGTACATTAGACAAACTAAAAGAGAACATAAACAAGAGTTCATTATGTGAAGATTAAAACAGCACTCGCTGCATTAAGGAATTTCACTGACATAGAACTGTATATTTAAGCTGTAAGACTGTACAGAAGATGTCCGTTCAGAAGGTCCTTCAGAAAATATCCTTCTGTACATAGCAGCAGCTGGTACTTACTCCACATAAAATTAATTTATCTCCAATATACTTCAATTTAAAAATGTGTACCATTATTATAAGAAACTTGACTGTCAAGTTTCTTATAATAATGGTACACATTTTTAAATTGAAGTATATTGGAGATAAATTAATTTTTCATTAAAGAAATTAAAAATGGGATTTTATTTATTTGCCTTTCCTTGCCCTTTAAGATAGCCTGAGATATCAGCTGGTGCTATTTCCTCTGGGACACCCCTAAACCTGAGGTTTTGTCTGCGTGACCTATTCTCCAGGTCTTCGCACATACCCCGCAGCATGTACACTTCCCCTTTAAGGATTGAATTGTCCTCCCCAATATTTATTAGATGCTGGGCTATGTCATCTGTGTAGGTTTCTAGCTTGTCTTTCCTGTCTCCTAGATCTGTCACCTCTTTCTGTATTTCCTTTACTGCCACTTTCACTACTGCAGCAACTATCTGCGTGATGGTGTTTGTTAAGGCAGATTGTAGGTGTGCCAGCTGGTCTGCTAGTATTTGTGCTGTAACTGGCAATTCAGCATGCTTTTGTGTTGGGGCATTATCTGTGAATACACATGCTGTGGTGACTGTTGTGAGGGGGTCAAAGAAGGTGAGTTACTCACAGAGTGCTCTGGCAAAGCCGCGGGATGGTGAGAGCCAGGGGTGCATCATCAGAATCTGTGCCATCTTGGAAAGCATGTTCCACTCCCCGGTTTGGGGTTTTGTGCTGGTATGGCAACATTGTGGTGAGCTGGTCCCCCCATGTTTCCCCATGTCTTGGTATGATTGATGTCTTCCCCGTGCTGTATTTTATCGCTCCTGATTGCTTAATTGTGGGGTTTTGCAGGACCCGTTGCGCAGAGCTCTTACTCTAAACGTCTGGTCCGCAGCATGGCTTAGGACTGCCCCACAAATGAGAATTTTAACCATGTTAGGCAGTAAATAAGGGGAACACTACTCTATGTGATGGCAAGCTTTCTTGACTCTAAGGTTCATAATTCAGGTTTACATTTTCCACTAGGTGTCAAAGCCCGGAGGCTCCAAAGAGGTTTGTGGACCAAGAAGGAAGCTAGTCCAGCACAGTTCGAGGTATCCAAGGGGTTAAACAGGAGAGAGGTCAAAGTCCAGGCAAACAAGTCAATCCAGGCAGAGTAGGTTCAGTAGTCAATAAGGCAGGCCGAAGTCAATGACAAGAATCCAAAACAGATATAAATGCACCCAGGAACTCACTAAGTAATACCTATACATCCACTTACTTATTTTGGGATCCAGGATGAAAAGTTAAGATAAAGTTGAATTGAGAAAAGAAGAAAAGAAGAGGGCCCAATGAGCCTGTCTGGGATTTAGGCATTTGAGGGTTTGGATATATTCAAGATTCTTGTGGTCCGTGAAGATAGTAACAGGCACAGAGGAACCTTCAAGCAAGTGTCTCCACTCTTCCAAAGTGAGTTTAACAGCTAACAATTCTCGATTTCCAACATCATAATTTTTTAGAGAAGAAAGTGCAAGGATGCAGTTTTCCATCATAGCGTTGAGATAAAACAACCCCAGCTCTCACATCATCGACTTCAATGAAGAATGGAAGAAGAGGATCAGGGTGTCTGAGGATAGGGGCTGAAGAGAAGGATTCTTTAAGCATCTTAAAAGCTTCCAAATCTTGAGAAGGCCAGTGCTGAGGTTTTCCCCCTTTACGGATGAGTGACAATATTGGAGCAATTTTTGAAGAGAATCCCTTGATAAACTGTCTATAATAATAATAAGCAAAGCCAATAAATCTCTGAATTGCCTTGGTACTGGTTGGAAGTGACCAATCAAGAATTGCTGAGACTTTTGCTGGATCCATCTCAAAGCCGTTCTGGGAAATAATATAACCCAGGAAGGGAATGGAAGAGGTTTCAAAGATGCAT
>CM044446.1:93594406-93610982 GCA_024363595.1 Xenopus borealis | reverse complement strand
GGCAATCCAAGTACCACTGGAGTGGAAGGACAATTGATGAGGAGAAAAGACAGTCTCTCTAAATGCAAAGTGCCAACTTTGAAGAGTAACCCTTGGGAGGGCTTTGAGATGATTGCTGAATCTGGACAGGAAGAAGAAATTGATGAGATGAAGGGGGAAAAGAATCTATTCCACCCAGGTAAGTTTCCCCAAACCTACCTAGGCGTTGGCATTTCCCGGTTTCAGAGGGCGTTCGTAGGCAAAATGGGATTTTCCCCCACAATATAAACAAAGTCCTGCTGCCCATCTCCGTAATTGTTTTTGTTCAGAAAGTCGTGCTTGAACAATTTGCATGGGTTCCTCAGGGGCTGGAGAACAGGCTGGAGGAGAAAGGGTGGTTTTCTGGAACCGAGGAGCCAGTAATGGTTGGAATCTCTTGCTCCTATCCTTATTAGCCTGATGCTCTCTCAAACGAGTGTCCACCTTGACGGCTAATGCAATGAGGTCCTGAATCGCGAAGGCAGATCTCAGGAGACCAGGTCATATTTCAGGCTGATGGAAAGACCATTATAAAAGGCTGCATGATGGGCCTCATTGTTCCATCTGGTTTCTGCGACAAGTGTGTGGAAGATGAGGCACCCTTCCTGGTGCATCAAAGATGGACTTGAACTCCAGTATAAAAGCTGAGGCATCATCAATTAGAGGCAATTCCTTTTCCCACAGAGGAGAAGCCCATTCAAGCACCTTTCCAGTCAAAAGGGTAATAATATACCCCACATTAGCATGTTCAGAAACATATTGACAGGGCAATAGTGGAAACTGAATCTGGCACTCTGCAGGCCTGTGGATCACCTGCATAGAGAGGAGGTGCAGGAATGCATGGTTCTAACATAAGAGGTGTAACCACGGGTGCAGGAACGGCAACAGGAACATGAGGTGCTGGAGAGAGGGCCGACAATTTTTGAAGAATTGCATCCAGTGCTTGTCCGAAATGGGATTGTCTGGCCTCATAAAAATCCATACGGGCTGCTAATCCACAGAAGGCCCAGCCAAAATCGTGTTGAGCTTCCCCAGTAGGGTCCATGGCCCTGATATACTGTCAAGGCCCTGAGGCTCCGAAGAGGTTTGCGGACCAAGGAGGAAGCTAGTCCAGCACAGTTCGAGGTATCCAAGTGGTTAAACAGGAGAGAGGTCAAAGCCTAAGGTGTTTTATTCAGACATCCAAAAGAATATAAATGCTATTCAAAATTTTACAAGCTCTTAAGCCATAAAATCTCTAAATAGACGTTGTCTTTCTAGGATAAGTACTTTATAATTATTGTTCATCTGTCAATTTTTCTATAAATTTCAGGAAAATATTTTTAAACTTAAATGGGAAATCTTAAAGGACTTCAAGCAGATGTTCAAATTTAGTTTTCTGGATTTTTATTAAGATTGAACTTTAAGCCAGTTTGCCAGCTGTTAGAAAATGTTACTTTGGACAATGTACAATACTTGGGTTCAGTTTAAATACAAAGAGGGCCACAACCTGTCCAAGAATACGAAAAAAACCCTTTAAAAGTTTTTTTTAATATCTATTTTGAATGCCCTTTGAAAAACCCTTTAAAAGTTTTTTTTTAATATCTTTGTTCCTGCCAATAAAAGATTTTTTAGCTCTAGGGAGATTGTGTTTATAACACACAGCAGTAAAATAACACACCCTGCGGAGATAGGACAAACTGATCTGATCATCCAAAATGACTTTCCTCAGGGAGGCTGTAATACAGATTTGTACATGTTCTGGAGAATAACAGATCCCCAGAGGATATTGTTCTATGGTGGACTGGGATACATTAGATCTTTTTCACAAGATAACATTTTAAGTGTCTTATTTTCATTTGTAAAGCATATACAATCCGTACACATGTAAAACTGTACTCAAAATGTCCACTTTAGTACTTTTATATTATCATTTTTAATTGATTTAACATTTAACAAGATGCTTTTATTATTTATACGTGTTATTTTGCTTCTCCATATTCCCTTGTCCCAGAACTTTTTTATGTGCGTTGATTTATTATTGATTTTATTATTTTTTGATGTTCACTTTTTTGTGTATAATACTGTATTTATAAAAATGTTTCCATCAACTAATTTTCACCCCATAAAGGGTGATAAAGGATAAACCTTCTTCTTTTTCATCCCCCTTTTCTGTGTTCCTATTCTATATTCCATTTTATGCTATCACTAATTTACAAACCCATCACTTTCCCGTCTTGCTTTCTTTCTCTCTTCCTATGATTTTTCAACTGTTTACAGTTTTCTTCATATATTCTGATATATTTCTTCATATATTCTGCATGTTTGTCACACAAAATGTTTCTGATCATCAAACACATTTTAACTATTAGTCAAAGATAACACAAGAAAACACAAGTAAACACAAAATGCAGTTTTTAAATGAGGGTTTTTATTATTTAGGGAGAAACAAAATCCAAACCTGTGTGAAAAAGTAATTGCCCCCTGAACCTAAACTTGTTGGGCCACCCTTAGCAGCAATAACTGCAATCAAGCGTTTGCGATAACTTGCAACGAGTCTTTTACATCGTTCTGGAGGAATTTTGGCCCACTCATCTTTGCAGAATTGTTGTAATTCAGCTTTATTTGAGGGTTTTCTAGCATGAACCACCTTTTTAAGGTCATGCCACAACATCTCAATAGGATTCAGGTCAGGACTTTGACTAGGCCACTCCAAAGTCTTCATTTTGTTTTTCTTCAGCCATTCAGAGGTGGATTTGCTGGTGTGTTTTGGGTCATTGTCCTGCTGCAGCACCCAAGATCGATTCAGCTTGAGTTGACGAACAGATGGCCGGACATTCTCCTTCAGGATTTTTTGGTAGACAGTAGAATTCATGGTTCCATCTATCACAGCAAGCCTTCCAGGTCCTGAAGCAGCAAAACAACCCCAGACCATCACACTACCACCACCATATTTTACTGTTGGTATGGTGTTCTTTTTCTGAAATGCTGTTACTTTTACGCCAGATGTAACGGGACGCGCACCTTCCAAAAAGTTCAACTTTTGTCTCGTCGGTCCACAAGGTATTTTCCCAAAAGTCTTGGCAATCATTGAGATGTTTTTTAGCAAAATTGAGACGAGCCTTAATGTTCTATTTACTTAAAAGGGGTTTGCGCCTTGGAAATCTGCCATGCAGGCCGTTTTTGCCCAGTCTTTCTTATGGTTGCGTCGTGAACACTGACCTTAATTGAGGCAAGTGAGGCCTGCAGTTCTTTAGATGTTGTCCTGGGGTCTTTTGTGGCCTCTCGGATGAGTTGTCTCTGCGCTCTTGGGGTAATTTTGGTCGGCCGGCCACTCCTGGGAAGGTTCACCACTGTTCCATGTTTTTGCCATTTGTGGATAATGGCTCTCACTGTGGTTCGCTGGAGTCCCAAAGCTTTAGAAATGGCTTTATAACCTTTACCAGACTGATAGATTTCAATAACTTTTGTTCTTAGTTATTTTTAACAAGGGGGGCAATCACTTTTTCACACAGGCCCATGTAGATTTGGAGTTTTTTTTCTCCCTTAATAACGTAAACCTTCATTTAAAAACTGCATTTTGTGTTCAATTATGTTATCTTTGACTAATAGTTAACGGTTTTTGATGAGCAGAAACATTTTAAGTGGGACAAACATGCAAAAGAATAAGAAATCAGGAAGGGGACAAATAGTTTTTCACACCACTGTATGTGTTGATCACCATAAACAGTTGTTATGGATAATCATCCTTGCCACACATAAAGGAAATATTTTCAGAACTCCAAGGAGCAAAATTATTTTCCACACTGGATCTTCTGAGTGCTTATCATCAAGTCTTACTGGAAAGCTGAGATCTCACTGCATTTATCACCCACGATGGCTTGTGGTTCAATCATGTATCTTATGGACTGGCTTCAGCACCAAGTTGTTTTCAAAGATTGATTTCTTCTATACTCCATGACATACCTGCTACTTGGATGATATAATTGTCTACGCTCCATCTATGGATCTTCATGACAAGTACCTAGAAAAGGTTCTGAAATGCATTGATTCTGCATGACTGAAACTGAAATTTTTGAAATGCCACTTCAGACAAACTCAGCTGTCATTTCTGGGTCATATAATTTCATAAGAGGGGTCACTGCCTGACCCTGACCATGTCAACTCTGAAAATCAGATGGAGTAGGTGCTTGTGTAACAGACTTTATGAGCTTTCTTAGGTCTTACTTCATGGTATTCTAAGTTTATTTCCAGCTATGCTTCAGTTATGCAGCCACTGAGAGCACTACTATGTGGAATTTCAAGTCTGGTTTGGTCAGAGACTGCTCAACATAGCTTTAAAATAGTGAAACAGTTGTAACTCCATTTTTTGGGAATTTATTTGTCTGCGCAAATCGCGGGAGTTCGCCGCGAATTTGCGCACAGGCATATAAATTCACCCATCACTAGATTCAACCGAAATCTGAAAGAAGCACTACAGACAACAGACTTTACTGGGAGATCTTGGAAAGTATTTATAACAGAGTTCTTGCATAACTACAGAGCAACGAAATATGGCGCTATAGAAATACATAATAATAATAATAATAATAATAACGTGCCATGCAACAAACCAAGCATCTCCAACTGAATTATTACATGGCAGACAGATACACACTTGAAGTTACATGTTGCAGACATCAAACTTCCACAAAATACTGTTCCTACAAGATCATCTACTGCTGACATTGTCAAACATCAACAAGCCAAATGCAAGGCTTATACTGACAGAAAATGTGGTGCAAGAGAAGTGCACTTTCAGCCAGGATCTCCATGACTACTGAAACAAGGACAATCTAAATTTACTACACCACTTAAAGTGAGACGGCAGCGAGGACCATACACATATGAATATATGATGGACTCATATGGAATGCAAGTCATCTTGCTCTTGCTAGTAGTGATGGGCAAATTTATTCGGCAGGTGCGAATTTGTGGTTAATTCCCGCTATTAGCTCCGGTGAATAAATTTACGAAATGCCAGCAAAAATTCACTGGCGAAAATGACGACGCGTCAAAAACGAGACGCAACTCTCGAATTTTCCGCCAGTTTGCAAAACGTGATAGATTCTCCCATTACTACTTGCTAGATATGACTTTGGAGATGTTCCATTTGATGAACAACTGCAATAGGCCTGAAGAAAGTGAACCTATAAGGCATACTGAGAGAATCAGAAAACTACCTGCATGGGCGAAGGACTATTAGGGGCAGATGTACTAAATTCACGTGAAGGATTCGAAGTTCAAATGTAGGATTTCTTCTTTTGGTCGAATATGTGAATTTTGGCATATTCGATCATCGAATAGGGAATGGTTGAACGATCGAATACATTCGAATAGAGTCGAATGGACGAATATTCAATCATTCGATCAGCGAAGGATTTTATTTTTAAGTTTCTTCGATTGCCTACTTCGGCAGATTGGACCTACCGAATTGCAATAGAAGCCTATGGGAGCACTCCCATAGGCTTCTGAGACTTGGTCCTGATCGAATAGGATTCCTACGATCGAAGTGTTCGATCATTCGAATCGTACGAATCTTTCGAACGATCGATTTCTTCATTCAGTCGAATGATTTATTCGACTGATCTAATAGGTTTTAATTCGATCGTTGAATGATCGTTGAATGATCGAATATCGAATAAAAGGTAGCCTAGAACTATTCGATTAACATCCGAAAATCGAATGCTAATCAAATATCGAATAGAAACGAATTATTTTTGGGGAATAATAGTAAATTTGCCTGTGTTTTGAAAAATGCATAATACTTATTGCTTACTTTTTACGGTTTCTTTTTATTATATTTACCCAAATGCTTTCCTACTATAGGGGGAATATGTGTTGTTTATGCAATGTGCTTTTAGTTAACACTGTGCACAAGAGTATACTGTGTACACAATACAATGTATACATTGTACTTTGTATTCTGTCTAAAAGGGTTAGAGATCAAGTTCACTGCATGAACCTGTTATAGTGTGCTCATCTTTGGCTACCAAAACATAACATTAGGTTCAGATGAAGCCACTTTGGATTGTGTGTTTGACACAGAATAACTAAACTCAGACTTCACACTTGTCTCATTTAACACAGAAAATTGCGTTACAGCATCCCATCTAATTAAAGTGTTCATCATTGTGAACAATGGTGCTTTGGTATGCTAATGAAAAGGTTAAATGCATTAAATGAGTTAAGGTAACTTTAGATAACAGTTTCTTCAATTAGCCCTGAGTCACAACGCATTTAACACACAAATCCAAGTGGCTGCATCTGTATAGTAATAGATATAGAAAACCAACACACCCAATAGTAATGCCATGCTGCTGATTCTTTGTTCCAAATAATAATAGCTTGTTCCAAATAATAGCAATGTGGAGTTCAATTAGTCAGGTAATTTATTCTGGGAAAAAACAGGTATCAAATACAGCCCTTATTTTAAGGATGGCAGCAAATGTTGTTCATGTTAATTGTAGTGCATTTCTATCCGAAAATATGAAGAAAAGTGGGTCATTCCAGACATTGTTCAGAAGAACGGCATACTTTGATTAAAAAGTTGATTGGAGAGGGCAAAACATAGAAAGAAGTCCAGAAAGTAATAGACTGTTCAGGTTAAATTATCTCAAATCTGCTCCAGGAAGATCAAAGATGGTCTAACGATACCTGTGCGTACTGTTACAATTAGAAGATGTCTATGTGAAGCCAAGCTATCGGCAAGAGGCCCCCCACAAATGTCCCATTGCTGAAAAAAGGCATGTGCATAAGAGGTTCTGATTTACCATTTTGTGAACTGATAATAAGCAAGATTGCTGTTCTTGGGTCTAGGAGCTGCAGGTGACCCCAAACACTGAATTCAAGCTACAGAACACTGTAAAGACAGTGAAGCATGGTGGCACAAGCATCATGGTATGGGGGATTTTTCTCATACTGTGGTGTTGTGCCCATTTATCACATCAGGGATCATGGATCAGTTTCAGTACATCAAAATACTCGAAGAGGTCTTGCTGGCTTATGCCGAAGAGGAAATACCCTTTGTCTCGTTTTAATGAGACAAAGACCCAAAACACTGGATGCAAAACAGTGTAATTTGTAGAGAGCTCCTCAGCAAGTAAAAAATAAACTCATGGAAACTGCTCCAGATAGCATCAATCAAGGATTCATCTGCAAAGCATGGCGCACCATGTAGAGTAGCATAAAAAATCAAAATGTATTTTGTCCATTTAAAAATCTGTAGAAGGATTCACCACATAAGGACAGAACCATTACACTTCATGTGTTTCGTAGCCATCCTTGAAATATGAAGAAATCCTGATTTGAACTGGGTTTCGTGCAAAAGTTCGAAGATTTTGTGGTTTTCTTGCAAAAATCAAAAAAAAAACATGCTCTGCAAAATACAAAAAATGTACTTGAAGGTGAATTTTTCTTTTGCTCAGTAATATTAATATATGAACTGTAGACTGACCGCTAATGTATTACAAGTTTAATCAAGCTTGAGACATTACCATTGCCTGTAGAATGGAGGTATCTTCTAGAGGTTTAACTCTTATTTTTGCACACATATATGATTGTTGTGTCAGTCTTTGAAAAAGGTAAACATAAATACTCCCTTCATAAAGAATCACATGCAGCGCCTCTATATAAATATTCCCATTCTTCATTCATTGTCTCTTACCACATGGTACTCCATCACTGTTTTCTGTATTGTAATATAAATGTACATGGCTCCTTATTTTAGTGGCAACATATAAATAAAGCTCTACAAAATTACAGATTTAGGAAAAAAAACGTCTACATTGTTCATTTTTTATTTCGACATTGGGAAACAAAATAACATACTCCATGAACTGTGCATTGTTCATAACCCAATTTCCACCTGAAACATGGAAACATTTTAAATAACACTCTGCAATTGTTTCCAAGACTTTCCATCCAAAGCGGAAAAAAAATAATACTAAGAATACTTTGTAAAGTTTTTGAGTGTCTGTGAAAATGCCAAATTAACAATTATTGCTAATTCATTTCTTTTGTACTATTATGGTATTATCTAATTAACTGGATGCCTGTGCAGAACATTTTAATTGCCAATTAGTTTGGAGATTTTACAGTTTTAATTGAATTACTGTAATTGGTCCTTTTCCTCTTCGGTCTGCTAAATGCATTACCAAGTGGTTAGCACTGTCTATACAGTTCACAGACTCGGCTGAATACCTTGACATTTCTCTGTGCGTCATAGCTATTCATATTGTTGCTGTTGCCTAAAGTTAATTTTAGAATCATTGCTCAGAAACACCAAATGGAAGTTTAAAAATCCTTGAGGGAAAGACAGTAATCACAAGCCTCTATAATGTTACTAGTTTGAACTAGTCATATCTGGCGTACCCTGTGTTAAAAGAACATGTTAATATAAGCTGTTCATTTGCTTATTGTTAATGAGTTTAACAAAAAAGCATTTACAGTGGAAGCAAGCAATTGTTTCCCTACAGATTACTGCTATGTCATTGAGTTTCTCGTGACTGAAGGATGTTGTTTGCCAGCAAAGCTATTATTTTTTCCAATTTCTTATACACACAATTGGACTGGGAGATTATATAAGAAAAACTTAAATGTCTAATATTTGGTTTTTTAATCGTATACAATTTGTATTCTTCCGAAAAAATTTTTTGAAAAAATTCAAATGCCAGGAAGGCTATTAACATCTTCAAATGGCTCAACAGACCTCTGCCACTGACTTCTATGTGGCCAATATTAGATTTAGGACTGTTTCCATGGAGTGCTAAATCTCACATTTGAATAGGGGGATTCAAATTTAAATGTGTGAATTTTGAAATTTGAAAAATTCTAATGTACTATTCGACCTTTGACAAATCTTCCCCCTACACTATAGTATATTAAAAAAATAAGCCACTGTACCAATATCAAGCAGGGACCCATCTCCTTGCATTTTCTCTTAAAGTGTTTCCTGACAGTTTGATCTTGCAGGGTTTATTTTAGCAAGAGATACAGTATATTGAAAAAAAGACAAATGTTGCTGTATCAACCACCAAGCATGACTATGACTGAATTTTATATATTTGAGAGTGCGACTCTGCTGCATTGCCTATAATATGTGTAGGATTACCACTATGTTTACACCACTATGTTTAGAGCGTGTGTGTATATATATATATATATATATATATATATATATATATATATATATATATATATATATATATATATATATATATATATATATACACATATACAATTTGAATGTATTCATTTTGAAAAATTTGAATTCCAATTTGCTATTCCTTGATACTGTAAATCTGCCCCTAAGTATAACTACTACTGGATTTAACCTTCTTACTTCTTTTGTATTATTTCACAGTAGAGGATAACACATGTTCGGAAAGTCAACTGCTGATCACTACCCATTTATAATGGGTAGAGCTAGATTTGATTCTATTCTTGTCACTCAAAAATATACAGAATGAAGTGCAGCCATCATGTATATTAGTACAAAAGACTAAAGAACACCAAGATCAAGTATTTAAATTCCTTCCCTTATAAAGTAGAAGCAGTAGGAGTGCAAACATTATTAGAGATGGCCCAATTATATTCAGTAATGTGACTGAATGTATAATGTTGAATGGTGTTTATATTCCCTCTTTTCTCTTTGGATGGTTGGGAAGTGGATGGTGTCAGAAAAAGTTAAAATTCTAATAGGGTATATATCTCTGAGTCTGCTTTTTAAATCTCTTGAGAAAGCATGCATGTGTGAAACATGTAGAGGATCAAGATATTGGTGCGAGATCTCTGAACACCACCCCTAGTAGCTAGGATATTGTGCAGTGGTGTGAATGAGACTATTTGGATATATACTGGCTGTAAGAGATCTCTGATAACAATTATTCCTGGCTGGGAAAATGAATTATTTTTAGCATTATTTAGCCTTTAAATGTATTTATTTTTATTGTTCCACCATAGTAATCAAAAAACTCAGTACATACAGGATCAAAAGTGTTATAACATCTTATTTCGGATACTGGCTAATGATGTAATTATAGTACAGACTACTTGATTACTAGAGCTCTTATTTCTGGAAATTTCTTTCTACTTGCACTAGACGCATATTATTTTGTTACCATTGTCAGCATAAGCTTTATGTGCCAGTGCAATTTAAAAGTGATTTTAGGTTGAGTATCCAGATTTATCAAGGGTCAAATTGCAAAAACTTTAACATTAATTAAAAGTTTTTTTGATCGAATAGGTCCATTTTCAATTAAATAGGTAAATTTTTGACCATCGAATTCGAATCATACGAAACAAAGTAATAGCGCAATTTCCCAAAAAAATTCCCCCCCAAAAAAAACTTAAAATTTTCAAAGTCCATCAATTGACTCCAAATTGGTTCTAGGAGGTCCCCCATAGGCTAAAACAGCAATTTGGCTGGTTTTCGATCGCAAATAGTCTAATTCAAATTTTTAAAGAGACAGTAGTTGATAAATTTCAATTTTTTTTGTAAATTCGAATCTTATTTGGACTATTTCCTAGATGAAGTACACAAAAATAGCTTGGAATTTGAATTTTTTTCATTTGAATATTCACTTTTACCCTTAATAAATCTGCCTCTTAAACAAGATATTTTATTTTTTACAAATTATATATATTTTTAAAATGGAAATAAACTGATTTTATAAAAAGTGAGGAAATATAATAAATGTTGGTAATAGAAAAAGTATTTGCAAAGTTAAAAGTTATGCCTTTGTGCAAAAAATTTTTCTTTGCGCAAATTTATTATAGCTTTTGCGAATCTGGAAACTGTTTAGCCACCTCTTCCGAAAGTCAAAGAAGCAAAATGTTATAGTTTGCTCCTATTGTGGGGATTTGCTCAATTAGTGGCTGCAGTGCTTGCTTAATATGAAGGGAACAGCAAGTGGAGGTTGTAAACAGGACTGTGCCTGCTCGTTTATTCAGCAAAATAATACAGTTCAAGTGATAGAAACGAAAACAGCCTACTTAAGCATGGCATTCAATGTCTCCTTACAAGCCTCAGTACCTCTCCCACTGATGTGGCTGGCTTGGGTTTTTAGGGAGCCTGATCTCTCCTCTCAGTGGTTCCCCATTATCACTGTTCTGAATTGTAAAACCTCCTTTTACATGAACATGCTCCTGGCACAAAATCCGTAATGGACCTAGGAATGGAAGCTTCATCCCACTCAATGCACAACAAAGCGTCCGGACTCCAGGACCCAGACCAGGGATTCAAAACAACTTGGAGAAAACCCATAAGCTGTTTTTCTCCCTATATCTATTTTTTCCTGGAGCCCCATACCATGTATAGGTAAGAAACCTAGGTGAAATATAGACACCATTTATTACTTTCCAGCTGGTGTCTCACACTATGCACAGTGAATTTTAATAAAACTTCTCACTGAAAAAGCTGTAATGTTTGCTCCAAAAGATTTTGCCACCTTCAAGCACTTCTTAAAAGTAGGCAATGTGCAATTAAACTTTTGCAATGTAAAAACAGTTTCAGGAAGAATATTACATTGCAAAATGCTAATTTTTATTCTTATTTGTGCAAATAATTTTTTTCTATGCAACTTTAATTACATTCCCCCATAGGTATCTTATAACTGTCTAAGTTTATGGGATTGTTTTTCATTTAGATCCAGGTTCCTGCCTGTTCCTACTGACAATTATAACCTGTAAGTTTTAGGCATTTGATCTGTTTTATTATTAACGTAAAAACATAAAATAATATTATATTAAAAGATATATTTATTTGCTTAAAATGGATTCTATGGGATATGGTCTTCTCTTATTTTGAAGCTTTTTTGGCTAACATGTTTCCAGATAAGGTATTCGATACCCGTACTGATTGTTGGAGCCTGCCCTCTTTCAATTTTAAGGATACAATTACAGTTATTTAAAGTCTGCAGATGATTTATTTTATGACACATGTGCTATGCAGCTAATTAACAAAAGGTACAGACAGCAAAGTAAGAAGAATTAAAGCAAATGCTGCACATCAATACTATACTATGATTCACACACAATGTCATACATAACTTAGGCAATAACAATAATTGGCAAGAAACCAAAAATAAGGGGAAATAGTCCCTTCCCCGGCTATGGACAGACACCTGGCATCAGTAGTTATTTTTTACTGTTTTCATTTCCGTGCTTTATCATCTCCTTTCAAATCATATTCTTGCATTAGGTTGCTTGTTCTTTAAAGGGCCACTCATATTTTTGAATGTATTTGTTTTCCCTTTACTTTTTTCTATTAATCATCTGTGTATGCATTACTTACTCTTGCCAAAGCAGCCATTATCATTCTGGGTGGCTTATGACTTTTTGACATCTTTCTTTGACTCCCATTGTGTTTTAGCGCAATTATTTTGCCCATAACTAGAACTGGCTAGAGATAAAAGGCATACATACTATCATCAGGAACCTAAATGTGTAAAGGATACTGTACTAGATTTTTTTTTTTACATCACGTGCAAAAATTACAATGAGTTTATGGTTGCTCAGGGAGTCATCTAGTATGGCAGGGATTCTTAACATATGAGTTGGGTTCCAAAAAAGGATTCAGTATTAGGACCCCAGTACTGAACAGCAGTGAGCCACACATGACCATTTTTAACTTGTACCCAAATAAGTGAATCATTTCTTTATCTATTGACAGAAAATTATTATCTCAATGGAGAAAAGTTGTGCTGAGCAGTGCAATCAGCAGTGCTACTGGCAATATATAAAGCCTTAGTAATGGGGGAAGGAAGAAGACAGCTTCCAGAAATACCAACGCAATCCATTTTTAGTCACCAATATAAATCCCCTGCACTGAAAGATAGTGATGACACAGTTTTCTGGGTATCTACAGTTTAAAGCAAAACAATGTGGTCTCTATAAAAAGATATTGCATAAAACAGCTCATGTGTAAAACCCTGCTAAATGTAAATAAACTATTTTCATAATAACACTTTTTAGTAGTATGTCCCATTAGGTAATTTTAAATAGAAAATTGCCATTTTAAAAAATAAGGCCCTGGGATCATAGAATTCATGGTGCACATAAACATATCAAACAAACCATACATGTTGGGTCACATGAGCTAATTACCAGACGGAGTTCTGTCTTTTACTTCCACACTTCTTCCTGTTAGTTAGGGGCATATCTATCAAGGTTCGAATTTCAAAAGCTTTTTCTTTGTTTGAATAGGTCAGTTTTAGTCTGAATTCAAATCATTCAAATCATGATCTCTGAGGCAGTACAGAGACCATCACTAAATGGTGGTTCAATGCAAGAGATGTAAAAGGGCAATATTTACATTAACTTACACAATATTTATTATTTACTTACAAAATATAAATTATTTAAATCTGGTTTCCTTCGGTCTAGGGATCCACCATCAAAACAAGCAAGCAGGCACCAATTTATGGACACTTAATAGGCAATATTTTTAACACCCCAAAATCTTGTGTATGTGCCAGAAGAGAGGAGCTGGGACACAATCCCATACACAGGCTACATAATTATGGACTTTGAGGGACATGTGAGAATTGCAGTCTAAGGGTAGTTGCCTCACAAGGAAACTTCAGTGACTACCAAAAATGAAGCGCTCAGAGTGTCATCCCACCAACGATTTAGATTCTAGCCTTTTCTAGACTTTTTGGGACATTAGGCACCTAAAGAAGAAGCCATTTGTAGCTGGGTGACTTAATCTCCCCTAATCTTACTGTGTGTCACTACCCAAAGAAGTGCAGAATGGAAGTAATTGACTCTCTCATCTACAGAATGGAAAGTGAAAGATAATGGGGGTCATTTATAAAGTTCATGTGGCACATACAGTATTTATTCGAAAAGGGTTTTATTGCCCATGTTTTTTCCTGAATACTAAGGACAGAGACACATGGGCAGATTCTGGGAGATTAGTTGCTCGGTGACAAATCTCTTCTTCAGGACGACTAATCTGAACTGCCTTCCCCTGCCTTCTCTTTTTCCAAAGTCTCCTGAAGTTGCCTCACAATCAACCTTTGTTCGACTTGGGAAAATGAAGTGCTCCGAGTGACATCCGCATCATTCTTGCCGGTGGGAAGGCAGTTCAGGAAGATTAGTCACCCCAAAGAAGAAGAGATTTGTCGTAGTAGAAAAATATTGCAGTTCTATTTGAATATTAAATACACCACTCTTATTCAGCTTTATAAATATAACTAGGTCAAATTTAGTATTCAATCTGTGAACAATGAGTACCAATCTCTGTAGACTACAAGCCACTACTATTATAAAAGGTGTAGGCCCTGGCAGGATGCTGTGGAACTGTAATCTTCATTAATTCACATGGATGGGTGCCAGTGTTTTCTATAACTTAATCAGAACTTGTTTCCACCCAAAGTTCTCTTGCTTCTTCGGGGGACTCCTCTTCAAGGGGAATCCAGGATTGGAACTAGCCCATATAAGTGTACATTGGTTCCCTCTCTAGGCAACAAGGCCACTGGGGATCTAGCCTCTTATAACACTCCTTGGTGTAGCCAAAAACTGCTCATATATATATAGCCCTGAGCTTGACCACTGTCCTAGAGAGACCTATAACAGGAGATAGCTTCCCACTCATTAAATCCTGTGCTGACATGTGCTCCAGTATAGACTCCCTTCCACTTTGTGGAGTCTCTGGCAAAAAGCACATGGTTTTCCTTTATACATTTTAGCACACTGACACCTTGTGACTAAACTAGGTAAAGGAAGAGGAGAATCTATAAATTAAGGGGTACTTTAGTGGTCAAACTGAAGAAAATATTTATCAGCCCCCTACATATATATACAGTAGTTAAAAGTTTCTATCTAAAAGGAATGGTTCAAATGATTTAGGTGTGCTGCATTGTTGTGTATTGCTGGCTGTTTGGTAGCTTTTTTAATATACTTTCTTTTTGAAATGTATGCACATGTAGGGACCCATAGGTTTTCGACTGGCACCTATGGAGTTAAGTCCCTGCATCTCTGTCACTAGGCAGAAGTTTATGTTGCCAGTGTATACTTCTAACCAATAGTTACAGCCCAGAGTGTAATGACCATTTCCTGCCACAGTTTTATAGTGCTGGAAAGGAGTGGCCACTTCCTCTTTGGCTGCTTGGACTGAACAGGCTGGTTGCTCATTGAGCCTGAGATCAACAAGGCCCCAGTAAGCCACATGCCCTAACAGGACTTGCACTGTTAGTGATCCAAGTCGGGGACCAGGCCACCCTGTGAACGAGGGGTAGCAAGATACAGGTTAGCATTTGTAATAGTCTCTCTAGAGAGAGAAAGATAGTCAGCTGTATTTAGTATGAACAGTTCTATGTTCCAACGAGGAATGTTAGCAGGAAGAGATCTTCCTTACAAAGCTCCTCTGTGATGCTTTTAGTGCAGGGATATCATTGTAATAGGAATTAGGGCTTAGCAGCAGCTACCCGGCCTTATCTGGTATTTCCACTCACATTATAGCCACAGGATCTTTGTATTGGAATTGATGTACCTTGACTATCCTGACTCTGAAGAATAGTCATTACTGTGATGTGTATATGAATATCTGATGACATCTCTACTATCCTGTGTAACCTCTGCTACTCTCAATTGAAACATGAGTATCTAAACCTGGGGATATTGCCTTGTGCTAATAAACTTTCACCTTTTGTTTAAAGAACCTCCTGGCGCCCATTTCATCTTTATTATACAGTTTGTCTGGGTATTGTAGTTATACTACCTCCTAAGGATAGCTTCCACATAGCGAAAGCCCTGCCCTGGTGTGTAGGTCGCAGTGTAACCCATGCTTTGCTATCACTAGCTGGACACTATACTCATCTGTGCTGCATAGCCCAGAAAAGTGTTACACACATATTGTCTGTAACTGGACATGTTTTTTGTACTGTAGACTTACTGTAGTTAATTTATTAATAGAATCTGAATTTTTAGGCACAATGAATCACTGCCCCAGAGATATTGGAGTCTGACTTTTGGTGCCTGAAGCTGATAAAATTACTTGTTTGATATTACACACAGCTGATACAAAAATGTAATTCTGTCTGTCTCACCTTTATGAGTCAAACACTCCACTATGGGCTCACTAGATCTCACTGCTCTAGGGACTCCATAAAACAATGAAGGTACTGAACATATAACAATACATCGCTTGGCAGTTATTTTCTAAGGTTATGGTTGGACAGGTGCCACTCTTATGAATCCAAAGGGCTACCTATAGATTTCTACTAGCAGCCATGTGTTTCTGGGAAAGTGCTGCAGGGGTTGCCAGATATGAATCACTGTAGCTGATTCTGAGAAAAAAGTTGCTTTGAGCACAATTATTTCCCATGAACCTATGAAGTTCTGCAGCTTACTAACCTTACTTGTCTGCCCTCACAGAGAGAGGGGAGATAAAGCTTTTTGTCTTCATCTCTGACGTGATCAGTCTGTGAAATTTACCCTTGGGTCAGTGCGCACAGCTGCTTTTCTCATTTGAATTCAGTGGGGCTCATTTATGAACACTGGGCAAATTTGCCCATGGGCAGTTACTTATAGCAAC
>CM044446.1:93554002-93592372 GCA_024363595.1 Xenopus borealis | reverse complement strand
AGACAAATACAAAAGGTCCTCTGCACTCAACCCATTATCAATATATTTAAGATATTGAGAAATTTTGTACATACAGCTACTAAAAAATGCCTTGCCCTTTAAACAAAACAGGGAGTAGTGATGGGCGAAACGGCCGCGTTTCGCTTCGCCGAAAAATTCACAAATTTCCAAAGAAATTCGCGAATATTTCGCCGATTCGCGAAACCAGTCGCGCGTCGTTTTTGACGAGCGTCGTGTCGTTGTCGTTTTTGACGCGCGTCGCGTCGATTCCGACGCATCGCGTCGTTTTCGGCGCGTCGCATCAGAAACGACGCGCGACTCGTTTTTGACGCGGCGAATTTTTTTTGGCAAATTTTTTTGCCCGTTTCGCAAATTTATTCGCCAGCGGCGAATCGCGGGAATTCGCCGCGAATTCGCCCCTGGCGAATAAATTCGCCCATCACTAACAGGGAGTGTTTGTCCAAATATTCCAACTTTAAACTGGTCAACTACATTAAAGTCATCCCATATCTGGCCAGTCCTACTCTCAAATTGCATCTGATTCATTAAAAATTATATTGCTTCATTACACGTTTTACACAGGTACTAAGTTTTACCTGCAACTTACCTTTCAAAGTAAAACTCCCGAACTTGGTTGCCCTTTTATTAGACACCAGTGGGATCACCTGACTATATCTGGGAAGGGTGGGAGCTACAACAGGTAGCTGGTCACTGCTCCAATATGAACAATAACAAACAAGGGAAAGTTGTGCCCACCATTAAAATCATTAGGCGGGGGTACAATGAGGCTGTGACCACAAAATACAAATAGACAAAAACAAAAGGTCCTCTGCACTCAACCTATTATCAATATATTTAAGACATTGAGACATTCTGTGCATACAGCTACTAAAAAATGCCTTACCCTTTAAACAACAGGGATTGTTTGTCCATATATTGCAATATATTTAAGCTGGCCAACTACCTCAAAGTCATCCCATATCTGGCCAGTCCTACTCTCAAATTGCATCTGATTTATTAAGAATTCTATTACTTCATTATACATTTTACAAAGGGACTAAGTTTTGCCTGCATTGTGAATACATTTTCGCTAGTGATGGCCGAATTTATTTGCCTGCGGCGAATCCATAGAGAATTCCAGCGATTTGCGAAACGCTGGCAAAATTTCACCGGCACATGTCCAAAATGAGATGCAGTGGCGTTTCATGAATTTTTCCCCCATCACTAATTTTTGCAAATGACTCGCTAACGAGACAGGTCTTTGTGTGAGCACAGGCACTTTGCGAGGTTGTTGTGTGTGAAAATAGCGTGTGCATATAAATATCTGCCCTGTGCAAAGTTTATAAATGAGCCACATTCTCTCTCTGGAGTGCAACCAACGCACACATATGTTCTCAAGCCCAACAAACCACATATTTTCTATTTTTAATGTCTGATTCATTAAGGGTTGTGTCTGCCTTTCCTTTTTGAAGTCTTGCCTAAAATAAGCAAAATAAGTTCCCCAACCTGGGCAATGTTGGGAGACAATGCTGCCTTGTTGCCCAAGTTATTACCGAGCAAGCTTTAGCTTGGCTGCGGAATAGTATGAGAGGGTTTATTAGAGCATATAAATACTCCTTCAGTCTGTTTCAGTTGTCTAAGCACCTTGAAAGACACTGCTGCAATTTCCAGGGAGATTATAAAAGCTTGGCGCTTGCTGTCTTTAAAATATTAAAAAATAAATTATTCCTGGATCACAGTGTGCTTTGAATAGTCTATAAGGATCATTGTTCTGATGCTGGTTTTCTCCTTTAAAAATCGGTTCAAGCCATTTCAGAGGAAGTAGAGCAGGTCAGCTGACAAGCTACCTATATGAGACATATATATATATATAATTACTGCAATTAATTTTATATTGTTACTTTTGTCATAACATCTTTAACACCTAAAATAAATCAGTATATTGAATGATTTGTGATGTAATTATGGATGTCACAATGTGTTATTCATTTTGTACATGTGCACAGGATAAGACACTTAGGGGCAGATTTACTAAGGGTCGAATTTCGACCAGGGAATAGTGGGTGAATAGTGGGGAATTTAAAAAAATTCGAATTTCATATTCGAATTTTTTTAGTGCAATTCGAGCGACCGAATGATCCAATAGGGAAATTCGATCGAATTTGAATCGAATTTCCAAACGGTTTCTAAACGATCGATTTTATTTTTCCTATTCGATCTTAGGGAATGATCCCCATTTCAGTAGGTTTAATCTGGCGAACTAGGTGATCAAATTTAAAGGGGAAGTATTCGACCATCGAATTTTCGAATATTCGAATAAAATTTAATTTGAATATTGAATAATTCTAATTCGAATATTCGATGGACAAATTTGCCTAATTTGCATGTTCAAAATTCAAATTTGAAACTTTTGGAAAATTTGATCGAATATTCGAATCCTTCATGTGAATACACGTGAATTTAGTAAATCTGCCCCTTAGACTGTATCTAATTTGCAAACTTTTGCACAGGGCAGATTGATTGAATATATTTGCCCTCTGCATGGTTATATATATAAAGCTGGATAAGAGTGTGTAAATTTATTTTTCGCATTGTGAATTTCTAGAAGAGCTTTTGAAATATGGCAAAAATTGCAAATTGTGAATATTTATGCACAAGCTGTGCATTTGAATTACAATACGGAAAAATTACTTTATATGCGATTTCCTCACACTAAAGAATGTGAAAGTGCTGTAAAAACTAAAATTGTCTGCTTATGATTGGTTGCATTTCTTAGATGTATCAAGGAACATATTTAGGGTAAAGATTGATGATCTGCTATTAACAAACCACATCCTATATGCAGCTCACATGTGGCTTTGGAGATCGTTATCTATAGCGATGGGCGAAACTCACCTGTTTCGCTTTGCCAAAAATTTGCCAAAATAAATTGAACTCTACGGACAACAAATTTTTTCTATGGGTGTCATTTTTGCAGCAAACTTGCTGGAAAATCTTGCTCATCACTAAGCATTAATGTACTGCAATGATTTAAGTCCCTTCATTCCACAACCCATCAAAAAACATAGACATGATCTCATGGCAAGCTAAAGCTAATTAATACAGTTGGTAGTCAAATTGCCAAAAAATAATTGAATTTATTTGCCTTTCTCTAGATCAGTAACTGAAGATTCTGTGGAATGTACAGTAGGGGGAGTTGCAGTGGTGAGTAAATATTTGTGAAGACAGAATTAGTGTGTGAATTAGTGATGCTACAAGAGAATAAGACCCAACAACCATTTTCAAAATCTGTAAAATACATACTCCTATTTAGTGATGGGCAAATAAATTTGCGGCTAATTTCTGGCATTCGCCGATGGCGAAAGTTTTGGCGAAACGCTCACGAAAATTCACCGCGTGTTTTGTTTCGCCGCGCGTCTCGTTACGTCGCGCGTCAAGTTCGTCGCGCGCCAAGTTCGTTGTGCGTCGAGTTTGTTGCTTCACTTCAAAACAGCACAATCTGTGCAGTGAAAACTATTTTAAAAAATAAATGAATATATATTAAAATATGCCTTTTTAATGTTTCACTATTTTTTAAATAATAATCACAGATGTTTTTAAGAAGCTGGCAAAATGGGAGGCCTTTTTTTCTTTTGAAAAGATAAGAGTCCACTAACAATGCAGGGCATGTGTGTATACTAAGTGACACACGTGTGGAAATTGCTCTTCTCATTGACTCCAATGCTATTCAGCACATTCACACACAAAGCAAAAGATGCCATTTTTTACAATTTTTTTTCACATTTCCATACCTCCCAACATTTTGGAAGTAAAAAGAGGGACAGAATTTTTTTTTCCATACGTAGCGCTGCAACATTTTGACCACACCCATTTTTGTGGCCACACCCACTAATTAACATGTTTATTTTACCAAATTTGGCAGTTTATGAAAGTTTAAAAATATTTCTCCTTATCTAAACTGTTACAAATACAATCAATTACTTATTTTATTATATTAAAATTGTTAAAAAGCATCTTTTTTGCACCTGTTCTTCTAGGCTCTCTGCCAAAAGCCAATTAAGTTAGAAACTTCTTTCTTTTTCTGGCTATTCCATGCAGAGAAAAGAGGGACTTTCCAATACAAATGAAATGAGGGACTGCAGGTTGCGCTGTCAAAAGAGGGAATGTCCCTCCAAAAAAAGGGACTGTTGGGGGTATGCATTTCACCTGGCAGTTTTATTACATTGCACTGTGTGTCAAAACTATTCTGATGCGCGTCAAAATAAGTGTGGGCCAACTTGGGCGCGAGACAAAACATCAGCGCGACTCGTTTCGCAAATTTTTTCGCTGAAAATTCGCTAATTTTTCAGCGAAGCGAAACACCACAGATTTGCCCATCACTACTCCTATTGAATTACTGTATATGTTATGTTGTTGTTTGAAAAAGTGCATTTCTCTATCAGACCAGTCTTTCTCTTTTTAAAGCTGGGCTGTTCCATGACTGTAGGACAACCCATGACTCTGCACAGAAATATTTGTAACCCGTAAAAGAAGAACCTGTATATCTCCCGCACTGGTACATGTGTGTGGTAGATTCTATGATCTGTGGTATGCAAGAGGTTACATTTCTTCAAAAATATCTGTGTGTTTCTGGCATATGTTTATTTCTAGTAAGGTGCATCTCAAACAGGCAGATTAGTAGCTGCTTCTTGTCGCTGGCTAGATTTATGTTTTTATGGGCTTAAGGCTTAAGGCTACCTGCCCTGGAAAATAAGAAACAGTTCCTAACCTCTCTGTATCAATTAAAGGGACATATTACACTGCTTATTATTCATTGACTTGTAGGAAAGTTAGATATCATATGTGGTCACATTAAAAGATCACGTTTATAACTCCAAAATAAAATACTCATACACTTATTATATATCTGCATTTGTTGTTTTTGCCATAAATTGTTAGTGCTCTTTTATTGAAATGCAACACGATAATTAGTGTTCTGTGTAGTCGCAATATAACAAATTATGGGCCATATTCAGTTCAGTGAGAAAAGGTTATCCCCATGGTTTAGCATAGTTTTAGCCTGGCGAGGCAATTTTCAGCGACTTTGAAGATCGCGCCGCTGCATGCGAATAAGCGCAGGCGACTTTACGCCTACCAGGTGCGCAGCACTAACAAGCTATTCGGGGAGATTTGTCGCGGCTATAAGTTGCCAGGCGACAGATCTTCCCGTCTGGCCTTAGCCTAAGGCTGGTGGCAGACAGGGAGATTAGTCGCCCAGAGACAAATCTCTTCTACCACGGGGGAGTAATCTCCCTAAAATGCCTTCCTGCCAGCAAGAGTGTGAATCACCAGTGGGATAGTAGACAGGGAGATTCGGGGAAATTCTGTCGTCTGGTGATTAATTGCTGGCGACAATCTCCCCGAACTGCCTTCTCCCTGTCCGCTGCCTGTTTCAATTAAAAAGCGCCAGCGCCAATACATACGCGGTGCGGTGATTTCCGGAATCGCCCGAAGTTGCTTCGTGAGGAAACTTCGGGCGATTCCGGAAATCGTCGTGCCGCGTGTGTATTTGCGTTCCCCGAATCTCCCTGTCTGCCCCAGCCCTTATAGAGTGAAGTCTTATAGCTTGCACTATTGGGGCTAATCTATTAGCAATAAACTGCCTCAATAGCTTTCTTCTTCTTTAAACATGCTTCACGAGGAAACTTTAGGCTACTTCAGAAATCGAAACGCCACGAGTGCATTAGCGCAGGCAATTTTTCATTCAAGAAGATGGAAGAGATTCCCGCCCTGCAGAAGAGGTGATTAGTCGGCAGGTGACTAAATCTCCCTGAATCTGCCCGTCTGCCCCAACCCTAAAGGGCTGGCACAAATCAGATGACCAGGGGCAGCTGGGAAATTGACAAAATGTCTAGCCCCATGCGAGATTTCAAAATTGAATTTAAAAAAAAATTGTCTGCTCTTTTGAGAAATGGATTTCAGTGCAGAAGTCTGCTGGAGCAGCAATATTAATTGCATTTTGAAAAAAAAAAAACATGTTTTCAAACGACAGTATCCCTTTAAGCATATAGCAATATCAAATCAAAACATAATACACATTAAGGTGATACCAGCTGTTCCTGCATATAAGTGTTTACCGCCCTTCAACCATCAGGCAAATGCATTTGTGTATTTATTTATTCTTATGTCGTAAACCAATGAAAATTGGAAGTAATGTAAAACTCTTCTTCACACATTAGACAAATACTCACCATCTGCATATCAGATCTGATGGCATTTGCACTTTTTAGATCCTTTTGTTTAGAGTCTGAATCATTGTTACATCTATATATGCAGTGGTACAGGGTATGACACATTGGGTTGGGTTTATTTACTGAACATGTCTCCCTTTGCTTGGAAGAACATGGTATATACCATGATGTTGAGTGTGCCTTTTAACAAGCGGACATTAGTTAGAAATTCTACTTGTGTTTATTATCCCCTCTTACATTCTAGTCTTGCATAGTGAGCAGTAAATGAGAACTTCAAAGGAAGAAAATGTGGTATTTGGTGTAATGATTTATTAGCAGCATGACACACTTGCTCACACTTTATTCCATTTTGTTGTTAAAAAGCAGTTGTTTCCAACAGCTGAGAGATTAAGAATTTTTTCCATTTTAATTTTGCGTAATGTTGGCTCACTGGAAGTATTAGATTTCATCTAATTAGCTTATTCAGGGACATATTTTTGAGCTTTCTTCCCAAGTAAAAGCAAATTTTCAGTACTTTGGGAACAAAACAGCACATAATAATGAGCAGTCGTAATGTTTTTCACCAAATCTTGCTTCCAAACAGGTTCAAAGCAAGATAAAAGGTCAACAATAATGTTGACAACATGCCTCTATTTGCACACTGGTGCTCTTGAAGTATGGCCAAGGGCATTTGCATTCAAGAGTGAAGAGACCTGAAGCTTCATTTGGAGGTGCAAGACTGAGAGCAGCAAGTGGTGTAGCCCACTTTGAGGTCCTGTCCTTGCCACCTGCCCTAATTCAGGCGGTAAAGGTGGGGTTAGTTGAACTTCATGATACTGAGCTATGATCCTCTGATTATCAAAGGAAAACTGGAACTCCAGAATGAAAATTTAAAAGGCAACTAAACCCTAAAATGTAATATGTCTAAAACTACCATGTTTTATATACTGAACTTACTGCACCAGCCTAAAGTTTCAGCTTGTCAATAGCAGCAATGATCCAGGACTTAAAACTTGTCACAGGGGGTCACCATCTTGGAAAGTATCTGTGACACTCACATGCTCAGTGGGCTCTGAGCAGCTGTTGAGAAGCTAAGCTTAGGGGTCATCACTAATTATCCAGCAGCAGAAAATGAGGTTGGTCTGTAATATAAGCTGATTATTAAATGCTAATGCTAATTGCACTGGTTTCTGTGCTGCCATGTAGTAATTATCTGTTTTAATGACTAATCAGCCTTATATTGTGACTATATTTCTATTCTATGTGTACAGTATATTGTGAGTGGGTCCCTAAGCTAAGTAACAGTGTTCTCTCGCTCTGCCTTTTAGTGAAAATGAGAATGCTTCAATCCTCCAAAATGGTCACCGCAGTCCCATATGGATATAATCTTCAATCAATAAATGAGGAGAACACTCAAACAGCAGATATGCTGTGAAGTTTCTTTAATTTCAGTGACTACAAGTACACGACATGTTTCGGGCTTAACCTGCCCTTTATCAAGTGTAAAATTCTAACAGAACGTGAAACTTTATATAGACAACACACTTACACCCACATATTAAATAATTAGTGTTCTCAGGTGTTTCCATCTCAAAGGTGTCAATACTTCTCAGTGTAACAACTTGTGCTTCATTAAAACAGGACCAGGGCTGTACTCTAAAAGGTTAAAATAACATACTAAAAATGTGCAAGATTAAAAGATAAAATATCAATACTGTGACAACTTCTTATCTTTCCAATTGTGCATAAATATAAGATAAAATATCAACACTGTAACAAATTCTTATCCTTCTTCATAGTTACTTATGTTTAGTTACATAGAAACAGCTATACTGATAATAGATCAAGTTTAGGCAATTTTTAACCACAATGTTGCATTTAAGATATTATCTACCTGAAAATCTGCAGTTACATTTGTCTCCTTTCCTGTCATGTAAATGATTATAATAAACCAGACCATTGCCATATTTCAATGAACAGAAATCATTTCATAATAATTAATAAACTCTCACACCAGTATCTATTATTTAGTTAAATTTTACCTTTACTTGTATACTTTGCTGGTGCATTTCTATGGGCAGTACCTGCAAGGGGAGAGAGTATATATAGCTCAATATTATAGCACTATAGACATTCATTTTTACAGGAAGGGTTTCAAACTCCATGCATCATTAAGGCCTTCTGGGGCCATTGTATTCAAGCGTTTAATCCATTTCCCTTCTATCTGTAGTAACTTCTTGTGTCTATCTCCACCCCTTATATCTGGTCTCACTTCTTCTAGCACACACCACCGTAATTGCATCGAATTGTGTTTAAAACGATGGAAATGGTTAGATACCTGTGTATCCGTTGCTGAATTTTCTTCAAAGTTCCTTATGTAACCCCTATGTTCCTGTATTCTCTTTTTAACTTCTCTTTTTGTTTGGCCGACGTATGCCAGGCCACATGGGCATTTTAACAAGTAAACTACATAGGTCGAATTACATGTAGCATGGCATTTCAGATTCATTTCATAACCTTTTGTTGGATGATTAATTTTTGAACCTTTCATAATTGACGCACAGCAATTTCACTCTAAACACGGATAGGTACCGATTTTAGGTTTACCTTTAAATTTGTTATATCTAGGTCTAATGTCTGATGGGCATAGCATATCTTTTAATGTGCGTCCACGTTTATAGCAAAAAAGTGGAGGCTGTTTAAACAAATTGCCAAATTTTGGATCTAGTTGTATTAGTGGCCAGTATTTCTTAATTGTATTTTCCACTTTGTTGCTATATTGATTAAAGGTGGACACAAAAGTGACTCTCTTCATTGGCTTTTGCACTTCTATGTTTCTTGGTCAATAAAGTTTCTCGTGTAAGTGGTTCTACATCTTTAATGGCTTTATCGATTACTTCTGGTCTATAATCTTTTTCTAAGAACCGATCACTCAAAGTGTTTTTAGCAGCTATATACCTCTGTGGTAAGGAGCAAATTCGTTTTACTCTCATAAATTGCCCCTTCGGAATAGCTCGTTTCACTTTAGGATTATGACAGCTTTTTGCATGAAGCAAATTATTTTTATCAACCTTTTTTCTGTACAGTTCAGTGTTGATTCTGCCTTCGTTTAAACAAATTTTCACATCCAGGAAATTAAGTTCCTTATCGGAGTATTCGTATGTAAATTTAATAGTTGTATGGTTTTCATTTGCTTCTTGCATCATAGCTGTCAGTTTTTCCACAGTATCATTCCATATCAATAAGATATCATCCACAAATCTATAATACCCTATTATCGATTTGTGGTAAGCTGCATTATTCAAAAATAATTTCTTTTCCAAGTAGTGTACAAACAAGTTTGCATAGGATGGGGCAACTGTCGCACCCATCGATGTGCCTTGCGTTTGCCAATAAAACTCATCTTCAAACACAAAATAGTTTTTAGTTAGTACCATGTTTAGGCAGTCTAAAATAAAGAACATTTTGTTATGATGTAAACTCGTTTCCAACAGACATTCCTCTATACAGGCCATACCTTCATTATGGGGGGTGGATGTGTATAAACTTTGTATATCAATCCCACATTAATGGTTTTAAAAATTAGTGGTGAGCACAACTTTTTCTTGTTTGTTGTAGTTATACTGGAGCAGTGACCAGCTCTTTGTTGTAGCCCCCACCCTTTCCAGCTATAGTCAGGTGATCCCACTGGTGTCTAATAAAAGGGCATCCTTGATTGGGAGTTTTACTTTGAAAGCAGCAAGTAAGTTGCAGGTAAAACTTAGTCCCTTTGTAAAATGTTTAATGAAGTAATGGAATTCTTAATGAATCAGATGAAAATTGAGCGTAGGACTGGCCAGATATGGGATGACTTTGACGTAGTTGGCCAGCTTAAATATATTGCAATATATGGACAAACAATCCCTGTTGTTTAAAGGGTAAGGCATTTTTTAGTAGCTGTATGCACAGAGTGTCTCAATGTCTTAAATATATTGATAATGGGTTGAGTGCAGAGGACCCTTGCATTTGTGTATATATATATATATAACAAACAAAACTCTTTGTATACTCCTGACGAAGATCCCTGTGGGGGATCGAAACGTTGAGTCTAATAAAGGTTTTTTCTGTTTTTTTCTAAAAATCCTGTGAGTGCCGCTACTTTGTCTCGCTTTATATTATGTTTTTAGCTGGCACCCAGGTAAAAATTCTGTCCCTCTTTTTACTTCCAAAATGTTGGGAGGTATGGAAATGTGAAAAAAAAATTGTAAAAAATGGCATCTTTTGCTTTGTGTCTGAATGTGCTGAATAGCATTGGAGTCAATGAGGAGCAATTTACACACGTGTTTCACTTAGTATATACACATGCCCTGCATTGTTAGTGGACTCTTATCTTTTCGCACAGTGAAACGAGACACGCAGCGAAACGAAACACGGGGCGAATTTTTGTGAGCGTTTCGGCAAAACTTTCGCCATCTGCGAATGTCGGAAATTCGCTGCGAATTCACCTAGGGCGAATTTATTCGCCCATCACTATTGATGAATAATGGCCCCCTGCAACATCCCTTTATGTTTTAATTGACATTTTTAGTAATCTAAAGGTAGATAGTGTTGCATCATGACAAGACAAACAGCAAACTTCCCCTTCCTCCTCAGATCATAGTTAAATTGGGTTGAAAAAAGAAAAATTCCATGGACTAAGAACTTCTGACCGTCTTGCCAGCAAGCAGACCAAGAGAAAAACAGAGCCCTAATCATTTTGACTGATAATGGGTAGTTAATGCTTATATTTAGGGGGAAGCTTTTCACTGATCCTTGCCTAATTACTGCATTGTTGGCCAAAACAATACAGGATTAGACTAAAGAAGCCTGGCAATATGTTTAAATTACTGCTACAAAGTTCATTCAAGATTAGCCGAGTATACATGAATCAGGAAAAATAGCTACTATAATAAACAAAGTAAAGAAAGAAAAAAAAAATCTTCTTTTTCCACTGCTCTTTTATTTATGTGAGTAACAACAATAAACCCACGATGATGAGTCACAATATTTTACTCATTTATATTATGAAGGTATCCGGTTCACATAAATTCAGCTACAGTTTTCTAATTGGATAAATACATATTAAAGGAAAACTATACCCCGAAAATAAATTTTTGTTCAACAATCTTACCTACCTGGAATATATATTTAAGTAAATATTCCCCTTTTACATCTCTTGCCTTGAACCACCATTTCGTGATGGTCTGTGTGCTGCCTCAGGGATCACCTGACCAGAAATCTTTCAAATCTAACTGTAAAGGGAAGAAGTGTGGAAGCAAAAGACAGAACTCTGTCTGTTAATTGGCTCGTGATCTAACTTTATAGTTTGTTTGGTATGTTTGTGTGCACCGTTGGATCCTAGGATCCCTGGAGGCTGTCCTTATTTTTTTAAAATGGCAATTTTCTATTTATAATTACCCAATGGCACATGCTACTAAAAAGTATATTATTATGAAAATGGTTTATTTACATGAAGCAAGGTTTTACATATGAGTTGTTTTATGCAATATCTGTTTATAGAGACATACATTGTTCGGGGGGTATAGTTTTCCTTTAAGAGCGTAATGTATCTTTATTTACCATGTACTATTAATTAGCTCCTCTAAGGCTATTACTGACTCAAGCAGCTCTTTTACTCGTACTCAATCAGCCATTGTCTTTCTAGCAAGCTGACCCCAAGCTCTTTACCAATTACCCACTGGGATTTTATTGTCTTTATTGTCCCATTGCAAGAAGACGGAAAATTGCCTAGCCTAGCTGTCCATAGGGCATCCTATCCTTTCCTACAGTATAAGGAAAAAGCATTCTATACATTACATTCTATCAAGTTTTTTCTGGAATTTTTTAGTATAGTGCAAGGTGCACTTATTGTGTGCACTATAGAACAGTTACATTGCTATATAGACTTGAATATTTATTAAGCTCCAGAAGTTGTTTATTGGCAGCCATAGTGAGATGGTAAGTTAAAAGTACCTATATTATAATATAATGAAGAGCTCACTGCATCTGTTTAAAAGCTGGCCACACATGGTCAGATCTTATTTTTTTACCTAGCTGTTGTATGAACAGATGTTAGAGATGTTGATGAAGGCATAAGCTGGATAAAAGCCATATCATTATGGGTCTGAAAAAGTGGATCACAAGTGCCTGGTTCATACATGCATACATATGTCAATGTTAACATTGATTTATTTCATAGATATATTAGTGCAAGAGGACATGGGACCTGAAAGTTACACGTCTAACTAGGTGCAGAGTTTGCACCAGATTTAGTAGCTTATATCAATAAAGTCAATGCTTTAAAACAGCAGACTGGTAAGCTCTACCTACTGTTTGTTTTAGGTTAATAAAAATTGAGGTACTTTTAGTGTTTTTATAATACTCTTTGGGGCAGATTCACGAACGGTTAAGTGGCCGACGCTAACAACAATTTGCCAGAAATCCCATAGGCAAGGACATCGGCAATTCACTAACAGGCGTAGAAAACAATTCGCAAGCAAATGAGACCGGCGCTAGTGAAAGTTTGCATACCAGGCGACTTTTTGCTCTGGTGAATTGTCGTTACTCCACAAATTCACTAAAATGTGAATTTTACTAAACGTTACCTCTTTTGCCAGGATTTACTTCGACACCCAAGATCAGACTAACTGATAAAACGAAGCTACATCTTCCTCCGTTTGTAAGAAACGATGTCGACTTTTACCTCGACTTTTACTTTTTTAAAGCATCTGAACTATTAAAGAAAAGGTGACAGGGTGACGAACCATTGTGTGACGCTCAATTTCTCTTCCCTGGCTATCTCCATTAAGGAAGGCAGGGAGAAAAAATCGAGTGCCGCACAATTAATTTCCTGATTGCATTTTCTGAAGAGTAACGCATGTCTTAGTAGTATGTTTTTTAAATGTATACTAACACGTTTTTTTTTTTAAAATTTGATGTTATTGGTCCTTTAAGATCAGAGACACTCGTGAAGATTCAGGGAGATTTAGGGTAGAGACACACAAGAAGATTCAGGGAGATTTAGTCGCACGGCGGGAAGGCTTTTCGGGGAGATTAGTCGCCCGAAAAGAATAGCCAATTTGTCTCCAGGCCACTAAATCTCCCCGAATCTTCTTGTGTGTCTCTGCCCTTATAGTACATTATTCCCTTGTTTTGCCAATATATGATCAACCTCTCCATGTGTTCTTTGAGTCACCCCTTATATCCTTTATATATCGGTGATGGTTATGTCATCAGTCATGTGCTGTATTAGACATTTATTTGCTGTTATGTTATCTATGTGCTGTCTAATATCTCTGAACTGTCTGTGCTAGCCATGTGCTGTCTCCACAATCAATGACTTTGATCTATAATGCAGGTCTCTGGATGTGCCACCCATATGTTGTCTTTGTAATCAAAGTAAAGACTCTGCACATCAAATCATTTTTCAGTTACTGTATCTTAAGCTCTCATTTCAGTTGTACAGATTGCCCATACACTGCCTGAGTTCTTCTCATCACATCTGCTTTCATTTAAGAACGATATATTCAATGGTTTTAATAGGATCCTTTGAATACGTAGGGGGAGTTATTTACTTAAGGGCAAATTTACTATTATTCCCCAAAAATAATTCGTTTCTATTCGATATTCGATTAGCATTTGATTTTCGAATGTTAATCAAATAGTTCTAGGCTACCTTTTATTCGATATTCGTTCATTCGACAATCGAATACAAATTTATTCGATCATTTGAATAAATCATTCAACTGAATGAATAAACCATTTGAATGATTCGTACGATTCGAAAGATCGAACAATTCGATCGTAGGAATCCTATTCGATCAGGACTTAGCCTCAGAAGCCTATGGGAGTGCTCCCGTAGGCTTCTATTGCAATTTGGTAGGTCCAATCTGCTGAAGTAGACAATCGAATAAACAAAAATTAAAATCCTTCGCTGATCGAATGATCGAATATTCGTCCATTCAACTCTATTCGAAAGTATTCGACCATTCCCTATTCGATGATCGAATATGCCAAAATTCACATATTCGACCAAACGAATAAATACTATGTTCGAAATTCGATCGAATTCGATCAAACTTCGAATCCTTCACGTGAATATAGTAAATAGGCCCCTTAATGTGCACATTTTTACCTTTACTTTTTTACATTTTTTATCAATGAATTTACTCAAAAAATCTTGTTCAGAAAAATACTATTTGCACAATTTACTCACCATGCGACAAAATCTCCCCAAATCTTGCTGTGTGCCCTTACCCTAAAGGTTTGGAGACAAATTATGGAGACAAAAAGGCTGAATATCCACATGTGGCTTCAAAATAGCCAATCACAGAGCTTATTTGACAACACCCAGATTTTTTTTGTTTAGGCTTGTGTGGGTTTAAAACACTGTAGGGTTGCTCACAGGTAAAATGGTTGGGGACTCCTGATCTAACCAATGAAAATGTATTTGGGGCAGAAACATAAAGCAAGAGTATTGTTTGTGAAATATTGGCTGGAACAATCCCCAGACCTTAGTTCTGTTGAAGAGTGGGAAATGCAAAAGTGACAGAAAATTGCCCTTGAAGCTTGTATCACCTCTGTGAGGAATGGGTTTGAAATGTCCTTAAAAGGTCTTCAAAAGTTGACAGAATGGCAATTGAGAATTTTCTGATGAATGTAAAGTTTGATTAATACAACAGTGTTTATATATATATATATATATATATATATATATATATATATATATATATATATATATATATATATATATATTGCACAGTTTAAAGAAATGCCCCAACGAGTGTTTGAAGCAACGGGTCTGTCAGCAGGTAACACCTGTGCGTACTCCCTTATGCCATTTCAACATTTTGAACCATTGATCATACCACAACAATATGGGATTATTTGAAACAAAGCGGGTTGTTTGACCATTTGGACGAACTATGTGGACATTGTGGCAGCACAATAGAGGGTGTCTATGCAAAGACTTATTTCATTTTGGGATTTTATTTAATTTGGGGATGGTGTTCGTATCACTATATGTATTTATTGCTTATCTTTTATTAATTACTTTCTATTGTTGTTTTTATTTTTTTGTTTTATTTTTGATAAACGGGTGGGGTGACACATATTATTTATCCATTAATTTATTAAACAACACTAGGATAACACCACTAGAGGTGCCGGAGTATATATAGAGGACTACAGAGATATCACTTGCACTGAGACATGTGGCTATTCGCCACACACCTGATCGGGTTGGTTTAGCGGGTTATATAAGATGATATTTTAACACATTGACATATTTACAGGAAGCAACGATAATATGTTTGGGATATTAGGGTTACAGTATTGTTATAGAAGTTCACTATACCTCCACAGTGAGAATTGTTCCCCTAGATGGTTCCCGTATTCTACTACATTAAATGGCTGAGGAATAGAGGGTTAACACGGATTACAAACACCGGATGTAAGCACTCGAGGTCCATTTCCATATAGTTTTATCTTTCTGCTCATACATAAGGGGTACAAGTCGCAGTCTGACCTTTCACTCTTGCTCATAGGTTAATCTTTGTAACAACATATATCTAAGTGAAGATTGCATTTAGCAATGGTTAATATACAATGTAGCAATCATGCTTGTTACTTAGTATTTGATTTTAAGTAGCTATTTGTGGGGTGTTACAGATTAGTAATACTAACACTCTATTTTAGAATAGTTTGGGATTTTTTAACATATGTGGGGGATTGTGTTAAAAATTGGGTGGAAAAATTAGATTTTTTTAAAATGAGTATTTATTGGACACAACTGTTTTGATGCATACTGATGATGTCATCATCTTGTCAGCTGACTGGCCTTTCCCGCCAATTTGGGTATTTAATGCTTTCCCTTTGTACCATTCTGTACTTTGAGAAAGGCCTTGGAGGAGGCCGAAACGTTAGTCATCCTTATAATAAATACATTTGTTTCTATTTAAGACCTGAGAGTGCGGACCGTTTTGTGTATATGTATATATATATATATATAAATATATATACATACACAAATATTAAAGGAGGTACAGAAACAAGGAATGAGATTATAATATCAACTTCTTATGCTACAGTTATACAATGGAAATTGTAGAGGGCACAGAATTCTACTCAGGGCAGCATTAATAGTATTGTAAAAACAGGAAAATTCACAAATTATTAAGTTTACTAAAATGATATCTTTTTACAATTAAAATGTCTGGTGAAAAGTCCAAGTAGAAAAAAAATAAACTATATTGTATAATGTTATTGTGCATTTTTGAGTGTGTTAGAATGTTGTATTTTTGATAATAGCACAGTGAGAAAGAAACATTTTTTAGTTATAGTAACAAAATCCGTTCTTGTCATATTCCCTAATAAATAGGTAGGGTTGGTTCTAGAACCATAGAGCCATCTTTGTGCTTTGTTTTGATTGTGTGCCATTTATGTCTTGTCCAAACAGGCCAGAGGCTAGAAAGGAAGTTTCCTCAGGGGTAAAATCCTTATATGTCATTTGGCAGCAGTAGGGGGTCAAGATAAACTGCTGACTTGCCACTTTAGCCTTGTAGCTGGAATGAATTAGCTTTTTTAATGCATAGTATTTCAGAGAAAGTGACCATTCAAACTTATCATGTCATTGGTAGGCATCCTAGTTCACATAACATTTTACGAGAAAGTTATTACAAGGTGAAAAATAAAAGCAAAACATTCATTGTATGTCTTATGGTATGCCATTAACTTGCACACAATGACAGACTACTGCAATTTCAAGTATGTTTCCCATGTAGTGTGTGCTGGTAGAGAGAAATGAATGATGTTAACCTCAGTTCCAACAAGGCTGTTTGTTATTCAGAAGGCTAATGAAGAATTGCATAATTCCAATTGTTGTAAGAACATTGTCAAATACAGAGATAAATACACTATTACTAGAGATAAACAAGATGAGTCAACTGGTTTTAAAGACTATGAATGCTGTTTCTTTGGCAGAAAAAAAGAAGACATGGATGTTTTTGTTAGAGCCATTTTCAAGATGTGGACATAAAAAAAATGGGTTGACCTCATGGCCTATGATTTCAGTTAACAATTGAAAACCTGGCAGGGTAGAACTACAGCAGTAGGACTGAATGGATACCAAGACCTGGAAGAATAAAAAAGATGCTTTTTTTGGTGGTCAATATTATTATATTTGTCCAACTGAGATGATCTGAAAGCAAATGAGCAGAAGCGGCAAGTTCTCTTAATATTCAGATTTGAAGATGCCTCAACCTTTCAATGCAGATAGCTAAGCTGTATTCCAGCAGCAGATCAGAGTATTCTAGAGAGACTGTCCTCTCATAGTAAGACCACAATGGCCAACCAAATGTGTGTCTGTATCCCAACCTATAGGGATACTCTGCTAATGTGGGGACCTGCAGAAGAACTACTTGCATTTTGTGGTAGCACAGTGACTAGACATTTTGGGACATTTATTATGCTGTGTAAAAATGTATTAGTCATGAAGACCTTTTATTGCTAGCATCAGGGACCCAGTAAATTCCTATACCATTCCCAATATGGGTGTGTTGAAGACAGAAATGTTGTACTTTTATGTATGACAAATAATGTGGCACAATATACTGTATGTGTACATACATTGTGTACATTGATACTCCTCTGATGCCTTTTAGGCAGGGTAACTGTGGTGTATAACTAACAAAACATAACAGTAACCTTGACCATGCTTGTAAGATTGAAATAAAAATGTGATGTGCTGAAAATGCTGGGAGGAAAGGAATGATTAGGTACCTTGGCTTGCCAAAATCTCCTTTTCAGGTGTTGGACAGCATGAGAGCAACATTCTGCCAGTCTACTCTATGTGGGTGAGGGTCGGTTAAAGGACAAGGAAAGTCTAAAATAGAATAAGGCTAGAAATGCTGTATTTTGTATACTAAACATAAACATAAACTTACTGCACCACAAAGCAGGCCCGAACTGGCAAGCTGTGAGTTCTTGCAAATGCCAGAGGGGCTGCTGTAAGTTGCCATAGACAATCACTATTGGGCCGGTGGGGTCTGCTTGAGCTGCTGTGTGGCCTATCTGGGCCTATGTGTACCTGAAATGCCAGGGCCTATTTTGAATCTCAGTCCAGGCCTGATACAAAGCCTAATCAAAGAAATGATTTATGTTTTCAAAGTTTTGCATGGGGAGCTGTCATCTTGCAACTTTTTTAAACAAGAGCAAGACTGTGCACATGCTCAGTGGGATCTGGGCTGCTCAAGGATCATCATAAATTATCAAAACATAACAAGTAAAAAAAAAAAACTGGCAGAAGCCGATACAGCAAGACTGATTAATAATCAGAATATACAGACTGCTTTGGGTCCTGTGTTGTCAAGTAAGGTGGGGGCTCCCTTCTGTTCATAAGTATGATTGTTTCCCTAGCCAGCAGTTAGGGACCATCTGAAAATTTCAATAAACAGCTGTAAATGAAGCGAGAATTTCACTGAATACAGTCAGGTTTCTAATAAAAATGGCACACCTTTTTTAATTAAAGTATCTTGGAGTTAGATTTCTTTTTCATTAAAGTAAAAATGGGATTTTATTTTTTGCCTTTCCTTGTCCTTTAAAATGTATTCTTACTCACAGGAATAGGGGTAGTGGTGAGAATATTTGCTGATGTGGTAAGAAGGAGGGTATTGCAAACTATGTTTTCTCAAACTCATTTACAGTTTTATCTTCTATTAATTTTCACTTCCTATGAATTCAATACCAAGGCTTGATATAATATAATAGAGAAGTTCAATTTTTTCTCTATTCTCTCAAAAATACTCATAATTTCTAGAAAGCATTAAAGGGGCAACTTAGTATTATTATTAACATGTATTTATATAGCACATATTTTGTTCCCCCTTTTTCAATATTAGTTTATTGAATGGGGGCCAGGGTCAGACTGGGGGGTCAGTACTGGGGCTGCCGCATCAGGGCTCCTGCAGCCCCCAAACGCCCCCCTCCCCAGTATAAAAACCCTCCTCTGTCCCTCTCCCACCCCCCTTGCCAGCACGTACCTACTTAATGCATGTCATCAGTGATTGGGCAGGGAGACAGAGGTCAGGAGTGCTGGATCTGTGGAGGGAGTATGAGCCGGCACCGATGGGGACTGTGTTTCACATACTTTATGACTATATTTTTTGTTAGGAAGTATTTCTTAATATTTCTTTTTTGGTGGGCAGCCTGGTGGCTGTGAATAGCTTTTCAAATACTCTTTGCAAGGAGTTTGTAGGTTCTCCCCATGATTCGTCCCACACTACAAAACATACAGGCAGGTTTATTGGCTTCTGACTAAATTGACAGGGATAGGATAGGGATACCTTAGAATGTTAGCTACTCTAAGGCTGGAACTGATCTGAATGATGTATAGTCCCAGTAAAGCGATGCGGACGTGTCTCAATACTATATATGTAACAGTAAATAAATCTTATATAGAATTATTTCCTACACTATAAAAGGCAAAATCTGAAATTGAGTAGTCACATTTTACTTCTCGGGGTAACCAATTCTCAGGTGTATGATGTCGACGGTGGGTCTGTGTATCCATGGTACCAGATGATAAAAGCCTAGCTTTACTTGTTGTCAGTCTTTGATAGAATTAGGAAGGCAACATAAGTGTGGGTTTATTTAGGAATATCCTCAAACACTTATGGAAGATTTCTGGAAAAGGTTGGTTGGCTAATTACTATGACTTGTGACATTACATGCTGGAAGCTACCATTAGCAAAAAAAGTTCTGAAAGCAGCTTACACATCCCAGGCACAGCATGACTTCTAGCCATGACAAAGAAAATTGCAAGTCCACTGCCAAGCCCTTTCTTCCCTCAGCTACAGATAGGTTTAGAGATAAGAAGAAGCGTATTGTACATACATCTTCTCTGTATGGTGTGAGCAGGATCAGACAAACAGACAGTTCTTTAACATGGCAAAGGCCTATTGTTTATGAGTTCAGACTCTGAGAGTAGTGATGGGCGAATCTACCCCGTTTCACTTCACCGAAAAATTAGCGAAATTCGCATCACTTTTGACGCACATCTCGTTTTTTCAGCGAATTTTCGCTGGCATTTTGCGAATTTGCCTCTGGCGAATAAATTCGCCCATCACTATCTGAGAGCAAACAGGTACAAAAACAAAATAAAACAAAACCCTTGCCACGCTTGGGCTCTAACTAATGCACATTCATTTTCCCTCTCTACTACCGGTCCCCTACTGGGAATCCCAGCCAAACGCATAAGTACAACTCCACAGAGTCACAGAACCTTTACAGAGTAAATAGCAGCTCTAAACTGTTTCACTCAAATCACAGGTCTCAACCCTTTCAGCGTGTAGCTCAATCTTAATCTGATTATCCCCCCTGTCTCTCTCTGGCAGCTAGCAGATCTAGGCTGCTAATTATTCTCCAGGTGAGACTTTCTAGGAGAATCAACCCACTCAGTACTGCTGTACATATGGGATTAAAATATGAACCTAGGGGAAATATACAGTATCTCCCTTCAAACTGTTCTCCAGTTACCAGTTGACAATGGGCATTACAAACAGGAATCCACCAAGTGAATGCTAAACCATGGTTTAGTTGGAAAAAGCCAAAGTTTTCATTTACTCTAAATAAATTCCTTTTTAATAAATTATATTATTACATTATGAAACATGTTAAAAGCCTGACCTAAAGTATTGCATTTGCACAAACAGCTAAAATGATTCTAAGGTTATTTGAGACCCTGAGGTGCACCTACTTTCCCCTTATCAACTGCCTACCTTGCATTACATAGCCTACTTGTAGCACAACTCCAAATACCACTTCAATGTAATGCATAGCCTATATATCATATTAATACAACTTACATTTCCAATGCATATTGAGTGCTCCACATTCCATTCCATCTAGAGCCCCACATAGCCCATCAAGAAACCTATTTCACAGAGCTCAAAAAAGGAAAACCCCAAGCAGAACTAATGTGGAGTTTAATTCCATCTGTTACAGTGCCTACACATGGAAACATACAAGGTATTGTTAAATAAATTAATTCTTTACACATGATGTAACTAGGAGAAAACCTAAAAATGTACCTCCTAATAAACTGTATATGGATTTAATAATAGGTAACTAATTTTATGAGTTGGCAATCCCAGGCAGGCTACCATCTTTGAAGTAACACATCAACACAAATCAAGCCCTTAGTTATAAAAAAGATTTAAAATAAAAAAAAAATGGGATTAATTTGTGTTGTTAAAGTATGCAAGGTTGGCAGCCTTTTAGAGGGCTTTATAGGAATCTCATGGCCAATAGCTGTTGGAAGTAGGAGGAATATAATGGTTTATAATAAACACCAGGAGTCTCACAAGAAGAATGCAGGCTGGAACTACGGTTAAGCAGCAGAGATATGTGCTATGGGAGCAGTGTTGGGGCAGCTGTTGGGGGCAAGTGGCAAGGGGTGTATAATATGTGGTCCAAGCTTGAGGGGAACCACAGTTGGGGTGGATGCCAGGACAATTAGTATTGTTTTAGGTATCAATAATAATCTAAATCTAGAAACAAGTAAGACAAGCAGGGACAAGGAAGGCAGAATACTCAACAGAAATAGGACACTTAGAGAAAGGCAAGGTGGACCTATAAAGCTTCAAGGCATTGGTCACATTAGAGGGATTTAGAAAACAAATGTCTGCCAAATACTGTCATTATATCCATATCCTGGCACAATTACTTCACTGGGTTGGGTGGATGTGAGCTGCAGTGCAGAGCAAAATACAATAACAGGACAGATTTCTTTAAGCATGCCTTTGGCAACTGAGAGGATTTGAAGGCAATATCTCCAGACAGTTAAATGATAAAGAAAACAATCTCAAGCAAAACAACTACACATTCTTCCTTCAACTCAATGTGAACTTTGTAATGCAACTTGGAAGCAGATTTGTTTATTTTGTATCTTTTCTGAGAGTGGACGGGGCCCAATCTTCTGACTGAAACCTCTTGTTCAGCGGCTGAAAGTTAACTTAGATGAAGCCAGAACACTAAATGGGGTTCCTATTACTCTCTAAGGATTTATAAATACTTGCAAGGCAAAGTAAGATCAGTGATATTCACAATGCAGCAGCTTTGCAAACTGTTTTTCATTTTGATCTCTAAGCAACGGGCTTCATCAATCACAAAATTCAGCCTGCCCAGCCACGTAGCTGTGGAACTCCACACAAACATAACTTGAGCTTTTTGAAAAGTTAACATAATTTCCAAAACTTTGCAATATGCATCAATTAAAAAATATGCAGCCTGTTCATGATTCTTAATGGTTTGGAACATTTCCTTGAGCCTAGCCACCTGATTTCCTGCTGATCTGTCTACTTTGCTGAGCTGTCTGACTACTGTTACTTTGTATCAGCAGCCATCTGTCCACAGCCTGCACCCACCAAACCCCACAATTCCCTTCAATAAGAAACAGAACATCCCAGTGCAATACATTATGGGTTATGTAGTTCCTACATGTTGTCTGTAAGCTGTGGAGAAGTAACACTTTGTAACATCAGTGTTTTAGTCCCTCCTTGCCTGCCAGGATTTTAAATTATGCAGAAAAAGAACTGTTAAACAGCTGGATTTCAGCATAGAAAATGGCATTTATTCATACTTTTTGAAGAAACAGGTAACTGTGATGGGTATATTAGGGGTTTCTGTGTTATGTGGGCCTCTTTATCAAACTTTGGTTTGGAAGCTGGAGTTCCCCTTTAATCTTTTTAATTTTGCTTGCAGTTTGTCTGCTGGAATAATTTTCCTTTAACATTGCATTCCCACTGCAGACTGCATGGAAACAACATGTATTTATAGAGCAAGAAAGGCACTGTTTTTCTATTGCTACATTTTTTTTTGTTAAATCATTTTTTTTTTTAAGTTCCCATGCTTGGCCTATCTATTTTTGTGTGTTCTAACTGATAGGTAACAGCTGTTAAAATAAGCACAATACAATTTCATTATATTCTTTGACTTTTTTTCTGTTCTTACCAGGGGGTTAGAAAACTGGTGGTTGTAATTAACACAAGACTACCCTAATGCAGATAACCAGACTTTTGATATGGCAAAAACTGGATTTAGCCTGTATAATATCTTCTTTAAAAAATACCCTTGTTGCTTGCTTGTGACTATTCTTGATACATGTTTGGCCAAAACAAATGATATTATCTCTGTTTTTTTAATTGTCAGGTTTTATATCTCTAATGGAATGGAATGTTGTCTTACAGGGTTTATACTGAGGGGCTTATTTTGGCACTGGTCTTATTATTATATTCCATAACCAGTTCAGTGTTGAGAGCTGTATCGCTCCTAACCCCCCCTCCTTTGTACCCCCCTCCACTCAATAAATGAACACCAACCCCAATTAGGGAGAGGCCACAGCTGTTTATTGACAGGGATATTTAACATGTACATTTAGCATATGTTTACCATACGTTATTGTAACAGAACTGTTTGTACTGCAAATATTAAACAGCAACAGCCCTCTATCCTGCAAGAAGGATCACCCTGAGCCCTACCTCCAATCCAATCTCCTCTCCTTCTTCTCCAAAAAATCCAGGCTTCCCAGTTACTCACTCACATTACCAACTTCACCTTACCTTTGAGGAATGGGAAAGCAAACCACCCCCACCAACTGCATCTACACAATATGTAAGGAGGGAGGAATGAGGTTCCACTCTTGGTCCTCCTGCTTGGTCAAGTAAGCCAACTTTTGAACACCCTTGGCTAATCAAAGGGGGTATTGCCCACCTAGCACCTTCTTCCCTTCTCTGCATTCATAATATTGGGCTTCATACTCTTTTCCATATGGCATAGTAGGCTGTGGGAGCCCTGGAATTATCACCACATTCAGAACCATGTTATCTCCGGGATTCCATTGCATCGATAGATACACTTGCACATAATGCAGCAGAAGAGGCAGGACAGATGCAATAACGCATTAAACGTCCAAGGAGCATGTTTGAATTCTAGTACCTGTTTTGAATAGCACAACAATCACAACCACTTTATCATGAAATTTGGTAAAAATAGTGCCTTTTATTACATACTGGGGCAAAGTCACTGTACACATCATGGTCTGTTTTATCAGGACAGGAGCCGAATAACCTGTATGTAAGGTGTGAGTGTAAGCTGGAATACCTAGAGGAAACCCACACAAGCACTAGAACAATATTCAAACTCTGCAGATAGTGTCCTGACTGGAACCAAATGTAGGATCCCAGCAATGCATATAGTTGCAGGTTTTCCCATTGATGATTACATTTTGCACTGCTGTGTTCCTTTTTGTGCAAATGGCAAGGAAATATAAATATTTGCAAATGAGATGTGTTTGCGTGAGTACCTGCAAATGAAAAAGTTACAATTATGCTTCCACATCAAATAGACCAGTCTTATCCAGCTTTATAAATATTAAAATGCACAGGGCAAATATGCTCACTGGACAAATCATTCTGTGCTCTGCAGGGTTTAAGCTGGCCATAGACGTAACAATTACGATCTTTCTCGGAAAAGATCTTTCCAAGAAAGATCGTTCGTTTCAACACACACGTATAGAGCTGAATCGTCAGATATACAGGTAGAAACAATAGAATTTTGCTTGTATCTGACGATTCAGCACTAACAATGGCCGATGTTCAGGGAGCTTTCAAAGGCATCCGATCAAAATTTTCCGTCCAGTCCGATCAACCAGCCGACCGATATCTTAATCCTCTGACGATGTCGGTCGGCTCATTTCCCACCATACACGCACCGAATATCGTACGAAAATTCGTTTCGTACGATATTATCTGTGCGTCTATGGCCACCTTTAGACCTGGGTGGGCATTCAAAATTCTTGTGAACTGGTATTTATTCTTCAAGTGCTTAACCAAATAACAATTTGCAGTAGGGGGTTACCATATGAAATAAAGGGAATTCATTTACAGTAGCTCAGGTGCAGTGACCCATAGCAGCCAATAAGATACTTGCTTTTAAACAGGTGACCAGCAAATGCTTTCTGCTATAGTAATACAACCACAAGCAAACTTTGTTCTTTCTATTACATTTGCCCAGAGCCAAAGCCATATTAGGGATAAAACAATCCTACTGGGATTTTATAATTTTTATATGTTTTAATGGACTTAAGGTATTTCAGAAAAAACCTTATCCAGAAGACTCCAGCTTCCAAGCATTCTGAAATATATATCTGATACCTGTAGTGATATCTCGTCTTGCATAAATCACTTCAGCCATCCTACATACAGTATGCTGTCCACTTAAACTCTGTGGTGTATATCTCTGTTCAACCCACAATTTACCCCACATATACTGTCCACTGACCCATGAGGAGACCCTTATCTGTCCTACCTACTCTGTACCCAACCTACTTTGTTCATCACTGACTGAAAGTGGCATAATAATAACTATAATAATGAATAAGCATTTGCTTCTTTCCAACTGGCCTTCAGAGATCCCATTTCTTATGTTAAATACAAATAATTGTGCTCTTGTGAGTTTTCTCCTCTGGTATAGTCTTCGAACAGTATTAGTCATTAGTAGGTGGTATTGTGGCACTGAGCCTCCAACAATTAAATAATTGATAAAAAAAGCAGTTTTAAAGCAAAGACATGGGTCCCTCCAATGCAAGTTACCTGTAGTGACCAAGAAGAATGTTTCTTTCATTCCATGTAATCAGGGTGATACTGATTTACCTTTGCTTATAGAGAATCCTGACCCCTGTGGAAGTTGTTCAAGTGCATAAATATATTTTTACTCCATTGCACTTTTAAAAAAATAACCATCCTCATGCCTTCAGCTCTTTGTAGTTCAGCAGCATCAGGAAGGCTGCAATTTTCCAGTGCCTGCACTATACTATTTGGGATTTACTGATATATTTATTGCAGAAAATACATCCCCCATATTTATACATCAAAATAATGTGCTGTAACCCAACTTCTGGCTGCGAATAGGTTTTCCAGGCGTGGCTCCAGACTGGTGATTTACAAGCTCAGAGCACTCAATATCTTACATTACCCCAGTAAAAGCTGTGGTATTTTTTTTTCTTCTGCCCAATTATCTCTGAATGCTCAAGGCAACATTTTAACTACCCTGATGACTGGAAGGCCACTGACTTTCCTGTTGCCTAGATTGCTGAAGTCAACAAACCCAACAGCTGTTTCTACTAAAAATAAAAAAAATGGAATAGTTCCATGCCTCCAGTGAATTATTTCAGATTTCCTTAGAAATATAATATTGCTTTTGAGGATGTCAATGAAAATAATAAAAGAAAATGCATTTCACCTAATTAAGTTCAATTTGTGTTTAGTTTATTTCAGTCATGCTGTAAGTTATGTGCTGAATTTATGTTTTAGAGCACTTCTGAAAGACAAAGACACGGTACTGTATTTTAATGATAATCATTAGTGATGGGCAAATTTATTGGCCAGGGGAGAATTTGTGGCCAATTCCCGTGATTGGCGAATAAATTTAGCGAAAGGCCAGCGAAAATTCGTCTGGCAAAAATTCGCTAAAAAAACGAGTCGTTTTTGAAGTAGACGCAAAGCGCGTCAAAAATGTGCCGCGACTAGTTTTGCTAATTTTTTCGCCAATTCCCCACACAAGGGGAGTCTGCCAGTTAGACAGCTTTGCTTTAGAGTAAAATGACTCTGGGTATGGTAATACTGCTAACTAGACCTATCCTATACAGGTATGGGACCTGTTATCCAGAATGCTTGGGACATGGAGTTTTCCGGATAATGCATCTTTCTGTAATTTGGAACTTCAAACCTTAAGGGGCAGATTTACTAAATTCACATGAAGAATTCGAAGTTCGATCGAATTTGAATCAAATTCGAATCTTCAAATATGTAAATTAGGCAAATTCAACCATCGAATATTCGAATTCAAATGATTCGAATATTCAAATAAAATTTTATTCGAAAATCGAAAATTAGATGGTCGAATACTTCCCCTTTAAACTTTTATTGGACCACCTACTTCGCTAGATCAAAGCTATCGAATTGTGGATCCTTCCCTGAGATCGGATAAAAAAAAATTTGATCGATTAAAATCATTCGAATATTCGATTCAAATTCAATTCGAATATTCGATCGATTGATCGAATTTTCTATATTCGATCGTTTGACTGAATACCCGAATTTGGAAAAAAAAAAATGTCAGGAAGGCTATTAACATCATTAAATGGTTCAATAAACATCTGCCATTGACTTCTACATGAACTTGGCAGGTTTTAGGTGGCAAAGTATCGAATTAGAACTGTTTCCTGGGTCATGGGGTGAAAAATCCATATCCAACTATCCCATTTTGACAGTCCCAGATTTGTACTGAAATGTCCCAGGTTTCTCTTTGATCTGCTGCACTGAACAGCCAGAAAAAGATACAAAGTTTCTAACTTAATTGGCTCTTGGCAGAGAGCCCAGAATACATACTTCAGATACTTTTGTAACAGTGTTAGGTAAGATAAGAGCTAAGATTCACAGCTGAAAGGGCAATTTACCTTCATTCACAGAACTGTAATAAAATATAAAAACCATAGAAATGTGTTCAAACTTTTGTAACCTGCCAAATTTTGTTAAACGGACATGGTAATTAGGCAGTGTGGCCACAAAATGGGCTCTACAAATATTTTTCTGTTTCCAAAATGTTGGGCGGTATGGATAAATCTCACATTCAGATTCCAATTCGAGTTGGTGGTTATAAATTCAAAATTGTGAATTTTGACACAGAAAATTCAAATTCAAATTTACCATTCGAACCATAGTGAATCTGCCAGTCAATGTAACAAACTTTGTACTTTGCTCCAAAAAGAAATAGCATGTTAAAAAAATGTATGCGCAAAAGACTATGGGGCAGATTTACTATTGGTCGAATTCGAGGGTTAAAAAACCCTTGAATTCGACCATGGGAATAGATGGGGAATAACATTTTTTTATCGCAATTCGATTGGTAGAATGATCGAATAGCAAATATTCGATCGATTGATAAAATCAAAATGATTTTAACCATTCGATTGAATATTTTTATTCGATCAAAAAAACCCAAACCCAATTCGGTAGCTTTGATCTAGCGAACTTGGCAGTCGAATAAAAATTTAAATTTGAATATTCAAATAGATTTTTATTCAAATCATTGGATTCGATCAAATTTTCAAAATTAACTGATCGAAGTGGTCTTCAAAAACATTCAAAAATTTGAATCTTTTTGAAGATTTGATCGAACTTCGAATCCTTCATGTGAATTTAGTAAATCTGCCCCTTAGTGAAAACACATCTTGATAGTACAGGGCATACATATATATTTGTTCCACTTGAGGTATGGCTGTGGGATACAAAATGTCTGCAAGGACAGTGCTGGACTGTTTGTAGAGCTTAAGAGGACAGGCTTTTTTTTCACTCTGAGATTGCATTGTACCACACAGCCCATCTCTTGATTAATGTTATTCAATTTTCCCATGTACACAACAGTATGTGGCTATGCAATTAGGAGGTGAATAATTCATGGTTTGAAGCTTGTAGTTCAAGTAGTACACACTCTCTGCCTCCTGCAGGAATGATTTTTTCTTCACAATGGTGAAGCCAAGTGGAATAAACTAGTGAAATAAAAGTAGTCTCGCTTAATTGTACTTGGTTAAGAAAAAAATGGACATAGGGATAAAAAACGTAATGTCTACACAGTGGATATAGAAGAAATGGAAAGGTTTTTCTCTTTTAATTTTGTGGGATCAAACGCTGTTCTAATGTATCTTGACCACCTTGAAGCCTTAAGCATTTTGCAGTTGTTGGAAACACACGTTGTACATTGTTCCTCGGTGGGGGAAACGGTGTCAAGCAGAGTCCTTCATTTTCAATGACAGGCTGAATATTGTCCTTAGTTAATGTGGGAAAGAAGCAGGTTATATAACTGAAGTATTTATTTTCTATAGCCTTACAGTTACAATGCCCGGCATGCAGAGAAGTGGAAACTATGTCTTTTGCAAATGAATTCTTCTGTTATCAAAACTTCTGTAGCTGAACAATGTGCCCCGTCTTCTACTTTATACTTCAGATAGCATGTGGTATTGTAGAAATATGCATTCGTAACTTTGTAAACCTATTTCCAATTTTCCCACAGTCTTTTATGTAAAAAAAAAAAAAAGTGATGCAGGCCTCAGCCTTTCTTTGACTTTCAGAGAATATGTTAAAAAGAAAACAGAGGACATGTATAAAACAAGACATGTATTTCCATGTTGAACATTAAGTGGACCTTCCAACTTTCTACTAGTTAACCCCAGTTTTTCTGTGCTGCATATCCAACCTTACTAGGGAGAAGGAAAGGTGTGAAATGATAATACCTTAAATAGCATGGCCACCTTTGTGCCTCCCAAACTGCTATAGCAGTTTATTTGTATGGGCATTCTGGTTATGGTTCTTCAAAGTAAATGCTCTATTCTGCAAATTGAGCTTGCCATTTTCAAACCAGTGAAGTCACTTCCCTTTGCAGCTCCTGCATAATGTGCATGTGCGAATTTCAGCATGTGCAAGCTGGTTATGGAAATACAGAAAGGAAAAAAAGAAGTAAGCACATGCACAACCGGGTTAGCTGATGGATGTGCTATGGATTTTGCTCCTCAAGTTTGTATCAACATTCTCTTCCTAACCCTGTTATTGCCTCCTTGAAAGAAAAAGATTTATTCAGTGTATTTATTCATATTTCTGTTTCTGCTACTGTTTTTTTTTTTTTTACGCCAGTGAATTTTCGGCAGGCGAATTTTCACTGGTGTTTCGCAAATTTGCCGCGAATTTGCGCCTGCCGAATAAATTCGCCCATCACTACAGTTAACCTTTAAAGGAGAAGGAATGCCATTTTACACGTGCTAGTTCTCAAAACTAAACTAACTGTTGGCACCCCCAAGGGTAAAATGGTTTTCCTTCTCCTTTAATATATAACAAAAGAGACTGACCCAGCCAGGTATGCCCCAAATATAGTTTCCATGAAAACAAAAATACTTCCATCAGCCCACAGAAGGCCTAGTACTTCTAAATGAAAGACATATAAATCACATTCTGTCTGTCAGATTCTTGAGAACTATATATATATATAGCAATGCTAATGAATGCTTAGTGTAATTTTTTTGAATGAAATGCCTCAGGACACAAAGATCTATGACACTGGGAGACACACAAGGTCCACCGACTCTCAAGTCTTCTATGCCATGGCCTAGTAAAACCCCTACCAAAATCTCATGGATCCAGTACTTTATGTCCATGAGCCCTCTTTTGATAATCACAAATAAGAAGACCTTTGTCATTAAGACCAGTGAAGAAACATGGCTAAACGTCTGAAATAGGGAATTTATTTGTGTAATGAGATGTCACAAAGGGTCACCAGACCCAATGTCTGTGATTCATCTCATTCAGTCTCATTAACAATGATGCCATTTTGAAGGAGCTGTCATCTTGCCAGAATAACTACAGTGTCTGTGAGCCTATTGTGCATTTCATGTACCATTGCCCAATAACCTGTCACTGCAGTCCCACTAATAGGAACACAAAATAAAATGTGCCAGAAGAATTTTCTGAAAATATAACACTTTATACCCTACAAATTGACAGACCATGAGGAGAATAAGCACTGGATGTTAATTCTGAAATCCAGTGCTCAGTGCAATTAAGAATTAAGAATTAAGGCACAATTTTTCAGTAAAAATAAAGATAAATTACGTCTCATAGTAAAAGTGAGAATATATGCATTGTGAGTAATTTTTGTTTTGAATGAAACTTTTTTCTCTTTGATTCTTACATAGTTACATAGTAAAATTTGGTTGAAAAAAGACAAGGTCCATCAAGTTCAACCCCTCCAAATTAAAACCCAGCATACACCCCCCCCCACTCTTGCACGCAAACCATATATGCCCATAGCAATACTAAGGGGCCGATGTACTAAATTGATAGATCGTGAATAGATCGAAGTTCGATGCGAACACGTAGGATTTATTCGTTTGGTCGAATATGCAAATTTTGGCATATTCGATCATTGAATAGGGAATGGTCCAACGATCGAATACATTCGAATAGAGTCGAATGAACTAATATTCGATCATACGATCATTCTATCAGCGAAGGATTTAATTTTTTAAGTTTATTCGATTGCCTACTTCAGCAGATTGGACCTACCGAATTGCAATAGAAGCCTATGGGAGCACTCCCATAGGCTTCTGAGGCTAAGTCCTGATCGAATAGGATTCGTACAATTGAAGTCTTTGATCGTTCAAATCGTACAAATCATTTGAATGATAGAATGATTTATTCGACTGATCGAATAAATTTGTAATCGATCGTCGAATGATCGAATATCGAATAAAAGGTAGCCTAAAACTATTCGTTTAGCATTCAACGATCGAATGCTAATCGAATATCGAATTTGGTCGAACTATTTTTGGGAAATAATAGTAAATTTGCCCCTAACTATAGAGTTTAGTATCAAAATAGCCTTTGATATTATGTCTGTCCAAAAAAATCATCCAAGCCCCGTTTAAAAACTCAGCCATCACAACATCACCTGGCAGTGCATTCCACAACCTCACTGTCCTCACTGTGAAGAACCACCTACGCTGCTTCAAATGAAAGTCCTTTTCTTCTAGTCTGAAGGGGTGGCCTCTGGTGCGGTGATGCTCTTTATGGGTAAAAAGGTCCCCTGTTATCTATAATGTCCTCTAATGTAGTTGTAAAGTGTAATCACGTCCCCTCGCAAGGGCCTTTTTTTCCAGAGAAAACAACCCCAACCTCGACATTCTACCCTCATAATTTAAGTCTTCCATCTCTCTAACCAGTTTAGTTGCACATCTCTGTACTCTCTCCAGCTCATTTTTCCCTCTTAAGGACTGGAGTCCAAAACTGCACTGCATATTCCAGATGATGCCTTTACAGGAACCCATAAAGAGGCATAATTATGTTTTGTCATCCCTTGAGTTAATGCCCTTTTTGACTTTGTTGCCCTTTTTATGCAAGACAGAACTTTGTTATCCTATCCTTTATTAATCCTTCGAAAAGCTTTCCTACCACCACCAGTCTCTCTGTACCATGTCAGACCTCAATGAATCCTAAAAAATAAAGTAGAGAGGTTTGGCAATCACAGAGCTAAGATTAAGTACCCTGGGATTAATCCCATCTTGCCCTGGACCTTTGTTTATCTTAACATGTTCTAGTCTTTTTTGAATTTCATCATGTGCGAACCATGAATCATTAGATGTATTTTTAGAATTGGGACTATTAGTAGGAAATCTTTATTAGCTGGTTCCTCATTTGTGTAGACAGATGAAAAGTATGCATTCAGAATCTGGGCTTTTTGCCTGTTTTCATCAACCAGCTGAACCCCCTCTGATAATAAAGGTCCTACCCCATCCTGATTAATTTTTTTACTATTAATATATTTAAAAAATAATTTTGGATTATTTTTACTGCATACTGCTATACTCTTTTCCATATCGATCTTAGCGTGCCCTATAGCATGATTTATTGGCCTCCTTGCTACCTTATAAATGATTCGGCTGTCCTAGCGAACTTGAAATCCTTAAAAGCACGTCTTTTCTTACCCACCTCAACACCAAGACTTGACTATTCTCTAAATGCTCACCCACACAAATGCTAGAGATTAGTTTATTATTATTATTAGTTATTACAAGATCCAAAAGAGAGTTATTCCTAGTAGGTTCTTGAACAAGGTGGGATAAAAAGTTGTCCTTTAGCATATTTACAAACCTACTAGCTTTATCTGTCTTGGCAACCCTATTTCCCCAGTCAATGTCTAGATAATTGAAGTCATCCATAATAATAATTTGACCTTGTTGTAAAGCCGCTTCTATTTGTAAAAGTAGCTGGGCTTCATACTTGTCACTTATAAGAGGTGGTTTGTAGCATACACCAATGACAATTTTCTTTGTAACCTTATGCCCAGTGGAAATCTCTACCCAGAGGGATTCCACACCCTTACCAGTGCCAGCAATGGTTATTTCTTTAGTGCATGGCTTTAATTCAGGCTTTACATACACACACACTCCTCCCCCCTTTTTAATCCCTTTGTCCCTTCTAAAAAATGGTGTAACCATTTAAATTCACATTGACACATGTTGTTTTTCTTAATTATGTGAATTATTATGTTAATTACAACTTTCTTTGGATTCTGCTAAGAAGAAATAGTTTGATGTGATCTATACCCCATTGTTCCATCGACATACCATTAAGCTACTCATGAATCGAACATTACCATACTGACTTCTGTAGAAATATTACAAAGCAGCAGCAAATCTGTTAGTGTGATAACCTGCCTGATGTATCTGGTGTTCCTGTGCTGTCTGCATTACCACTGCTCTAAAGGAGCCGACAGCTAAGGCCTTGGTTTACTTGTATGGCTTTCCATATAATTGCAAGTAGACTTGGCTTGTTTCACCTGTTGCCAATGTGGCCACAGGCGATCTGTGTAAGCCATTAGACTGCCTATAAAACCCCCTACACTGCACTCATTGCCCAATGTAGGTCTATTTCCTGATGGTTCCTGGATGTGATTCCGTATGATTATTCATTCCTGACTTTTGCCTGTTTTTGACCTTGCTGTATCCCTGCCTGAACTTACCCTTGCCTGTTTGATCACTCTTCTGGATACTAACCTTGTATTGTGTTACTGATTGGTATTGATCCTGCATGTTTATTCTGACTATTTTCCTGGCTCCTAATCCTGTACTACGCTGTCTGACTGGTACTGTCACAGCCTGTTTCACATCTGCACTCTCTGTTCCCTGTCTGCACTCTCTGTTCCCTGGTTCTCCTGTATGAATCATGTATGTATCTCATGATAAGTCCTGGTGGCATCTGAGTAGTGGAGGGCTCCTCCCAAAAGCCAAAGGCAGCTGAAGTGTGAGCCGAGACCTGAACCTTGAGGTTTGCTCTTGGTTCTGGCATAAGATACATTACAGGTTGTGCCTTAAACTTCTCACTTGAGATTTGCTCCAAGTTAAAGGCATAAACAAAATAGTATCTTACATGTTTCTAAAGAGTGTAATTCAGGGGGGAATAAATTCACCAGGTGGGAATTTGCAATGAATTTCCTCATTTCGCCACCGGTGAATACATTCACGAAAATTCATCCAAAAAAAATTGTTGTCCACGATTATTCTCACACGCATCTAAATTATTCTGATGCCCATTGACTGTAATGCATTTGGACAAATTGTTGCAGATGTCAAAATTCTCGCCGGCATCAAAATTGTCGCTGGGGTCAAAAATTCTGCGGATGTCAATATTTCAGTTTTTGGGACAAATTTTGGCTATCCCTAGCAGGGAACTGTTGTGTTCCAGTTTTCAATGTATTTCAGGAGATGCTTGAAAAAAGTTGCTGCAGAGTTTTAATAACAAATTTGATTTCCAGTGACGTTTTTTTCTCTTTGTCAGCAGCACAGAACTCAATAAATATGCTAGAGGTGATGTGATCTACAGTCTAATAAGGCAAACAGAGCACCTTAAACACAGTTTGTGTTGGTATAGACTTGTTTATGGAGAAGATAATTCCTCAATTATGTTTAGCTGACATTTGCTCATTTGATAAAACCAGCACTGCAAACAAGGTTAGTGATGGGCGAAGTTTTTAGCCAGGTGTGAATTCCCTGCAAATGCCCGTGTTTCGCGGCCAACGAATAATCACCTGCGAAAATTTGCCTTTGAAAATTCGCATTTTCACCAATGAATTTGCACTGGTGTCCACAAACTTTTTTGCTTATTTTTTGCCAATTTTTCAGCGAAGCAAAACGGGACAAATTCGCCCATCACAATACATGGTAAAGGTGTACATCACATTTTCTTTTTAATAAAATCAGCACTGCATGCATGTAAAGGTGTGCATCTTGTTTTCTTTTTATTCCCTGTGGTATGAACTGCTTGACCCTACTGAGTTACCACTAATTCATTTCAGTTTATGAAAAACATACCAAAATAGCAGAACTACAATGATTTGTATAATCCTACTTGGTATAAAACAAAAAAAAAAACTTATGGCCTCAACAACAAACATGTGTGACACAATTCATATCGTGATCTGAACTGAGAAAGATGTCACCCGAAAGGGTAAACAGGTGGTGACCACCAATAGTATTTGGTATACAGCCTCAAGGGTACTATATATTAGAAATGGTACTTTGTTTGTTGCACCCTGAACTACAAATCTTTGTGCTCCTAAAATAAACCATTTCACTGTGTGTGCAGAGCTTCATATAAAAGGGGAAGGAGGTGGGAGTCATATAATAATTTGTGGATGGCTAAACGTGGAAATTTGCTGTGAATCCATGTCTGGCGAATTTATTCACTCGTCGCCATTGCTGATCTTGCCCATTTGACCACTAACCTCTGCTGCCTGTCTAGACCTCTTGCTTGTGACCTGAATTTGAATCTAGGCTGTCTGCCCCTGACCCAGATCTGTTGACCAAGTCTCATGCCTCAACCCTGGTACTTTGCTTTGGTACTTATTTATTAGCCTCACTGACTCAGTACTCAGTACCCACACATAGCTTTTAAACCCCCCCGGCAGAACAAACAGAATATGGAAGCATAGCCCTAGTACATCAGCCCCAGTATGTCCCAACACACGAAACATAATTGCCCACAATATAGCAATATAGTGTGTATTGAAACTGTCCATTTATGATAACCTGTAGAAAATCCATACCTCCCTCTTGTTTTTAATACAAAAGTATTTTGGTTAAAAATATGCAATAAATAAATTGGATTTTGTGTTATCTCTTACAATTTTGCAATAGTGTGTAATACTTTAAATTTATATCTTATGTAGAACATATAAAAGGTGTTTAAGCAATACTTTTCCTGTCCTCTCTTTTTATGCTACAGTATGTTCCCTTTTTGGCTTGTTTGTCCCCTTGTAAATCTGCATAAATAACCATATAAAAAAGCTGCATCATATGTTAACACAGTCACCTGCACTGCACATCTGCACTGTCAACTGGGATGGATTTTGGAGACCTCGGACTTTCATAGATGATGGTAATTTTGCAAACTGCTCAGTTATAAGGGTTTTTGCCTTTTTTAAATTTAAAACAATAGGACCAAGCTGACAGCGTCTACAGAATTGCTGGCTTGGAACTTCCTTAAACTGTTGCTGGTTTCTGTAAACTTTCCTTAAACTACTGCAAGCTGATATGAAAGCCATTCTTTTACTTCACCTTGTATTTCTTACTTGCTTGCACTGCATTGCTGCTTTAGTTTGCAAAGTCCTTATAGAATATCATAAAATAGACTAAAAAAAAGTTTGTTTTTTCATTTGAGACATTTGTTACTCACAGCTGAGGTCAATAGTTGGCTAACATATCAAAAAGTATAATTGTCTAAAGCTGAGTAATAATTGTCTAAAGTAAAGAGAAATCAAGTAGAATGTTTGCTGTAAACAGTTAGTTTCTATAATCTGCAGTAAACATTGTCTCTGTGAGTGCTATTGGCTATGCAAGATGCAACAAATCCCAGATTTTCCTGCTTCGATCATTAAAAAAAATGTAACAGAAATGTTTAATTTCTAATTCATATATTTTTTTAACCATCATTTCTCTTTTCAGCAGTTTTATTGGCTTTTTCAGACATACAAAGTTGTTATCAAGATGATCCATTTTAAAAATGAGGAAAAGAAAATGTAGAAGAAGAAAATCTATCTTTTGTCATTTCCTCCTATTCATGAACTTCAACATCATCATCATCATCATAATTTATAATAATAAATATAATCATTATAATCATTAATGTTGATATATTAATATAGTAAGTCTGGTAGAAAAAAGACATGTCTATCAAGTCCATCAAGTTAGGCGTGGCATCTGTTATCCAGAAACCCGTTAAGCTCGAAATTACAGAAAGGCCATCAAACAGTACCTTATATTTGATTCAAACCAAGATATGATGAATCCTTATTGGAAGCAAAACTAACCTATTGGATTTCTTTAAAATGCAAAGATACATATTACGGAAATATCCATTATCTGAAAAAAACAAGGTCCAGAGTATTCTGGATAACAGGTCCCATCCCTGTACTTAACATAAAAAAAGTTTGGCCTTGATGTTGCTAGTATATTTCCATATATTACAAATACATTTTTGATTATTCAAATATATTTCTGCGAGAATAGAAAGTAGAGGGATATCCTCAGAGCTGCTGAGTTTGATTGATTTATTTGGCCACAATTTAATATATATTTATATACAGTACATATAAGTCTATGTATGCCATTATATTTATTGAGCTTGGGTACTAAACTGTGCATTATGTGTTTATAACAGTTAATACTGATAAGCACGGCACACATCTGCTTTCTACGTGTCCTTAATTTTGCCAGCAGATCCATTAATAAAATGTGGAAGTGTTTTCTGAGTTGCAAAGAGCCTATAAATTGAGCCTTAATGCATTCTTAACTTTTATTATAGAAAATACTTTGAAGCAGGACAGCTCACATCTGTGTGCCCCAGGTCAAGTATTGATTAAAAAGGTGACAATCATTATATGGAAAGTTCTTGTGAGCTGATTTTTTTATATACAATTTTGTTTTGTAAAAAAAAAAGTACCCTTAATACTAGGAATACCAGGTGATTATATACCTGCCACCAGTTGTAGCATTTATATAAATATTTTATTGTTCCAAAGCTCCAACCATGCAAATTTCACCTGTATAACCTACTTGTCTATTGAAATCCCTCTTAAAGGTTTCACAAACGTGCAACTGGACTTGAAATAGTAGATCAAAAACAATGTTGCTATGAAGCAGCAGCCCAACTTAATCTTAATATTTTAATTGATTTCCAAATGTACATGATTCAGTATTGCAAAATTATAGAATGAGTAAATCGCTGATTGTAGAGTGATTTATAATTGGAGTCTGATACTTTCTTGAAATAAACTGAATTGTATGAGTTACTATTATCATTAGTAATAATAACTAATAATACACAAATAATTTAATATATGTATGAAACCATAAAATATGTTTGCCTGGTATATTACACTTAAAGGTTTCTAAAAGTGACAAAATTTCTAATTTGTAATATATATACCGGTTTGGTAGCCGAAACGTCGAATAAACCACATCTTTTTGCATTTTCACAAGCCCCTG
>CM044446.1:93541179-93553902 GCA_024363595.1 Xenopus borealis | reverse complement strand
TTCTTCGGAGGTCGATGGCTTTTTGCGGAACGGGTGCTGACGCCCACCTCGTCTCTTATGTGGGCGCCCTGTTCTGCGTGGTGCGACTCCTGTGTTAAAAAACGGGGAAAATCCTCGGAGGCACCAAACAGGGAACTACATCCTGTTTGTTGGTGTCTGTTGTGTGCTTGTGGAAATCTCGATCTCCCTCTATCCACCCCTCCTATTTATCGGTGTATCAGTGTCAGAGGAATTCGTGGTATAAGCGGATGAGTCCAAAGATGTTTGAAAAGGACCTCGTCTGGTTCGATAGGCTCTTTGTGTATGACTGGTTTCACCACCCGTGAGCCACCGATACACTTTCCTGTTTTGGTAGTCAGATGCTACAATCGAGACCTTCTGTTGTTTAAAGCGATGCAGTTCAGTGGTATACTTGCTTAATTGTTGTTGTAGTTTGTCCAGCCACTTGGTGTCTTTATCAGCAGACAGAGTGTGCAAATGGGCTGTTTCGTAGGCAGAGATTTCAGTACGTGTAGTTGTTAGGTTTTTTGTAACTTCCTCAATCACCAATAACATAAGGTCCATAGAGCATTTATTGAGGATTTGACATCATTTTTTGCAGAAATCAACGTTGTTCCTCCCAATGGTGGGAATGTTGCGATATATATATATATATATATATATATAATTATATATAATATCTCAGAGGTCTTATCAGATTCTTCTTGAAGGAGCTTCTAGGCTATAAACATTTATAAGGGTCACTGACCTCAACATACAAAGTGTTTGCTATGAAGCACCTCAGCTATTATGGTGGTGAATTCATATGAACACTTCTACATAGCTCCCTTTTTGTTATCTGTTTTCAATTGTTTGTCCCAATATAAAATTATGCAAATGGGCACTTGTGCTTTGCTCAATATCCAGAAACATTTCACCCTGCTAAACATTCATTAATTAATCTTGCAATTTTCTATTGTTTTACTGTTGACTTTTCTTTTTTTTTTTCAGTTGGTCCTGATAAACAACCTTCAACTTTCCAATGAAACACAGATGTTGGGAATGATTGTAATAATTCAACAGTATTGCTTGTGGTCAAAATTGTTTATAATGGCCTATTTCAGTTTCTGTGGGACAGTTTAAGCAGGTTGCCTCCTGTAATATTAACGTGCACCATAACTGTTTGTATGGCTATGTTTGTGCTTATATTTGAGATCATCACTGGTTTCATCATGTTAGTTGACCATTCTTTGAGGGTAAGCTATAGTGAGAAAAAAAGGTCAAACTGCACCCACCTGAACCCAACCAGCACTTCTACTGCGCCAGGCTCACCCATCTCTGAGGAACTCAACACATTAAACTGATTCTTCTGGTCAATTATTTCACCACCCAAGAAGATTTTTTTTCTATAGTATGTATCCTTTCCTTCAAAATCTTTATATCACATGAAGTGTAAAATAACATCTTGTTTTGCTGTGACTGCTTTAGTTCCTTTAAAAAAAAAAAAAAAATAGCCAAGCCCTCTTGGCAACTACTAAATAATTTTGTGCATTCAACTATAAAGATTTCCTCATTGACAAGCTTGTAGCAGAATAAACACACTGAGCTCCATTTATGACAGTTCACATGCATCTTATGCCAGTGACCCTACCCAGTAAATCAGTATTAATTTCCGGTGGACTTGCCTGCTAACAAGTCCATACCTGTCCCTATATGCTGAAATGGATCAGATCTGTTCATTAACAGAACTCACCAGTGAGTGTTTATGGTGCTGGGCATCTACAAGTTTCTTTACAATCTGCAGTATTTTGTAGAGTTGACCCCCTCACAGAGTTCTGCTGCAACCTGTGTCTGCTAAAAGGGTATGTGTCATATGCCTGTCAAATAATAGCTGCTGCTAGTGGGAGGCATTAAGAACAGGTCTCCCTTGTGCATATACAGTAAATGTTACACACCACTGATTTTCACAATGCAATTTAAACTACATAAGAGCTAGAACAAGTGTTTTATGAATACGGCACTAAGGGGTGCAATTTTGCAGCAATTAAAACTCCTGTATTTAAGCGTAGCACTGAATAAAGGGTGCAGTCCACAAATGTAGGCCTAAAGCTCAAACCCAGATTAGAGGGATTAATTTAAACCCGAAGTTCTGCCGAGCACACTAGTTTATAACTGCCAGAGAGCTCTCGGCGTTAGGAGGACACTGACAAAAGTATAGTCCCTTAACCCATCGTGACTGCCATCAGAAGTCTTGTTTTAGTGCCTGCTACTTGGGAGCAGCTGTTATCTTTCAAGGGAAGGGCACTATCAAAATAGTCAAGCATTTAATGAATAGTTTGGGGAAGTTAGGAGTATTTAAAAGGTTATAAGAGCTTTTAGGAAAAGCCCTGTGCATTGACTGAGCTTAACCATCTCAATGTTTTTTAGAGAAAAGGACTATTCGGGCATTCTTATTAACTGATTATTATACAAAGTAATACAGACAACTTGTTTCCCTATTATAGGTACACATTGTTTTACTGGATACCCATTTTTCAGTATAAAGCTTATTATTTTTTTCTACCTTGGTGTGTTCCAACTACAGATACACAAGATAAACTTTTGTAATATCTATAGGGGTAAACTGCATTTTCCTTTTCTGGTGTGATCATCATTGTTATTTTCACTTTTATATATCTTTACATTATATTAATTTACAATACATACATAAATCTCAGTGCAGCTGCATACACAAATCCCAGTGCAGCTGTAAAGCTTAAACTAAAGGATAATGGAAAATCAAAGCTCAGTAAGTATTTATTTTTTTGTGTAAATCCAATAGTTTCAGACTGTGCTTGATTCTGACTTCTCTGTTGAGTCATGGAAAATATTGTCTAAACATGGTGGTTTAAGGAATGCTTCTCTTTATTCCAAGTGTATGCATTCCCACAACCAAAAACATACATAGTTATGTAAAAAATATTGCAACATTTTTATCAATATAAGACTGAAATTTCTCAGTTTCTCATGGGTAGTTTTTTTAATTTATACTTTAAAATTAGACAATTTTATTGAAGGCTGAAAAAAGTTAAATTCATATTTACAATGTTTGGCTCTATAGTATTCATTTTTGCATGCTGTATTGCTAATGGATGCAGAGAAATCACATAACCATTACATTGTGATTATTAACAATTACATTTCCTGGTCAGAGAAATAATAACAGTTTTGCTAAAAAATTATAAAACCATTGCAAGTAGCTTAGTATGTTCAATATTTGCTATTTTTGCCAATACCCATTAATATTCAGTAACATATAGCTGTAATAGTTTGTCTTTAAATGGAAAGAAAAGGGTCTATAAACAAGCAATTCTAATATTGACTTTTGGGGGTAAATTTACTGAAGGGTGAAGTGACTAAAAATGGCGATGATTCGCCAGCATTAACATTTTCATTCACTTTGCCTTTTTACTAATGTGCACAGACATCACTTCGGTGGCGAAGGAGAAAGGTGATCACATTGCTTCATAATCTAACGACAGGCGTATTTTTGGCTCTGGCGAATGGACGTAACTCCGCAAATTTTACTGAACGTTACCTCTATCGACAGACTTGCCTTTGCCAGCTCTAAGCTGGCTAAGTGCATTGGAGTGCTTCCTCATGGAGAACATTCTCAATCTTCAGTTACTTACATATTAATTTATAGAACATATAATAATGTTCTAAGTCCAAAAAATGCTTTTTCTACCATATGGCATGTTATTTAACAGTGGCCTTGGGCATAAAAACAACTCTATTGACTTTATTAAAGTTCCCTTGGCATGTGTACTTATCAGTGTAAATGTAATGTATTAGATGCACCATGTAACATAAAGAGCTCCATTCCTCTATGAATTTCCTGCAGTATGCAAATTAGCCTGAGCTCAAGAATTCTAACAAAGTTGCACTAGGCAGAATTGAATACTAGCACATCTTTGCTTTAATTTGCTCACTCTGCCAAATTAATACTAGTGAAAATTTGCCAGCATTCGTTGCCCGGGTGTAACTTCTCTACTTAGTAAATTAGCATTGTCTGAGCAAATTTTCAACTTGCAAAGTGCTGCGATGGCTGCGAAGCCGTCACTGGCAAAATTGCATTCATTAGTAAATTTGAATCTTGCCCCTTGGCCTCTTGGAATGCCATTGACTATCACTTAACACCAGAAGAGGAAACTACTACTGAACTATGTGCTATGTGGAAGGCAGGGTGCAAAGTACACCAAACAGGTGCACTTTGAACCCTGCCATCCACCCTAGAAGAACCTACCTACAACCTACCCATCCCCTAACTTGCGCATCATTCAGATATGCAAAGTAGACATCGGTGGAGAATATAAGGGGAATTGGTACTTACCACATGCTCTGTAGAAAACAATAAAGATAGGGTATGTACCCATAATGCTGCACTCTGCATGTCATGCTCTCGAACACCCACATAAAGGGCCTACATTTCATTTTCTGTTTTCTACAATATATGATAAAATGATAAAAATAATAGCTTTCTGTACATAACTGAAAAGAAAATGTGTAGCATTTGTACCAGTGGTACAGTTAATACAAATTTCATTCATAAACAGGTTTATTGCCTACATAGTAGTGAAATCTGAAGAATTCTAAGGATAAGAACCCATCTTACTCATCAAAGTTCTCTTCTATAATGATTATCACAATTCAGCCATTCTCTGGCCCTACTTCTATGAAAGCTTCAGTGGGGGATAGAAAGGGGAAATAGAGTAATATCATTGAAAAGTCCATCAAAGCATAAAAAAATGGCTACATTGGACACCATGACCATGGTGATACACATGTGAAGCCCCCTTGAAAATGACATTTCACTTTACATAGCTTTTACTATGAAGATCTAATAAAATGTGTCTGGATAATGTCATATTGAGTGTTCCTTAAATATGATTCACATCCCTGTTAAATAATCCACCCCATACTTTCAGCTGTTCTTGTTAGAGCAAGATTATGAAAGGCGTCTGCTGTAGCTTTTGGTAATCAATGTAGACCTGGCTCACCTGCTTTAAAAAAAAAATAGACTACGTTCTTAACAATCAATTATCTATTGTAATTATCTGCTTACAAATTAGTCTGCATAAAGAAAATGGGCAGACTAGATGGACTTGTTGGTTCTTATCTTCTATCATTTGATATTTAACATGTTGGAAGTAGGAAATGGGGGCATGTATGCTTCTTTATTACCTCCACACGAACAGATTGAATGAATTGGTTTCATGGTCAGAGAGGGATTTGGATCACATGTATTCATCGTCATTGTTCATTGTAAATTGCAGATTGAATATTAACACATGTGGCATCACTTAAAGATATCTTAAGCCTATTATCTGTTGCCTATTGATTACTACCCATGGTTGTGAAAGGTAAACAATTGAAATGGCTCTACAGATTGCCCTAAAGGGACATTGTGTTTCTTCCAAAAAAGTTGTTTAAACTGCCTGGTGTGAGTCAGAACTGACTCATATAGCCTGTCTGGTCTGGTGTCGTGAAGACATCTACATGTAGTAAACACAGATACAATAAATACATTTTAGTCAACATTCATCTCATTTATTAAACAGTCATGAAGTAAAAATATTTAGACATCAGCCCATTACAGATACTCTTATTTTAAGAATCCAGAGTTACTTTATAATGCCCTTTAATATAGTCAGTTGTCAATGATGATTATTTTCAACTGTCACAGTGAGTACCAATAGGAATTCAATAACCAAACCAGTTTATTCTCCTAGGAAAGCTAAACTGCAAATTCAGACCGCTGCACTCTTGCCAATTTACAATGTTATGCTTTGCAGTGAATTTATTAAGACCATTCTCCTAGGCTTCACAGAGTTAAACCAAAGACCCCTTTTATTCCTTTGTTTCCTTTTGGAACTTGTGCACTGAACAAAATCAGACTGCGTGCAAAGAATAAGGAATATGGAACAAGAATCGGAATTTAATTTTATATTGAATATCAAAAGATTAGCATAAATTAAACAGAACTGATTCAAATATACCTCCTCTCCATTCAAATAGAGAGAGAATTAATTTGGCCCTGGCAGAGGATAATTGGGGTTTTAAAATTCATTGTTCACATAGCACAAAATAGTTGTCTTCCCCCTTTTATTTTTACAGTGAATCAGCTTTAATAAGTGGTATACAGTCAGCAGAGAACAATGGGCCTCCATGTGAATGCTGGACATTTGCCTGTTAAGATATTACAAAAGGGACTTATAAAAAGATTTGGCAGGGTGTAGGAAGTTAGAGGCCTATGGGAAATTCAACCATTGATCTCTCTTTTTTACTGATCCATGCGATTTCAGTTTTTGAATCCATGTTCAATTTCTTGTAATCATGTTAGAAAGAAACAATACAGAGTTGAAAGCCAAGTGGACAGTTTAATGGGGGTACAATTTTTGGCATACAACTTTGTTTTGGATATTCCTGCAATTGTCACCACAGTGATGTCTGAAATTGCATTCACATTATTTAGGCATGCTAAAACAGGACCAGTTTTAGGGTAGGGAAAATAGTTTAAATACCTTGGGCCTCTAAAGACAAAAGGGAAAATTTAGCTAGAAAATCTGACAAAAGTGTATATTACAAATTGTTACACTGCTTGGTAAATGATGTACAAAACTTGCAGTCAAACAGCCAAAGGGTCTTTATTTCACACAATGCATTTCTCAGGTATTAAATGTGCATCTCCTACTTTAAAGTACTGAGATAAGTAATAGTCTAATAATAGACTTTTTGGGGCAGATTTATCAAGGGTCGAAGTGAAAATTCGAATTTTGAAGCAATTTTTGGGTACTTTGACTATCAAATAGGCCAATTGAAAAAATTTGATCTTTTGTACACAAAGTTAAGTTGAGATCAAATGTAAAATCAGTACATAACTACAGAGCAACATGCCATGCAATTACCCAATCATCTCCAGCTGAATTATTACATGGCAAACAGATGCGCACAAGTTACGTACATGTTGCAGACATCAAACTTCTACTAAATACTGTTCCTACAAACTCATCTACTGCTGACATTGCCAAACATCAACAAGCCAAATGCAAGAGAAGTGCACTTTTAGTTTGGATCTTTAGTCAGTATTAAGAAACCAGGAAGACTGAAACAAGGACAACCTAAATTTACTACCCCACTTGAAGTGAGATGCCAGAGAGGACCATACACATATGAACTGTCTGATTTATGCATATGGAATGCAAGTCATCTTGCTCCTGCTACACAACAGAAGTAATCTCTTTAAAAAATTATAATTCGACCCTTCGCCATCTTAAACCTGCCTTAAACCTTCGTCACCGTAGACCTTGCTGTTTTAACATATGGGGGACCTCCTTTATGGAGGAAACTTTTGAGAATCCTGTCGAAAATTGACCTATTCAATCAGAACTGTCCATTTTCAGTCAAGAAAAACTATTTGTATCAAATTTGATGGTCTATTTTGACTTCTAAATTCGACCCTTGATAAATCTGCCTCTTTGTGTTATGTTATTTTTGTCTTGAGTCTACTCAGTATTCAATAATTTAGTTAATAATTTACGTCCTGCAGGTCATTAGTTATTAATTGGGGGAGTGAGATTTTTTTGACCATTGTGATACCAAAGTAACACCAGCCTTATCATTGGTAATATTGTAGTTTATGTCAGTTTGCAACTTTAATTATGAATATATGGCGTATAGTTTAGGGTGTTCCTTGGAGTCCAACTGGATGGATTTACAACAGACACTGTACTATGCTCTTATTATTTACCTAAATAGGGTTATTTATTATTATTTTTTGAATTTTAGGTGGAGTCCATTTGTCTGTATTAAATTATAATGCACTTTTCTTTGCTAGTGAGGTATACTTTGATGTTGCTTGACTATTGCTTATTTAGGGAGGTTGGTGAGGAATCTTCTAAACTTGCTTTACCAGTTTTCCCTTCAATCTTGTTGTGCATCCCTGTTTGCCTTGCAATGGTAAAATCCATTCAAAATAATCTGGTTACTACAGAGTCAGACAAACAACATGCACTGAAAGTAGAATACCTGCAATATAAAACAATGTCAGCAAGTGTTTGAGATTGGTGCCTTCAAACAGGATAATAAGCTAGGGACCATAAAAACAACCAATGGGACCCAATATTAAAAGGGAGTGGATATGATGCACAGAAATGATGGTGTACATCTAGCAAACCTTGACAACATGGTTCTACCAAGATGCACAGTGTTGAGAGATCATGAGTTAAGTTTGGGATGTCTGTTATGAACTGTGTCCTTTTAGCTACAGTAGCACTAAAATATTCTCCCAAACTTAGAAGAGAAAATTAGGCTCTCTAAGCTTAAGGTCTGTTAGGCTCCTAATATATTGTACAACTGCAAAGGATATCTGAGAGGGCAATACGCATGTGACTCTTAGCTTGAACTTTAAGTGAACTGCTTTGTTGAATTATAATGTGAATAAGAGGCAGGTAATCTCCCAAAGTATTTCCTCATCTTGCAAATGGCAGAAAGACTTATCAGGTTTGCTTCTTCACCAACAGGTAATCACCACCAGCAATGCACAAGACTAGTAAAATGGTGCCATAAAACGTTACTGGCTAGATTTCTTACATGCTGTAAATGTTTTTTTCTGCATTTCACAAATAAAAATGTTTTAATTTCATGAGCGTGTCCAGCTCGTTGGAAGTACAGAATGTTTGAAAACAAATGTTTGCAAATAGTTAAATCATGTAAAAGAAATCTATAGCAGGATAATGGGACTTGTATTACTTGATTGTCTTGATTGTCATATGTCTGTTTTATTTGTGCTGTACATTTTGTACGCTATTTTAGCTGTAAAATGTGTGTAGAAAGTGGGAGGTTATACAAATACCAATTAAACCAATTACTCAAAATACAAAAATAATCCATCAAATTGCTCAATTTTTTTTTATAGCTGCAAAGAGAGATTTACATCCTTCTTATTTCTCATACTACAAAATGAAATATGCAAGGGCTTCTAAAAAGTGTTTTTTTTAATATCTCTATTGTGTCTTGTGGTGTTTTTACTTAAACCTATCCATAAAGTTGTGCACTTTCAAATTTTTTAAAAATTGTATTTACCAAGAAACACAGAGGGGCAAATTCACTAAAGCGCTAAGCGTCTAACGCTAGCGCTTATTCGCCAACGTGACTTCATTTCGCAACATCACCAATTCACTAACAGTGTCCCTGGCTAAAATTCGCTAGCAAAGTAGATAGACTGAATTAGCGTAGCTTTGTAAGGGTGCAAAGTTGCGCTAGTCTAAGATGACCATTCTACTGAACGTTACCGCTTGTGCTAGACCTGGTGAAGTTCAAAAAACTTGAAATTGTTGTCTTTTACTTTTTTTAGGGTGATAATCTGAAAACTAGCATAATCGCTAGCCATCGCTAGCGAATTTTCGCCACTTAGTGAATTTGCCACAGAAGGAGGTCTGTCTAGTTTATTTAAAAAGCTACTCTTCCAGTTCTTATAAATAGACTTTGTTCACACATTGCATTACTAAACTTTAATCTCACACTCGCTCTGATGAAAATCAGGGTCAGGATCAGTTATCCTGGAAGCCATTATCCAGAAAGCTCCTAATTATGGAAAGACCATCTCCCAAAGACTCTATTTTATCCAAATAAACCAAAGCTTCAGCCTATTGGGTATATTTAATGTTTACATGATATTCTATCAGAGTTAAGGTATGATGATCCAAATTACGGAAATATACTTTATCTGGAAAACCTCAGGTCCTGAGCATTCTGGATAACCGGTTCTATACATGTATAATGAAAAAGTTGGTTACAGAATAGGTTACATTTTGTTTTGTGTGATATACTGTATATTGTAACTTCATTTAAATAAGAGTGAATATTTTTTTCTGTAATTAATTAATTTCACAATTTAAGTGTACGTTCAATTTTACAAATAATTGCAATATAATATTAGGCTCATATCATCATCATCGTGTAATTGGTAAAACCAATGAGATGTTGGTATATAGGGTACTATTTACAAAGCTTTCTATATATATATATATATATATATATATATATCCAACAAAAAAGTCCAGACAATGTAGTTTGGGTAAAAAATAGAGTCTTTACCACTTTTCCATGCAACGTTTCGAGGCTCCCGCCTCTTTCTCAAGCATTACAAACACCTTTGACATCACATCCTTTTTAAAGGCAATCAATTAGCATAAACACACCTCATTCTCTGATAGGTTCACATTACTCACATAGCCATTTTTCATGTTATCCATAATCTAAGCAAACAGGCAATAATATATCTCTTACTCTGTCAAAGGTTATAACAAACAATCAATCCCCATTGATAGTTATACATTTTTAAATTTTTTGTCAAGAATTATTATTTTAATTGGCTTGGAAGTCTAAGGATCACACCGGGAAGTTCAGTGGATTCCCTCTCACAAAGGGCTACGGATTCATCGGGGTCCTCTTTTTTAGGGGAGGACAGCCTACCTTCAAGCGGAGGAGAACGCGAGGGACACGAGGCAGGAGCAGCGACAAACCTGGAGGTGGTGGTCCGCCCAAGGGAGACACGTGTCACGGACAAAACCAAGACCAAACGTCTGAAGTGGCTACATCATTGGTGATCAACATTTCACGTAAGACTTTGTCTCCAACTGAACTGGGGTTATTGCAGAAGGGTCTGTCTTTTTGCCCCTCTACTAAAATAGACACTTTCTCATTAGATATAGATTTGCAGCGTTTCTATCGATTATTAAGATTGAAAGTTCAATTTAAAGACTAAACAGCGGAGGCGGGTACTGTTAGTAATGCATTAAGCTCTAGACAGTTTGGTCTCACTAAAAAAAGCCGTTATTTGCCCCCCACCTCATCACATCCTGTTGAAACTGCAATTAATCTGATATCTAAAGATATTGATCGTTTGGTGGGAGACCCTAGGGGTTTTAGATCAATGAGATATGCTAATAATATGACTAAAAATGAACGTGTATCATTACAAGCGTTAATGGAGGATAAAAATGTTGTATACAAGCCAGCTGATAAGGGAGGAGCAGTGGTGATCCTAGACAAAGATTATTACATAGCAGAAATTCTGGGCCAATTGAATGATATAAGTACCTATGTAAAGCTAAAAAAGGATCCGACTTCTGAATTAGCGGGATTGATCAGTGATATACTAACTAGGTACCATATGGCGGGTGTAATTAATAAAAATTTGAAGGAATATTTGACACAAGATTTTCCTAGTATCCCTGTATTTTACACCCTCCCTAAGGTCCATAAGAATCTGCAGTGTCCTCCGGGGCGACCCATTGTGGCGGGTGTCGGCTCAATTTTTGCCCCAATAGCCACATTTCTGGATAAAGTTCTGGCCCCTTTTGTACCAATGGGGAAATCATATATTAAAGATACCTCTCACTTTCTGAGGTCAATACATACCCTAGATGTGGGCGAGGAGCATGTATTATTAGCAGCTCTAGATGTGAGTAGTCTTTATACTTCCATACCCCATGACCTAGGTATGGGAGCTGTACGTTCAGTATTGGAAAAATCTGACTAGATGTTTCTCAAATTAATTGTTTCATGGAGTTGTTGGAGTTGATTCTAAGGAGAAACTACTTTTTGTTTCAGGACACATTTTACTTGCAAGTACAAGGGACGGCCATGGGATCCAACGTCGCCCCCACTTATGCCAATTTGTTCATGAATCACTTTGAGGAGATGTACGTGTATACAAACGACTTATTTAAGATGTATTGCGTCAAGTGGTGGCGCTACATAGATGATTTGTTGGTAGTGTGGAGGGGTGACGTTGGATCCCTTACGCTATTTAAAGACTTTTTGGATGATTGTATACCAAGTATAAAGTTTACTATGACTTGTGACAGTTCGGTTTCGTTCCTTGACACCTGTATATATCGGAAGGGAACCCTGCTACATACTGACTTGTATGTCAAACCTACGGACCGCAACAATTTGTTTGCGGTTTGAAAGTGCACACCCCAGGTCTAATGTCTCTTCTCTTCCCAGGTCACAGCTCCTACGAGTTAAAAGAATAGTTTCAGAGGAGGAAAAATTGCATACACGCCTAGAGGAGATGACAACTAAATTTACAGAGAGGGGTTACCCACAAAATCTACTTGATCAGGAGATAAGGAGAGTATGTGATCTGGACCGCATGACCATAATACAGGAGAAAGCACAGGGATCACCAAAGAAAGCACGTATACCTTTTGTACATACATATCACCCATGTGCCCGCAAAATTCATCATATCATACATAAGCATTGGCCTTTACTACGAAGAGCTTATCCTGAGATTCCAGAATTCCATGAACCTCCACTCTTGTCCTATAAGAGACCACATAACCTAAGGGACAGATTAGTGAAAGCTGATCTAGGCACCATACGAGGGAGCCCACAGAGAGTAATTGCACCATTGAGGGATGGTATGTACAATTGTGGCAGGTGTAACCAGTGTTCCAGTGTTATACGCACTAATTGTTTCACACATCCGCTCTCTGGCAAAAAGTTCGAGATACTGGGACATTATACCTGTGACTCAGAGTTTGTTGTATACATGCTCAAATGCCCCTGTGGGCTAGCCTACATAGGTGAGACTGTACAACCTATCCGTGATAGGATTAGCCAACATAAATTGACCATTCGGAAGGAGGTAGTTAAATTACCTGTACCAGCTCACTTTCACCTAATGAGACA
>CM044446.1:93445378-93515322 GCA_024363595.1 Xenopus borealis | reverse complement strand
TGGAAATATGATGCTGCAGGGTGAAAATTTTTAGGTGATTTTTGGAAATGTCACCAAATTCCCAAATTTAGGATAGGTTTGCGGCTTGGTACTTTTGAGTAGAAAGACATTTTTCTAAAAATTCACCAATTTCTATAAAAAAATATAACTTTAAGATAGAATTGCAACTTAGTAGTTTGGCGTACAAAGATATATTTACCCATTTTTGATTCTCCAGGATCTGTTCTTTCTAATAATGGGTCGTTTTTTGGGGTAAACCTACTGTTCATGGAATGTTTGACCTTGAAATCAGAAGTATGCAGTTTTGTGGAATGATGCTTTGGAAATTTGGTAGTCTATTGCTTAGAGATTTTGAAATATAAAAGTGAGAAGCCTATGTCTTTTTACAGGATTGGAATAACCCCAAAATTCTAGCATATTTTGAGAGCTCAGGTATATATTGTTTCCCGGGTAAACTAAAAGACCCCCCCCAGGAAAGGCCCTTAAAGTGAAAGAGTACAAAATGTCTAAAAACTGCTTAGCAGTAGATGTTTGCATTTAGGACAAAATGGGTTAAGGGCAAACAAAATCACATTATCTTTGGCACAGTTCAAAATGTTGCTATATACAGAAAAGGAAAAATATACCAAAAAAGTCATAGGGAGTCAACATAATATGCTTATTTCTAACATTATGTAAGAAAAGTTTCAGAAGACTTCAAAATAAACCTTTTAAAATTCCATTCCCTCTGATCTGCCTTGTTACTGATGACCACACTGCAAGTGTTTACAGGCAGATGGCTTTGTTCTTCTTTCAGGTTCTGTATTTACTTGATAAAACAAAGTGCTGCCATACTCTCTTCACAATGGTTCCATTGATGTTCGTCTGTAGGAGTTTGCTTTTCATTGCTTGTAGATTACTTGTGCTCAAAACAAAGATACATTAGGCTGGCTCTTTGACTGGCATTGGCTTTAACTTCAATTTATGCAACTCTATTATGTAGGCTGGGAATGCAAAGTGATCAGACTTCCCTTATTCATAAATTACACACTGATGGAAAAACTTAATCTGAGGCGCATATGAAACAGATGCATACAGTGACATGCTGATTTTATAATACCAAGCAATATACTGGTTTGGGTCAGCAGACATAAGAGCTGAGGCTAAAGCATGCACACTACTCAAATAATATATACAGACAAAAATGTTCTAATGCTCTCATGAAGTTGCCTCAGTAGCAATGAAACGGCAACTGGAACACTTGCAGGATCTGTACTACTGTAAATGTATCTGTCCTTTACTACTAAAGTTCCTATGCTGTAATTTTTATTACTTTTTATTGCAACATGTTGCATTATCAGCTCTAATTTATTGGCATCTTTTATTCACTGATTCTGATCTGATTTAAGTTTATTCGTACTGCAAAGCATAAAGGATGTCCCAAATGTGACTCCCTTTCAATGCAAGAAGCTGGGCTTGCCACCACACATTGCTTTCTTTTCCATCCCAATTCTTTTTTTTTTTTTTTTGGGTCAATCACCTAGATATTTTGAAGTTTGCTCCCACACATGTATGACCATATTGCATAGATAAAGATTGCATGTATGTTGAAGAGGAAAGAGTCAGCAAAAAAGAAGCTGGTCAGTAGAGTGAGATTTAAAAGTGGAGAAGAGAAAAAAATAAAGGGGGGCAGGGATGAACAAAGTCCCTTATTCCAGCATCCAAAAATACAGATTAATTAAAAGGATTGAAATGCATTATTGTTCTTATTTTTTAATTGCTTATATGCTCACCCAAGTGCTGCCTGGTTAATAGGTAAATGAAGTGTTGGTGAAATTCCGAGTCTGAGGGATATACAAAAATGTTACTATTAAATAATAGTAATAATATATATATATATATATACTATTTATAAAATGTCTTAGTTCTGAAAGGAGATTATGCATGATATCCAGGGTTGTGCACACACTAGTAAACGCTTTTATTGACCTTGTATATGATAACATTTTAACTACAGACATAGAGGAAAAGAGGAGAGATTGATCAATGCACATTCCCTGGTTCCCTGTCATGCAAGTAATCTATGCAGATGCATGTATACAAAGGGTTTTTAAGTCACAAAATTATGATCATAAGATTGATAAGCCATCACACCACGTCAAGGTATAACCCATATGGTGGTCCCTAGCTATTTACCTCTGGTCAAATGCTAAAGCCTCCCAGCATAAAAGCATTACCTGAAATAAAGGTCTCCCGACCTGGGCATTGGTTTCATCCATAGGGCTTAGTCCTCCCCTGCCATTAGCTTTCAAAGGGGAGAGATAACCTAGACCCCATTTTTATTTAGCTATGGAGTGCTCCCACAACCTTTCTTTTTTGCATTTTGATAACATTTTGCCTGACCTGTGGCTGTGTTTCCCTTTGGTTATTTCTCTCTGCCATGTTTTGCACCTCAGCAGAAGGTTCAGGGACCCCAAAAGGGCTTTGGTGAAGACCGTTGGTTGGCAGGGAACTCATGCTTCATTAAAGGGAGGTGCCAGTTTGCAGTCCAAGGGCTCCTGGTTTACAGTTTTTCAACAGATTAATTTTTTCTTTAATTAATTCCCTACATGCACACTCTTTACCTGTATTGGTTCATACTATGTATCGGATATTTGACCCTCAATCAGTAATTCTGATTTTTTTTAGACTATCCCCACTGTTGTCCTAGAACAGATAAATATCATGTACTCAAAATTCTTCTTCAGTTACTGAAGATCTACTGTGTATCCTATGGAAACATGAATTAAAATTGTTACATAGTTACATAGTTACATAGTTAAATTGGGTTGAAAAAAGACAGAGTCCATCAAGTTCAACCCCATCAAATTAAAAACCCAGCATACATACACACACACACACATCTCCACTCTTTCAAACACAAACCATATACCTGTATGCCCATAGCTATACTAACTGTAGAGTTTAGTATCAAAATAGCCTTTGATATTATGTCTGTCCAAAAAATCATCCAAACCCCTCTTAAAAGCATCAACAGAATGAGCCAACACAACATCACCCGGCAGTGCATTCCACAACCTCACTGTCCTCACTGTGAAGAACCACCTACGCTGCTTCAAATGAAAGTCCTTTTCTTCTAGTCTGAAGGGGTGGCCTCTGGTGTGGTGATCCTCTTTATGGGTAAAAAGGTCCCCTGATATTTGTCTATAATGTCCTCGAATATATTTGTAAAGTGTAATCATGTCCCCTCGCAATCGCCTTTTTTCCAGAGAAAACAACCCCAACCTGTACAGACTACCCTCATATGATATGAATAATATTTAAAAACCTAGATCCACAACCAGGTAACAACGCATTTATTTTTCATCAACAAGCCAATACATTTATAAAAATATTTTTAAAAAAATCATTAACCTACTATTAGTGATGGGCAATCTCGCCAGTTTCGACGAAAAATTTGCGAATTTCCAGAGAAATTCGGGAATTGGCGAAAAATTTGCGAAACGAGTCGCGGGACGCTTTTGACGCGCGTCGCGTCGTTTTCGTCGCGTCAAAAACCGCAGCGTGACTCTTTTTTCTGGCGAATTTCACTGGCGTTTTGCGAATTTATTTGCCAGCGGCGAATTGCGGGAGTTAGCCGCAAATTCGCCACTGGCGAATAAATTCGCCCGTTACTACCTACAATATTAAATGTAAAATATTGTTGAAAACCCCCTCTTATTTTTGTGCCTTATTCAGTAGGTCCTTACTTGAGAGACTAATGCTCCTTGCAGATGACTAAGGAGAAGAATAGCTTAAATGTGGGAAAATGTGATGCCAGCACATGTGATTCTGATAAGTTCAATACATTTAACACGCTCTGTAATTACATTGTTACAAGGTAATAAGATAAAAAGAACACCCAGACTTTAAGTAAACTGCTTATACCTGTGGGAGGGAAGACCAATGAGAAATAATTTGCCCAAAGAATATTTCAAGCAAAGTCTTTTGATATTATACTGGTATATCATAAATGTCTATGGGTTATCAATGTCATATTTTAATATAGGGTTATATGTTCCCACACTGAACAAATTTCAAGGTACCTAGAGTCATGTCTGGCCTCAAATCTGTTGTTATTTTAAATACAGCTTCTAGCCTTTGCCATTGAAACCAACTGACACATCAGACATATCCATCAACATGAACTCCTACCTCTGAACAAGGGATTTTCCAGTCCTGATAATCCATTGAGTGCATTTGCCTTGGTAACAAATCTTTAATATATTGAATCATGTTGTGTTATTAACAGCCAATGATTCAGTCACTCCTGGGGACAAAAAGAAAAACATAATTCATCAATATTTAGGAACTCACACAATGTGGCAATGTATTGCTCAGAATGAGTTAATGGTAGTTCCATATTTCTGGAATGTTTTGGTTTAAGTTTTAATGCAAGATGTTTAACCATGCAAGGCATAATTAACACATTTGTATGTAAAGTATAGAAAGTGCGTTTCAGGTGTTTTTCAATATGAATCATAGAGTCCCATTTATCAAAGGTCAAATTTTATTTGATTTTTAGAAACCAAAATTAAACTCTATCTAAAATCACGAATGCCAGTGATTAAAATATCTGTATATGAATTAAAAAAAAAAAAAAAAAAGTGGACAGTGTGCTAAGAAATACGAAAACCTCTAAATACTTGAGTATCTAAATTATTATAAAAAAAAATCAGAAAACCTCTCAGTCTCAGTTTTCTTTATCATTTTAGTTTTATTTATAAAAGAAATATAAGGGCAATGGCAGCCAAAACACATCTGGTCCTAAAGATGCAAGGACAATTAAGTGTAAGAAACAGCTGGCATAAAGAAATATAGGGTGAACTGTGGTATGTAGACCATTTTCATTTTCTTGGCTGACCTCCCAGTACAGTGTCGCTAGACTTAAAGGAATCCTGGGCTAGACTCTAGATATTTAATATGCTTCCACTATAAGCCCTCTACAGTTAAAGTGTGAAGATTTCCCTCTTTTTTTAGGCATGGGTGTGCGGTGCATGCACGAATGGTGATGCACATTCCACTGCAGCTTTCAACTAATGGGTAACGCTAGACGTTGTCATTCACAACAACTGGGGCTTACAAGTTGACAGCCCTACTTTATATTATTCATTGGAAAGTTTGCAGGAAATGGCTGCACAATGGCTATTGGCCTAGTGAATCCCCAAAGAGGAATTTTGAGAGGTTCCTTGATCTCTGAAGAGGTAAAAGGATGGTTGAATGTATGGTTGGAAACACCATAGAAACTACCTCTCACAGTAAAGAAAGATCATAACTGTAAATGCACAAGGAGAAACATGGACAACAAGTAGATCTAGCTTCCTTGCTGGTGATAGCACATGAAGTGCTTCTTTATAAACAGACTATAAGCCATTGCATTCATTATTCTACCAGAATTAGGCATGGGGATGCACTATGCACCATTCTCAAGTGCAATTTACTGCATTTTGTTGCTTATTGGGCACTAGTTGCACTGTAGCATTAACAAGCAGAATAACATATGTTGGCGCTATATAAATAGATGTTAGTGATGGGCGAATTTATTCGCCAGGCACAAATTCACTGCAAATTCCCACGATTCGGCGCCGGCAAAAAAATTCGCTTGGCAAAAATTCGCTGGCGACTTTTGCGGCGAAGCGAAACGGGATAGATTCGTCCATCACTAATGTTAATAGTAACTGGGTTTGAGCCTTATGTTTAAAGGCCAACTATCACCCAAAATATTTACCCAAAAAAGCCTGAATTCTGGTTGTGGGAAACAATTGTTTTTCCAGAACCCCCCCCAAGTGCCCCACCCACACCAGGTGGGATAGTCTGGTGCTGAGTGACATGTTGTGGCACTGAGAATAGTGCCACAGCCTTCACTAATTATGTGCCTATGTGGATGTCACATGCATGTGCATAGCAAGTGCAACTAGTTGCCAGCATAAACAGAATAGACATAAACAGTATCCAGTGCATTTAATTTTGGTGTTTCTTGGCCTTCAAAGATGAAAGACATAAATAGTATCTAATACATTTCATGTTGGTGTTTTTTGTCCTTAAAAGATGAAAGACATGGTTCCTACGTTGAGCTTCTTCCTTATACATAATTCTTGAACTAATGGCCAAGAACATCTTATTTAACTACTGGGTGAAATTGTGGAATCCATTTTACATACAGGACCGGTTTCTCTATATTCTTGCCTACATTGTGTAGAGATATATCAGATGTCTTACAAGTTTTAGCTAGTGGCTTAATGTTTGCACAGTTATTTTACAGTTGACTTCAATACAAAATCCCATTGGACTATTTAGCACAAATGTACCTATTAAACAAAGTGAGAATCAGAATGATTCCTAAACATGAGAAATCCTGATGATCCCAGCTGTTTAAATTTGAACTGTACTTCCGGAACGGTTCACCCTGGTGTGTTAGCTGACCATTGTACAAGATGGGCTTGTTTTCAACATTCTTGGTCTGCACTGGCTGAGCTCCAGCAAGCAGTTCACTGAGAGTACACACAACTCAAGGGCTTGCAGGAATTCTGCCGTTTTCTTTAACTCCTTAGTTCCAGAGGCAGAAAGTTGGGATGCTCTTCTTCCAAATAAGAGTGAGAATTAATACATTCGCAGCTGCTGTAGTCTCCCAGACAATAAAACAGAAAACACTTGGATGGTATGCTGGCACTTGTGTCCCAAACTGTGGGAACGATTCTCCCAGTGGGGCCCAGTGCTTTTCAAAAGGCAAGTTATAGTGAAACTTGAGAGTTAAGGCTTATTTACTGTCTTTAATTTCTATGGAATAATATCATGTGACTATGAACTTTTTGGTATATCTGCAAAACTGGTGTAAGCTGAGTGAGTCCTATCAAGAGGGGGGCTTGAAAAATCAGATAAAAAAACAGAAGATTTAAAGGTTTTAATTTTTAATTAAAAAAGTGTGTTTCTAAATAACATTACTTAATCAGTTTTGAAATGTGGCTGAATTCTGGGTGTACCTCCTCGCTGTTGTAAATGTTCTCTTCCCTGAGGGGGTTGATACTGACCAAAGTTGCTGTGAGTATTTGCATATCCACTGTTGCTGTATGATCCTGCCTGCTCTATATATACACTCCATTATGAATGTCCCTGTTCAATAAATAATGTTCTCTGGTTAAATTATAAGAACCACTGGGGCTCAATTATTGTACCCTGTACCAAGTTACAGTGATACCACACCTTGTCTCCACGCTGTTTGTGAGACCTTACCCCTGAATAATGAAGGCGTCACCCGGACCACAGTATTGGGGAGGAAGCTCAAAATAGAGTTAAAAAAAGTGGATTATTTGGATAAAATGGAGTCTATGAGAGACAGCTTGTCCGTAATTCAGAGCTTTCTTGATAACTAGTTTCCGGATAACAGATCCCATGCCTGTGTTTTGGGGGCATTATATATATGGAACTGAAACTATAAGTATTCTGCCATGTGTTCTGGGATGTAAACTGGCGACAATGTACTTGTCATGTCATGTGTTGTTGGGTAATATACATGGGACTAGTGCTAGATTTACCATGCAATGTGTTCTGGGAGGTATTTTTAAATAAACTGCCACTGCATGCATCCTGCCATGCTGTGGGATTATTATAAATGGAATTGGCCCTGGGATACTATGATGGAATCTATGCTGAAAAATATCTTTAATTTGCCTGCCCGGATGTAATACTCACTCCCTATGTTCTGTAATTAGTAGACCTGTAAAAAAGAAAAATGTCAATTGTTGGAACGGATTGCTACTATGTTATTTCAATAGTCAGGTCAAGCAGTGTAGATAATGGATACTGTATATTGGGAAGTTACCTATAGATTTTAAGATTATTATGTGTTTATCGACTAGGAAATAGACCAAATTCAAATTTGCAAAAAATGTGAAAATTGGAATTTTGAAATTTACCATGTACTGTCTCTGTAAAAATTTGAATTCAACCATTCACCATCTAAAACCTGCCAAATTGCTGTTTGAGCCAATGTGGGACCTCTTAGAACCTACAGTATTTGGAGTCAACTGGTGGACTTTGAAAATTCTAAGGGGCAAATTTACTATTATTCCCCAAAAATAATTCATTTCTATTCGATATTCGATTAGCATTCGATTTTCGAATGTTAATCGAATAGTTCTAGGCTACCTTTTATTCGATATTCGATCATTCAACGATCGAATACAAATCTATTCGATCAGTCGAATAAATCATTCGACTGAACAAATAAATCATTCGATCATTCAAATTATTCGTACGATTCGAACAATCGAAGACGTTGATCGTACGAATCCTATTCGATCAGGACTTAGTCTCAGAAGCCTATGGGAGTGCTCCCATAGGCTTCAATTGCAATTTGGTAGGTCCAATCTGCTGAAGTAGGCAATTGAAGAAACTTAAAAAATAAAATCCTTTGCTGATCGAATGATCAAATATTCGTCCATTCAACTCTATTCGAATGTATTCGATCGTTCAACCATTCCCTATTCGATGTTCGAATATGCCAAAATACAAACATTCGACCAAAAGAAGAAATCCTACTTTCGAAATTCGATCGAATTTTTAGGAAAAACTAATCAAATGTGCTAAAAATTAGAATTGATTGATTCAAATTCGATCAAAAACGGACCTATTCAATGTAAAACATTTGAATTAATTTCGGTTGGCTTTTTTTAATTCAAATTCGAAGTTTTTGCACCTCAAAATTCGAGCCTTTATAAATCTGCTCCCTACTGTTTGGCAACATTTTGTAAGTGTGTTTGTCTCCTCTTTAGTGGGGAGCTGATGCAAAGGAAAAGGATTAGACATGAGAAAACAATATGTAGATTGGGAGCTGCTGGTACAGAAAATATAAAAGCTGTGCACATTATTTGGTAAATTCCATCATTTGTCCAGCATTTTGTTTGCTTGTTTTGCACTGCTGCTCATTTATTTGAACTATAAATGCGTCATAAGTAAAAACACAGCAGAATAAAAAATTCTATGAGTCACACCTCTTACCGCTTCAATAAACAAACCTGTTTGCTCTACAACAGAAGCATACCTTTTCCCATACTGTGTACTCACTCAGAGACATACAGCTGCTCTCCACATTTGCCTCCCGGCAAGTTTTTTTTTTTTTAATGCGTGAAGTTGACTAGTAGTTTTTCATGTGTCCTGGTACATTTTGAAAGCTATATAACATATCTATGTGTTTCTTGATTGTCAAGGGAAATGTAACACTTTGCCTACTTATGTAGCACTGCCATAGAGTTAAATGTCACAGATTGTGTCTTAAAATATTGCTTGCTACTTGGTTGCTATGAATTTTAACATGTATGATTTGTTGCTATGAGTTACTAGACCCAGATAAACAAACATGGCACTATTTCTTCCTACTGGCACCCTTGAAGCATTGATTAGACAATAAATTATAATTGAGATCTTATAGCTGGCATGAAGTTCTCGTTTGTGGGAACCATAGCTGTCAAGTGCTAAGAGGCCTCTGTGGAGACAAGTGCATACACAGATATACATTTTCTCAGGGCAAAGAGGTCCTTTTGATGGACCCAAAGCACACGAGAATGTCTTTTAGACAGAGAATATGTTTGACTCTGGTAAAAATTACATATTATTAGATTCTGTGCAAAATGCTAAGTCCAACTGGTTTTAGTCGTACATATATCTCTTAGTATCCAGGATCTCATTAACCATTATACTCTAGCTACCCTGATAGCAGATCAGTTCTCCACTGGAGCCATAAGAAAACATTTGAAAACATTTTACTCATTAGTTCCCAGCAGGATGCCTTTTTTCAGTAGTTAATTTACCTGAGTTAGGTATCTAACAGCTTTATGCTACAATAGATCTTTCTTTCTAGCCAAAAGTAATTTTAAGCATACCTTTACTGGTGCCTTTCATTTTATATGTTCATTCCTGGGGCCCCAAATATTGTTGGGAGAGTCCTGACTGGTTGTCCTTGATGTAACTGTTCTAGAAGAACAGAAGGTCTCATGGGATTCAAGTTTTGTTATTTTACCAGAGAACCCATCAACCTTAAGGGTTGGGGCAGACCAGCAGATTCGGGGAGATTTAGTCGCCTGGCGACTTGTCACCTCTTCTGCGCGGCGACAATCTCCCCAAACTGCCTTCTTCCTGCCTTTCATCTGCTAGAATGAAGAATCGACTGCGCTAATGCACTTGCAGCGCTTCAATTTCTGAAGTCACCTGAAGTTCTTCATTCAAGCAGACAGAAGGCAGTTCAGGGAGATTGTTGCTGCACAGAAGAGGGGATTAGTCGTCAGGCGACTAAATCTCCTATAAACTCTAGCCCAGTGATCCCCAACCAGTAGCTCGCGAGCAACATGTTGCTCTCCAAGCCCTTGGATGTTGCTCCCAGTGGCCTCAAAGCAGGTGCTTATTTTTTAATTAATGGCTTAGAGGCAAGTTTTGGTTGCATAAAAAACAGATGTCCTGCCAAACATTCTCTCCTGTAGGCTGCCAGTCCATATAGGGGCTACCAAAAAGCCAATCAGAGCTCTTATTTGACATCCCCATGGACTTTTTCATGCTTCTGTTGCTCTCCAACTCTTTTTTAAATTTAAATGTGGCTCACAAGAAAAAAAAGTTGGGGACCCCTGCTCTAGCCATTCACAGCACAGAAACAGGAGCTACAAAGTAAGACAACACATGAGTGGTTTAGTCATATGTTTTATTGTTGTGCAGGGTTGCTGTATGTAACTATGCATACAATACCCCAGTGCAAATAAATGCAACTTAACCACAAGATAACATTTGGTCATTTCAATATCCTGAGAACAGAAAATGATGCACTTTAATGATATTGTGGCTATTTTCTACAGAGCAGTGTGGACAAATGAAATGTCCAGAAACAGTCAGAAGAAATATGCCGATACATAGACCTTTTGTTGAGACAATGCCGCTCCCTTTCTATGGAGCCACAACGACTGCTGCCACACCTCCAGCAAAAGCAAATAATCTCTTGGTAGCCTCTGTTTAACTGATATTACTGTTACTATTTTCCACAATAGTAAAATACGGTGGATATGGTCAGAGACATCATGCTATACTCAGGTAGACATTTCTCAGGCTGTGAATTAGTGTACGCATTTGTTTTCACAGTCTATGCTAAGTTGCAATCTATATATATAAAAAAAAATAATTGTACAATTCAAATGTATTTTTAACTATATGTTGAACAGAAGTTAATCTCTTACTAGTGACACTTTGCTACACATTACCCCCAAATGCACACTTTAATTATTGAAGCCTTGAAGCAAAGTTGATTTATGCTAATATATAAACAGATCTAAAATCATCTAGTTTAACCCTAGTTCTTCAATTCTGCAACTTTATTATTTCCCACAAAATCTTCTGGAAAGGAATTTGTTGAATCAAATTCTTTTGTCTCTCTAAAGATGGTCTTCCTTGAATCAGGTTTCATTGACCATCTTCCCAGACCAACACCAGTATATTTCCAATAACTAACAGGTTGGAAATATTACACATTTGTTGTTATACATGTGTTTTGGAGTTATTATATGTGAATATTAAATCAAGTATATAGGGTCATAATTTTTGGTATATGTCCCCCCTTTTGTGCTTGAAGGATATTGATTAAATCCACCGCACTATGGGGCAGATTTATCAAGGGTCGAAGTGAAAATTCAAATAAAAAAATGGAATTTCAAAGTACTGTCTCTTTAAAAATGTGAATTCAACCCATAAACCTGCCAAATTGCTGTTTTAGCCTATGGGGGACCTCCTATAACATTTAAGGAGTCTTTTTGAAATTTTTGAGAAATCTTTTTTTTTTTGCAGTTTATATGTTTTTATTATTAGTGATGGGCGAAATTCCCGAATTGGCGAAAAATTCGCGAAACGAGTCGCGCGTCGTTTTTGACGCGTGTCGCATCAAACGCGGCGCGTCACGTCAAAAAACGACGCGCGACTCGTTTTTGTTGGCGAATTTGCCGCGAATTCGCCCCATGCGAATAAATTCATCCATCACTACTTATTATTGGTTATTGCAAAGCATACTCATATTTTTCTGTTATTTGTTACAGTTTCACTTATTTCCCATTGCTATCCAGTAAAATCTACAGATTTCAGCCCTCTATTCAGCAGTCTCTTTATTGGATTCTGGGGAGGTTTAGCTGCATGTTGAACTACACACTGCCCCAGGGTAATATGTATGGAGGACAGAACATTACAGAATAACTAATTCTAAATAACTTTTCAACTGACCTTCATTTTTTCTTTTGTATTGTTTTTGAATTATATACCCCTTCTTCTGATACTTTCCAGCCTTCAAATGGGGGTCACTGACACCAACTAAAAAACAAAATGCCCTGAAAAGCTATAGATGTATTGTTATTGTTACTTTTTATTACTCATCTTTCCATTCAGGTCCTCTCCTATTTATTCTGTATTCCAGTCTCTCATGCAAATCAATGCATGGTTGCTAAAGGAATGTGGACTCTAGCAACCAGATTGCAAACATGAGAGCTGCTGAATAAAAAACAAAATAACTCAAAAACCACAAATAATGAAAACCGAAAAAAATTGCAAATTGTCTCAGAATATCACATTCTGTACCATAGTAAAAGTTACATTTAAGGCCTGGCATTGAAATACTGACCCAGCCATTGCCCAATATTTTTCAAGAATGGCTTAATTAAGAGATGTCAGCAAATCCAAAAGTGGTGATAACAGGGTGCAAGTGGGTTGAGCACTGAGGATGAAGACTGCTCAGCTTGCTAAAGTTTCACAAGATTAACTTCCATCACCGAGGCTAAAAAGTGATATGTACTGCATTAGCTCCAATTAATTTATATGGCTTCACCTCTGCCTAGAATTTGTATTGGGGAATGTACTATTCCAACTGTGAACAATTTTGAGCTTGAACATATCAGTGCTTATATGATAAATATTTTGAAATAACATACAAATATTTAGTATCATAAAGCCTCTCCGGAAAGATTTTACATGTGCCATGTATATAATAAAATTCTTTATTGGAAAAAATATTTTGGAAAAACATTCCAGGCCACCTTTAAGGAAGATTATTAAAAGCTTTTTACAACTCGTCCAATATTTTAGTTCAAAATGTTATTACATTTTGTAATTTTTTATTTTGCTCATATATTTTACTACACCCATCAGACTCACAGATATTTGTTCTTCTACAGATTGCCTTCAAAACACTATGGCTAGTTTTCACTTGACAAAACAAACTTGTGCTTTATTGGATGATGATTACAGTTCTAGAAAAACTACATTTGTGCAGTGTGGTCATACTGGAATTTCCCATTCCTTTTTAGTATACAATTTGTTATTGCAAAAGTGGTTATAATCCTTTTTAGTTATATTCCAAGTAAAAATTGGTGTACAAAGTTGAGGATATGTTAGATAACTGTATCTAAGAAAAGGTATATAAAAAAAAAAATTTTGATGCTGGTATAGGTACAGCACCTGCTCAGAACCTTTCAGTAATTTGAATCTGTATGCACTAAAATATCAAGTAAACATATATTTTCGGAAAGTACACATTCTGATGAATCCAATAAAGATAAAGACGTCTTTCTACACCAAACTACCAAACTTCAAAGCTTTTCTAAACGTAGAGGTTTTTACAAAATTTCTGAAAATGTTGCAGTTTGCCACATTTATCGCACACAATGTTTTACGTACAAAGAAAAGTCACCCTAAATATGGACGTCAGAGTACGTGGTGTGTATAGACCCGTGGATATGCATTTTCACGCTAACCAACTAAGCTGCAGAAAAGAGAGCCCCAACAGTACGTTATGTGCCGTAAGACCCCAAAACTCCAAAACACCATATATTTTTGGAAAGCATACTGTATATTCTGGCGGATCAAACTAAGTAAAATATATCTTTCTATACCAAAGCACCAAACCACAAAACTATACTAAATATACATAAGGAACAATAATGCAGGGATAAAATTGCAATGAAACCACAAAAATAGCGTAACTCAATTAAATAACAAAACAGCATAATTAGTGGCCCAAATCAATAATCCAATAGTCACGCTGGTGAAATAACAAGTTTTTTAGGCAAATTTAACAGTACAAAGAATAAGTAAAAAAAAAAAAAACACAGCAAAACTATACTAAAGATACATAAGGATCAATAATGTAAGGATAAAATTGCAATAAAACCAGAATTAGGCGTAAATCAATGAAATAACAAAATAATTGATCTGTAATTAGTGGCCTAAATTGATTATCCAATAATAACTAGGGATGGCGCGAACTGTTCGCCGGCGAACTTGTTCGCGCGAACATCGGCTGTTCGCGCTCGCCAGATGTTCGCGAACGTCGCGCGACGTTCGCCATTTTGGGTTCGCGTTAGTTGGCGCTTTTTTTTTGCCCTCTCACCCCAGACCAGCAGATACATGGCAGCCAATCAGGAAGCTCTCCCTCCTGGACCACCCCTACACCCCCTGGACCACTCCCCTTCCCTATAAAAACCGAAGCCCTGCAGCGTTTTTTCATTCTGCCTGTGCTGTGTGTGCTTGGAAGAGCTAGTGTAGGGAGAGAGCTGTTAGTGATTTGAGGGACAGTGGATAGTAAGTTTGCTGGCTAGTAATCTACTGTTCTTCAAACAACTGCCATCTAGCTGTGTGAGCTTGTTCACATTCTGTCTAAATATCCATAATATTACCGTCTCCAGAAAAAGCACCTGAGTGACTTTTTTCAAGCAGCCATAATATATTTTACGTAATCCGTATCCACCGCTGTAGTAGTGTATACGTTGACCTTGTAGCCATTATTTGCCCTGTAGGCATTTTTTGCCCAGTGTGTTCTTCAAACAACTGCCATCTAGCTTTGTGAGCTTGTTCACATTCTGTCTAAATATCAATAATATTACAGTCTCCACAACCACCTGAGTGACGTTTTTCAAGCAGCAATAATATATTTTACGTAATCCGTATCCACCGCTGTAGTAGTGTATACGTTGACCTTGTAGGCATTGTTTGCCCAGTCTTTAACCAAGTGTCACGTAGCTGTGTGAGCTTTTTCACATTCCGTGTCCAGAAACATCACCTGAGTGACGTAGTGTGATTTCTGCCCTTTACAGCACAAAACGCAGAGCTGTGTCAACAATGTATTTTTTAGAAACATTTTTGCCCTTGATCCCCCTCTGGCATGCCACTGTCCAGGTCGTTGCACCCTTTAAACAACTTTAAAATCCTTTTTCTGGCCAGAAATGTCTTTTTTAGCTTTTAAAGTTCGCCTTCCCATTGAAGTCTATGGGGTTCGCGACGTTCGCGAACCGTTCGCATTTTTTCCGACGTTCGCGCCATCCCTAATAATAACACTGTCAAAACAACTAAATATAACAGTAGAATGAATAAGTAAAAAAAACAGCTGTTTGTGAGTTTTTGTGTATACATGTTTGTGCTCTGATAAAAGTTGTCTGAGCGTGCAAATACATGTAAATAAGTGTACAAAATGGACCAAGTGTATTACATAAAAAAATCTGTACGGGGTACATGGTTCACAGTCTGAGCCCTGAACCGCCAGCATGTACGCCGTACGTGCTTGGCGGTTACAGGGTTAAAGGAAAGTATACCCACAAACCGCAAACACTTAAAGGGCATGTAAAGGCAAAAAAATAAAATCAAATTTTTACTTCCTTTAATGAAAAAGAAATCTATCTCCAATATACTTTGATTAAAAAATGTGTACCGTTTTTATAAGAAACCTGACTATATGCAGTGGAATTCTCCCTTCATTTACTGCTGTAGATAGGAATTGTCAGACAGTCCCTAACTGCTCTGCAGGGAAAAAAATCATACTTATGAACAGCAGGGGGAGCCCTCTCCTTACTTCCCAGCCATGCAGAACTCAAGCAGCTTTGTTTTTTCCCTGTTTTGATAATTTATGACAATCCCTAAGCAGCCCAGATCACACTGAGCAGGTGCGAAGATGACAAAACCCTGTGGCCAACTTTGAAAGCATAAATCATTTGTTTGATTAGGCTTGTGGTGCAGTAAGTTCATGTTTATGTTTAGTATACAAAATACAGCATTTCTAGCCTTATTCTATTTTAGACTTTCCTTGTCCTTTAAGCAACAATTAAGTGCCATATTAAATAATCTTACCAAACTGGAATGTATATTTAAGTAAATACTGCTCTTTTAAATTTCTTGCCTTGAACCACCTTTTCGTGATGGTCGCTGTGCTGCCTCAGTCTTCACGTGAAATATTGCAGCTTTAACCTTCACAGGAAGAAGTGTTGAAGCAAAAAATTGGTCATGTGACCCAAAATGTATGATTTGTTTGTGTGCACCATGAATCATACAATCCCAGAGGTGGCCCTTATTTTTTAAAATGGCAATTTTCTATTTATGATTACTCAATGGCACATACTACTGCAAGTTTATTGTTATGAAAATGGTTTATTTTCATGAAGCAGGGTTTTACATCTGAGATGTTTTATGCAATATCTTTTTATAGACACCTATATTGTTTGGGGGCCACAGTTTTCCTTTAAATGCAAAAGAGAAAATAAATTGGGGGGTCAACTTTGGCTCCTTCCATAACTATATCTAATTCAGTTTTTTCTCCACTTTTACTTATCTGTTACTTTGAGTTTCCACTTTGCCTTTCTTGCTACTATATTTGATGATCTAATTTACTGCTCATGTCTTCCATTTAGTATCATCCTCCTACTCAATGTATAGTCTTGACATAATCCATACATATACCAAAATTGCTCAATTACTCACACCAGTATCAACTTTTTTTTTTCTTTGAATTTTGCAATGTACCAGAGGCACATAGCATTCAATGCTATCAGAGGTCAATTAACATACTAGAATGTTTTCAGCTGTAAAGAGTAGCCAAGGCAAATTGTTTTATGTTGTGTTATTTATTTATACAGCTCAAGTGAATGCAGTATTTTACAAGGTATAAACAGAAACAGGGATACAGTTAAAGGGCAAGGAAAGGCAAAGAAATAAAATCAAATTTTTACTTTCTTTAATGAAAAAGAAATCTATCTCCAATATGCTTTAATTTTAAAATGTGTACCGTTTTTATAAGAAACCTGACTGTATGCAGTGAAATTCTCCCTTCATTTAGTGCTTCTGGCAGGGAAACAATCACTTATGAACAGCAGGGGGAGCCCCTGCCTTACTTACCAGCCATGCAGAACTCAAGCAAACCATACTGAGCATGTGCAGTGCCAGTGTCAGACAAAGATGTATAACAAAGTTACAAGATGACAGCCCCCTGTGGCCAACTTTGAAAGCATAAATCATTTGTTTGATTAGGCTTGTGGTGCAGTAAGTTCATGTTTATGTTTAGTATACAAAATACACCATTTCTAGCCTTATTCTATTTTACACTTTCCTTGCCCTTTAATATAAATGACACAATAAGAATAATTAAAAACATAAGTGCTAGGAATTTCAGTAAACAGCTGGAATAAAGTCCCTGACCAAAGAGTTTAAAATCTATGAGGAAGAGGTGATGACGTCAGGGGTGTGTTGTAGCAGAGCGTGAAGGAGTCTTCATTTTGTAATTTTTCTGATAAAAGATGGTAGAGCTTTCAGAGTTGTGAGTGACTGTGAGAGACTGTATGTGGGCAATAGACTGTTCTGAGTGTAAGGAGCAAAATAAACTATATATCAGTTCTTCTCTCTGTGTATAAAGAAGAGCATAAGAGCTGTAAGGGCAAAAACAGCCTGCTGAAATCAGTAGGCCAATTTCAGCCCATACTGTGTGCTGTAGCCTCCTTCTTCTTTTAGTCTGGAAACATGGTATGAGTTTCAGTGCGAATGATAGAATGAAAATGTTATAACTGAAACCATTAACTATGGTTTGCAGAAGAGGTGAGAATCTGGGAGACCATTTAGTAACAGCATGCAATAGTCTACACAGTGATTTGACTGTGGATGAACACAGTAAGGGACATTATACAGTGCCTAGGCAGTTGACAATGATGTTGAATCAAGGGACAGTCCAACTTTAGTAGGGAATATGAGATGGAAAGAGGATCTATATTTTGTCGGTAGTAGAAGCCAAAATATATGCTGAGATGAAAAAGAGAGAGTATGCAGAGACAGGTAAGAGACATAGACAGTATGTAGAGAGGGAAGAAGCTCTAAGACAGACCCTTGGTGCACATCAATGGAATAAAGCAACTATTTTGAATGACATACTGGGTCATTGTCTTCAAAGTGAGGAAACAGGAGTGATGAAGACCTAATATGATGCCAGTTCTTTCCAGCTCCTCCATATAGAAGCACATTTAGCATATACACAGGAGGGCTGTCACTTGAATATTGAATATTTGTATATTCTGGAGAAAGGCTTAATTCGTTTTTATGGGTAACTGCACTGGTGCAATGAATCAGACCTGTGATTATTGTAGAAATCATTATGCATTTAGTATGTCTGATACACCCGTCTATTGTACAACACAGCGGAACACCACAATGTTCTTTTGTACAACACTGAGGAATTTGGCACTTTACAATTAAACAATAATGATAAATAGACCAAACAGTTAGATGAACATTCAGCCAGTGTGTACCTGGCTCTAGTTGCAAAACACACTAAAGGAGGAAACTGCTCCAGACTCAGTGTTCGTAGTGTGCATAATTCATCCACTCACGGTTCGCTGAAATTCCACTGGAATGAGTAACTGTGGCCTGGCACACAGCTTGCTATTAACCTTATCATTTTTGCTATTTTGTAATTTTTTCTACTTTGACAGTTATTCTTTCTGCACAAGTGTAGACCTGCAATAGGGGATACCTTCTCACCTGCTATGCAAATCTATTCATGCGTTGCTAGATGAGGGCCCTCAAGTACTGAGAGGATAATCCCTACTGTCACCACATTATATAATATTGGCACTACATCTACAGCCTGGTATTCATAGCAAATATTCCATTTTTAAATGCTGAACTGATATGAGATCCTTTCTCTGTGGAGAGTCCATCTAAAGTGTATTGAAAACCTTCGATAGGAAATTCTCCATATTAGGTCCTACCATAATAGACATACCATCATACAGTAGGTATCCCATATGAGCAGTTTGTAAGGTGTTAGTGATAAGTGCTCCTCGGTTTAAATTTTTGAAGTCCAAATGGTGGATCTTGACAGTAAACAATAAAAAACAGTATCCTAGAGATTTGATTTTAAATGCCCATATGTGAGTAAAGGATAAACAGTAGATAATGATACCCTATTATTTTCCCATGAAAAATCACAGGATTCTCATATTCCCCAATTTAGTCTCCTACCCGAAACCCACTCTCACTTAGGGTTGTGGCAAGCAATACATGGGACGTACAATGCACTTATAGAATGGGTAACAGATAGGGTTGCCACCTTTTTAAAAAAAGTTACCGGCTAGTGGTGGGGGGCGGGAACAGCAGTGACACTAAAGTGGTGGGGTTATAGGAAACGTCACAAAGGGGGCCGGACATTACACTAAAGGGGGCGGGTCACAACAGAGTCAGGGGAAAAGAGACCCACAAAGGGGTGGGGCATGACACTAAAGGGGGCGGGGCCACAACAGCATCAGGGAAAAGAGACTGTTAAAGTGAAGGCTGAGGGCTTTTATTACAAAAAAATTTGTAATAACGGCCCCGGCTCTTGCAGGTATTTTACCGGCTAGGCCGGTAAAATACCAGCTGGGTGGCAACCCTAGTAACAGAACACATATATGTTATGTCACAAAATATGAGATACCTCCTGATAGCAGACAGTGGGGGTCATTTATTAACACTGGGCAAATTTGCCCATGGGCAGTTACCCATGGCAACCAATCAAAAGGCTGCATTCATTGTTCTACTTGCAGCTGGCTTTAAAAAGCTAACCACTGATTGGTTGCTATAGGTAACTGCCCATGTGCAAATTTGCCCAGTGTTGATAAATGAGCCCCAGTGCCTTTTATTTCATATAGTGGTATAAGTTTGCCCAGGAGCGAAACCAATGGCAACCAATAACATACTTGCAATTAAACAGGTGACCAGTAATTTCTACCTGCTGATTGGTTGCTATGGGTTACTGCCCCTGGGCAAATATAGCTCCTTTTATTACATAACCCCAAGTGCTTAGCATTTTAGGAGTAAAATTCATTAAGATTATCACTACCCCTTTTTGAAACAGTTGCATCCTATGTCCCCTTAACCTATGGGAGGCTTTATGTACACACATATGGTCTTAATATAATCTATGGCCTCACATGTCTGGTTTAAATTGCTCTTCTTGGTCAGGATTTGTGGAAAGGCCACCTAGGCCGGGGCATAGGGTGGCAGGACTTTAGGGGGCGGCATGCTGCCCAGCCACACCCACAGTGGTTCAGAAACACTGGGGATATGCAGGAGATACAATAGTTTTTGAAATTTCCCATGCGCCAATCCCCATTGCTCTGGTCCTGATGATGAAAATTTGCGAATAAAGGGCAGAGTATGGGGGTGACAAACGGCCCTGTTCTTGGTACTGTATAAATTGTCCTTTTTAATCTTTCTATTGTTGGAAATAAAATGTTAACATTTCATGTAATGTTTTTACCTGCAGTAGACAAAGGGATATTGTCATGAGAAAAACATTTCAAAACACATCAATTAATAATACTTCCCCAGCAGCATTCTGCACTGAAATATGTTTCTCAAAAAAGCAAACAGATTTTTTTATATTTAATTTTGAAATCTGATATGGGGCTAGTCATATTGTTTCCAAGATGCCCAAGTCATGTGACTTGTGCTCTGATAAACTTCAATCACTCTTTACTGCTGTACTTCAAGTTGGAGTGATATAACCCCCCCCCCCCAGCAGCCTAGCAACAGAACAATGGGAAGTTAACCAGATAGCAGCTCCCTAATACAAGATAAGAACTGACTGGTAGATCTAAGAACAGCACTCAATAGTAAAATCCAGATCTCACTGTGTTACATTCAGTTACATTGAGTAGGGGAAACAACAGTCTACCAGAAAGCAGTTCCATCCTAAAGTGCTGGCTCTTTCTGAAAGCACATGACAGGCCAAATGACCTGAGATGGCGCCTGCACACCAATATTACAACTAAAAGAACAGAAGAATGGAATTTTATATTGTAGAGTATATTTGCAGTGTAAACAGTGTAATTTAGAAATAAAAACGACATCATAAAATGAATGACAGAATCCCTTTAAATACTGCCTTGTCTATATTCTGATATGCCTATAATTGAGGATGGATTGCCCAAAACACATCAGGCATTCATGGTATTGTATAATGTTTTAATCCATATCAATAAATGGGAGTTTTAACTGCTGCATTGTGTCTCTGTCTTGCTTGGGGGGTTATTTACCATTATTTAATGAATGTTAGTAAATCAATGGCTAGGCTAGGAACACAGGCTGTCATAACTTTCAGAAAGCAGCATGCACTCTGTGCTACTACCCAGTAGCAAATGGGTTTTATATGCCAGTTATTTCTTGGCTGAAAAAAGTGCCCTTTAATAGAATTTAAAAGGAAAAAATAGATTCCCATACAGGGTTAATAAAAGAGCCAAACTGTAATCTCCAACCTTTTGTGCTAGAAAGGGAGTTTTCCAAATAATACAGAAAAAGAGAGTAACCTGATCCTTTCCAATCTGCTTCTCGACAATGCCCTGTTGTAAAGTATTTGCAGTAAAGAAGGGATTTGGCCCTGGCTTCAGAGGGAATGCTCTGCAGATATAAACAGTGGAGAACAAAGAAAACCTTTGTGTGTTCTTGTACAGAGAGCCAGGGCTTGGGCCAGTGCTGAGGGAGTGTTTGCTCATGTATACATTAGAGTACATTCCATTGGTTTGATTACATGACAGTTTTATATAGCAGGTACATGCTAAGTTTTATCTTAACCCTTCAGGGGGAGTAACATTCATGTCTGCACTTGAGCTCTTCCCTTAAGTCAGAAAATCTCTAGTACTAGTATTCTGTATTTGTAATGCTCATCCTGGTGCCCTAACTTAACTACTTAAAGGGATACTGTCATGGGAAAACATGTTTTTTTCAAAATGCATCAGTTAATAGTGCTGCTCCAGTAGACTTCTGCACTGAAATCCATTTCTCAAAAGAACAAACAGATATTTTTTTATATTCCGTTTTGAAATCTGACAAGGGGCTTGACATTTGTCAATGTCCCAGCTGCCCCATGTCATGTGACTTGTGCAAGCACTTTAGTAGGGAACTGCTTTCTGGCAGGTTGTTGTTTTTCCTTTTCAATGTAACTGAATAGGATGCAGTGGGACATGGGTTTTTACTAATGAGTGCTGTTCTTAGATCTACCAGACAGCTGTTATATTGTGTTAGGGAGCTGTTATCTGATCACCTTCCCATTATTCTGTTTTTAGGCTGCGGGGGTGGGGGGGGTGATATCACTCCAACTTACAGTATAGCAGCAAAAAGTGATTGAAATTTATCAGAGCACAAGTCACATAACTTGGGGCAGTTGGGAAATTGACAATATGTCTAGTCTCATGTCAGAATTCAAAATGAAATATAAAAAAATCTGTTTGCTCTTTTGAGAAATAGATGTCAAGGCAGAATTATGCTGGAACCGCACCATTAACTGATGCATTTTGAAAAAACAATTTTTTTTCCCATGACAGTATCCCTTTAAGGGCTCTGAAATGCATTGCCTTCTTATTTTACTCAAATAATATTAAAGCTTCAGAAACTGAGTTCTAATTGTAGTGTAAAATATTTTCTGGGACTGTGGCTGCGGAATAACAGGTATAGTAAGAAGAGATAGTACCTATAGTAAAAGTGGTAAACAGTCTATGTGACGGGACTGTAGGATAGCAGTTATAGTAGGGAGAGATGGTGGCTATAGTAACAATAGGATAATAGTCTCTGGGAAGGGAGTGTGGCTGTGGGATAGCATGTATAGTAGGGAGAGACAGTGCCTTTCGTAACAGTAGGATAATAATCTCTGGAAAGGGATTGTGGCTGTGGGATAGCAGGTATAGTAGGGAGATATAGTGCCTATAGTAGCAGTAAGAAACTAGAAAAAAACTGGAAAGAAATTAATATGCAATAACATGTACGAGCAAGCATTAATAGTAGTATTAGTAGCAAAATGAGTAGCAGTAAATGGAATGATGGGGCCAAAAGAGAGAGTAGTTGGGGAGGCACTTTACATTGGGGTGCCAAAACCTAGGTAGCCCCAAATGATATTTACTTACCTGACACCCGGGCCAGTGCTTCTATCAGCAGAAAACTGCACCGTCCTGGGGTTCTTCCAGAGAGAACCATAGAGCGATTGTCTTCCTTCTTCTTCTTTCTTCAAATCTCTGAGGGCAGACGCATGCGCAGTAGAATGAAATAGCCGACTTTTTCCTTAACGTTCGGCTTTTTGCTCTACTGTGCATGCGCAGCCGTGAGAAGAAAGAAGCAGCCAGAAGATGATTGCTCCGTGATCGCTGATAGGAGCACCGGCCCGGGGTGTCAGATAAGTAAACTCATTCTCTTGGGGGTGCCTAACTTTTGGCACCCCCAAGTGTAATTTGTCTTTCATTCTCCTTTAAAGACATGAATGTTTTAATCATGCTAATAAAAATATGATATAATTAATTTCAAGCAAGTTCATAAAGTTATGCAGTCTAATCTAACAGATCAAAATGGCCCAGCACACTTGAAATTATCTTATAATAACATTTATTTCTACAAAAATTCCCCATTCAACATTGCTTGCAGCATTTTCACAAATCAGAACATTGCTGTCATAGAATGTGCCTGAAGGGTTTTCTGTAGAATCGTTCCTTTGGGGGTAAATCTCAGTCAATTTCCAAGTAACCAAAACAGGGAACCAATATTTTGTGCAGGTGCGATTAATCCAGTGGAACAGCATTATAGTAAACCTCAATATTAAGTAAATGTGTTTTGAATGTGGAGCTGATTACATTAGTTTTGGCCAAAGAATATGTTCAATGAAAGGGGCATGCAGAAGACTGTGGTTTGTTTTTCCCAGGTTTTTTCGTCCAGCTGTGGTGTCTTGGATGTAGACTAACAACCAGCTGTTCTTAGATCATGTCAGCAATGACTGGGGCATCAGCTAGATCTGGAAATAAACCCTCTATTCATCGCTTACCCTGGATTATCCTCATGTAAGTTTCATTTTCCACGATTACTGTTGGCATTTCTTTTGTTAATCTAGGCTGAAAATTCTTGGATGTCTGAAAACAGTCTGAGCTTTAGCATTAACAAGTGATTTTCTTTTTGCTCATTTTAAAAGTTAAAAAAAAATATTGGTCTGGATTCTAGTTTACAGACACAAAAGTCAGAAAACACATATTTTGGGACCACAGGTATTGCCAGTTGCTATGGACCACTCGGGTAACCTGGTCAAAATTGCCACAAAATAGGGGGTTGATCAATGCATATTGCCTGGTCCAAATTTCATTCTTGGATAGTTCATAGTTACATAGTTAAATTGGGTTGAAAAAAGACAAAGTACATCAAGTTCAAGCCCTCTAAATGAAAACCCAGCATTAGTGATGGGCAAATTTATTCACCTGGGGCGAATTTGCAGCAAATTCCTGTAATTAGCCAAATGAATTCGCCTGGCAAAAATTTGCAGGCGTCTCGTTTTGTACGTGGGTTTATGTTTTTGGAAGCCGGTGCCCATTGGCAGCATCAAAAAATGGACACCCGTGTCTAAAATGAGAATTTTTTGCCGTTTCGTGAATTTTTTGCCATTTTGCCAATTTCTACTAGAAGTTCGCAAAATGTCTGCGAAGTGAAATGCCCCAGAACTGCCCATCACTATCCAGCATCCATACACACACACACCCCTCCATACCTTCACATAAAGTATATATATGCCCATATACTGTACTAACTATAGAGTTTAGTATCACAATAGCCTTTGACATTATGCTTGTCCAAGAAATCATCCAAGCCCCTCTTAAAAGCATTAACAGAATCAGCATCACAACATCACCCGGCAGTGCATTCCACAACCTCACTGTCCTCACTGTGAAGAACCACCTACTCTGGAAAGGTCTTAGAGGTGCAGGACATATCAGAGATCAATCAGACCTGGACTGACCTCATTCTCACTGAAGAATCTCATGAAAACTGGTCACATTAGATTCAGTCTATGTCTAGACCTGCACTGGTGATTCCAAATTAGCCAAATAATTCATCTTGCAAACCTTGCAACCACAGCCCCCACTATTAATTATTGCTTTAGGGATAGGGATGGAAATTAAACTGCAGCTTTATTACTTTCTCTTTTGTCTGGTTGAGATTGAGTCCACCCTGAAAGAGCGAGAGAGAAAGATCAGGTGTTCCTTCTCAAACTAATGAAAAAGAAATATGGCCAAAAATATACTTGTGGGTAATATTTGTGCTAATATTGCAAAGCCGTATCAAATTTGCCACAACATATATAATATAATTTTATGCTGTACACAATCTGCTACTTTTGTACCTCTACTTCACTTTTTGTTGGTCACTTTGTGGTTCTCTGCAAGTTCAAAGAATGACATACATAAAGGGGCACGAGTACAGTTTCCCAAAGGGAAGTCACAAATAATGTCACACCAACATCAGAGCAATTTACTACTGTAATATGAATCCAAACCAAACACTAACCGGTGGACATTTGTAGCAGGGAATTTCCAGCATGATGTGTTTAACAGAGGAGGATTTTCAGCAGATGTTTTCTCAGATTGGAAGAGCAATCTTTCACATGGGGGGGGGGGGGGCTTCAGTACAGTAACCTGCAGCAGTATTACTGTAAAGGCAAAGTCTCTAGTGTAATTATCTTTATTGCCTCCAGAAAAGTTTACAGACAGATGCCAATTTCCATTTTGTTCCATATCTGTAGGCACTGATCAAAGCTTTACTGTAAGCCGCTGCTGAATATGATTTTTTTTTAAATAAACAAGTACCATAAGTACTAACAGCACTCGCAGATGTCATTTAATCTATGCAGAGGGTAGTGACTCAATGATTTGATTCCAGTCAGGGCAATACCCAGTAGTTTGAACTGGAGCACCAAGAGGAAACCTGCTGAGACAAACAAGGAAAAAAAATACAAAGTCCCCTTAGTAGGGCATTTTGCATTATCCAGTGGCACATAACACTAGAAACTTGTTTGTTTTTTTTTATAAAAAGTTTATTTAGATGAACAGGGTTTTACATATGGGCTGCTTTGTGTGATGTATTTTTCTAGATACTTGCAATGCTGAAATGTTAAGGGGGTTTCCTTTTAAGACATATTTGATGATACCATTATCAGACCAAGGCAAATAGTTGCTTATTTTGTCCCTCTAACTTATAGCTGAAAATACACATTCATATCTACTACTTTCACACTGTCACCATGCAAACAGATCACTGTCTGATTTGGCCACCAATGTACTGGTTTAAATGACCCTTATGGTTATTGTACAGCAGGCCAAAGGTGGCAAGTCAGTAAAGGACTACTTTAATTTGTTAACTATTGGTCAGTCCCAAGGGACCTCTACTCAGGCTTGGGGAGACAGAGTTGCCTGCTTTTATCTGTGTGTGGCTTCCATAAAGCTAGCCATGGTCAGGCAGGCCTTCCGAATGGGATACTCAGGCCTAGAGGGACAGAGTTAGCTGCTGCCTCCTTAAAGCTGGTCATAGACATATAGATTTATCCTTACGTTCAACTATCGATCATTGGTAGCCATCTTCAGATCTACTACTAACTATTCAGATTAAAGAAAGATGAAAAAAGAAGGAATCAGGCCAACTTAAATCAGTAGGCTGTTGAGCTTGTTCAGACAACTAGTGATGGTCAAATCTGACCCATTTCATTTCACCAAAAACTTGAGAAATGGTGAAAATTCATCTACATGCATTGAAATATATGGGCATCACATGTTTTTTGGCACGTGATGCGGTGCATCAATTTTTTTCACCCATTGTAGTCTATGGCCATTTTTTTTAGGTAAAACTCTGCGAAAATGTTTGCTCATCACTACAGATAGCCATTGGGTTATTGATGCAGCCTGTGGCTAACAACTCTGCACTGGTTCCAGCATAATCTGTTAAATAGCACAAAAGCAAAAGAGCGTTAGAAGCCCACAATTGCGTTGCAAAAGTGGGCAAACAATCCCCTCATTTGGTGACCAAGCCAGTTATGAAGATATGTATGGCAACTTCAGCTGGAAGAGCTTTATGATGGGACCAGCTCAACTGATCCAACATCTCAATGCAATATAACCACCCATGTGTGGGACCACTAATATTTGACTTCTTGTCATGGGAACTGATATAATTTTCACAGATAAATATCACAAAATGAATAAATACTAAATACATACAGTTTCTCACTGGTACCCATCAACATATATTATCTGCTTTTACTTGAGTGAGACATCATCTGTTTGCTCTGTTTTTTCTCTCACTGCAATAACAAAATGTTTTCTGGTTAATAGTATCAACTGGTCAGTGTGTGAAAGGCTTCACAGCTGACGTGTCCTTGAAAATGTTCTCTGTTTAATCAGAACAGAATACTTAAGGCAGCCTGTTCCTTTATGAAATTGATGGGGGAGGGTTTCCTCTTTAAAGAGTTTCCTCTTTTTCCCACTGGATTCCAGCTGCTCCTGTCTTCTAAGTTGTGTCTGTGTAATATATAATAACTCTGTGGCAGATGTTTGAAACTGCAATTTATCTTAAAGGGGAAGGATCCAATTGTCATACAATAAAGGCTTTATTGAATGATCATGGGAAGCATTTTTTTAATTGAGTTAATCTGTTTGCTCTGAGAATATTTACGGGTTAATAAAAGAAGTCAGTTTTAGACAATCTGTTAGATTAAATTATGATATCAAATTATATTATGCCTTGCATGGTTTATTTCAACTTTTTTATCCTACTTCTGTCAGAAACAGTTAGTCTGTTAGCTATCAATTAAAATCACATGACACAAGAAATATTTCTTGTACAGTTATCCTATTTCCTCTAAGTAGCCACCCGTATCTTAACTACATTGTTGACCAGAGTGCTTTTTTAAGGGCAGATATAGATGAGAAGATTCGGGGAGATTTAGTCGCTGGCGATAAATCGCCTCTTCATCGGGTGACTTATCTCCCCGAACTGCCTCACCGCCGGCTAGAATCGAAATCGACTTCGGAATGGTACTCAGAGCACTTCTTTATCCGAAGTTGCCCAAAGCCTCACAAGATTTAGATTCTAGCCGGCGGGGAGGCAGTTCAGGGAGACTAGTCATCCTAAGAAGAGGCGATTTTTTACTGGGCGACTAAATCTCCCCGAATCTGCTTCTGTGTCTCTCCCCGAAACAGCTATTGGAAGGTTTGGACACTAAAGACACGTGACCATAGTTATTGAATAAATCCCACCAACTGTAGTTATTGAATAAATCCCAGATTGCATCTGTCTTTGCCCTAAATTGCAGAATCTTTTCTTATTTGCTATTTTTCTCTTCACTTATTTTCACAGGTGAAAAGCTTCCTCTTTGCTCAGAAGTGTGTCAGAGGGTCAACTTCTCTGTTGCCCAGGCTGATATGTGTGCCTAGCTTTGAGTGGCAGGTGTATCCCTCTACATGTCAAAACTCATAGACTGTGTAAAACATGGTCCACCCCTATTACACACAACTGTGAAGAAACTAGGTCTCTGATGAGTACTAGGAATTTCTTGGATGTTCATCCCCCTTGTAGAACCATCAAAGAGCCAATTCACATTGCCTTAGAGCTTGATGAGTTTTCCATAGACATACACTGACCTTTATAGATATACACATTTGTAGATGGCATAAGGGCAATAGAGCCTATCTGATGAAACCTGACTATTGAACAGCAAACTGCACTCATCAACAATTTGGTTGGCAGTGAGGGCATCAGACAAGTCAGTAGCAAGTTCCAGCCAATAACCCTTTATTTGTTTGCCTGCAACCTAATGGCATTGTTTCCTATCTGTACCACTGTCTCATATAATTGGAGCCAGGTCAGGAGGATGTATACATTTCTAGTGACATGCTTATTTAGTACTTGGTATTTTAACTATGCCCATAAGAAGTTACACTCATTGTTACCCTAGGGTTGTTTATTGTATAAGAGTTTACCCTGGTGGTCTAGCGGGCAGCGGGGTCCATCGCCGCTCCTTTGGCATAGATGCCCGCTGCACTGCTCCTCATCTTCCTTTTGCTTCTCTTGGGTGCACGTGTGTGCACGTCCGGGTTTCTTAAAGGTGCAGGCGCACTAACGTAATGATGTCAGCGTTCCTGGTGCCTTCAGTTTGTTTCATGTTTGCTTAAATTATCTGAACTGATTCCTGTTGTGACCCTGACTGGCTGCTGACTATTCTGAATCCTGTATCCTGACCCCTGCCTGTTATCTGAATTTGATTCCTAGTTTTGACCTTGGCCCGTCTGACTCTCCCGATCGGCCTGTCTGACTATGATTTGGTCTGTCTGCCTTGTACCGTAACCTTCTGCTCTAGACTTTTGCCTTACATTCGTGCCCCTCTGTTTGCCAGAACTCTTCGCCTTGCACCTCTCGTTAAGTCCAGGTGGCATCCAAGTAAGCTGAGGGCCCCCCCGAAGCCAAAGGCGGTCACACTACTGGTGAAGCCGAGCCAAGATCAGGGTGCTTAGCAACTGTTCTGGTATTGGGTACCGATCGTTACAATGAGTTTCTACAGTTTTTTTTGTGGTAAAAACTTTAGAGGAACTAATAATAGTGGAAATTTTGCCTTGTATACTTCACAGTTGCAGTATGTGTAGTATTGTGGGTCTATCAGGGACTCTACTCAAACGTTTATCCTTTTTTGCCTTCCTCTATGTGCCTTTTCATTACATATAGTGCTTCAAGCTTTAGAGTGCAGTGACCTCTGTCCTTTTGTGTCTGTTATCACATGCCACTTAATCTCTGTTCATTTAAACTGATCAATTACATTGTTTGCCCTCCATTTCATTGTAAAAATGTACTGCACTGTGTATCCTAGTAGCTCTGTGTTATGCATTCCGTGCCTTACAAAAGTATTCACTCCTCTTGACATTTTTCTTGACCTGGAATTAAAATAGATTGTTTGAGAGTTTGCACCATTTAATTTAAAGAACATGCCTACAACTTTGAAGATTTTTTTATTGTAAAGCAAACAACAAATAGGACAAAGTATTTTGTAAAGCTACCTGTGGCTGTTGTGGCAATTACAGCTGCAAGTTGCTTTGGATAGGTCTCTATGAGCTTGCCACATCTTACCATTGGAATTTTTGACCATTTCTCAAGGCAAAACTGCTCCAGCTCCTTCTTGTTGAATGGTATTTGCTTGTGAACAGCATTCTTCAATTCATTGAGGTCTGAACTTTGACTAGGCAATTCCAACACATTTAAATGTTTCCCCTTAAACCACTCGAGTATTGCTTTATTGTGGAAGAGTTTATATGCCGAGAACTTCCCATACCAGTCAGTTGAACTGAAGAAGCTGCTCGGATGAGTAGTGAAATGTCTTCAATAATTACTCAGCAGGTCCAGTTGTTTTAGAATTACTTATATTAGATACTGCTTTAGCAGTTGTTGTTGCATAATTGTCCTGCTAGAAGGTGAACCTCTGTCCCCGTCTCAAATCACAGGCAGATTGACACAGATTTTTCTCAAGAATATCCCTGTATTTAACACTATCTATCTTTCCCTCGACTCAGATCAGTTTCCCAATCCCTGCTGCTGAAAAACATCCCCTCAGCATGATGCTGCCACCACCATGTTTTACAGACGCGAGGGTGTTCTTGGGGTGATGTGATGTGTTCAGTTTGCACCAGACATAGCATTTTCTTTGGTGGCTGAAAATTTCAATTTTAGTCTCATCTGACCAGAGCACCTCCCACCGTACATTTGGGGAGTTGCCCACATGCCTTTTGGAAAACTCAAAATGTGCCTTCTTATTTTTAACTTTTCTGGCCACTCTTCTATAAAGCCCAGCTCTATGGAGGGTATGGCTTATTGTGGTCCTATGGACAGATACTCCAGTCTCTGCTGTGGAACTCTACAACTCCTTTAGGGTTACCTTTGGTCTCTGTGCTGCCTCTCTGATTAATGCCCTCCTTGCCCAGTCTGTGAGTTTTGATGGGTGGGCCTCTCTTGGCAGATTTGTTGTGGTACCATGTTCTTTCATTTGAAGATGATGGATTTGATGGTGCTCTTGGGGATCATCAAAGATTTGGATATTTTTTAATAACCCAACCCTAAATTGTACTTCTCAATAACTTTGTCCCAGACTTGTTTGGAGAGCACCTTGGTCTTCATGGTGTGATGCCTCTTGCTTAGTGGTGTTGCAGCCTCTGGGGCCATTCAGAAAAGGTGTGTTTATATGGACAGATTATTTAACACTTAGGGGCAGATTTACAAAATTCACGTGAATAATTCGAATTTCGATCTAATTTAATTTAAACTCGAATCTTCAAATATGCAAATTAGCCAAATTCAACCATTGCATATTAAAATTTTAATGATTCGAATATTGGAATAACATTTTATTCGAATATTCGATGGTCGAATAACTTCCCCTTTAAATTTTTACTTCGCCAGATCAAAGCTACCGAATTGGGCATCATTATCTTTGATCGAATATAAAAAATTTGATCGATTGCTTAAAATCGTTCGAATATTCAATTCGAATTCGTTTAGAATATTCAATCGATTGATTTTTTTATATTTGATCGTTCGCTTGATCGAATTGCTGTAAAATCTTTCAAATTCGATAGTCAAATTCAAAGGATTTTACTTCCCCACTATTCCCATGGTCGAATTTCGAATTTTTTTTTTATTCGAAATTCGACCATTAGTAAATATGCCCCTTAGATTGCACACAGGTGGACTTTATGTGACTTTTGAAGGTAACTGATTGCGCCAGGATTTTTTAGGGGTTTCATGGCAAAGTAAGTGAATACATTTTTTTATATATATTTTTCTCATTTCACTTCACCTATTTAGACTACTTTGTGCAGATCCATCACATAAAATAACGTATAATAATTGTACATGCCTAAATATGAATAAGAAAGATGAAACCTTCTGAAAACACCCATCCCAACAAATCATCTAGTCTCGACAAAATAAATGGTCTAATTTGCACTCCCTGCACTTTACTTTACGTTTATTATGTATTAATATTATACTCTGTATCTCTGTAAATATCAATATACTGTAAAACTCAATATGTGTCCCACTGTACTGTGCTGCAAAGAAATTCCTATGTACTCCTGGTACAAATGGCAATAAATAACTACTTGACTTGACTTGACTTGAATACAACTATGGCTGTTATACATGAATGCAGAGTGCAGAATCCTCTGTGAAACCCATGGGTCACTGTAGGACTCCAGACTTAAATATAGTTCCAATGTCCCATTGCTGGAAAAGAAGCAATTAACTGCCCCTTACCCTCCTCATGCTGTGCTTCCTGACACAACTGAAAGCATCAAGCTACAAAATCCTTTGATATCCCTAGACACTGCTGGGACCATTTTATATGGCATTAACCTTAAAGTAAGTGTTTTTTCTCCTTTTTGGTGGAGGAGTGTTATCCCAGAAAATAATATCTCAGTAGTTTGCATTCAGTTGCTGTTTTGAACTGAACAGAATATGTGAGCTTAAATAGGTTAGTAGGCTTTGCAAGTTGCAGTATGTGTATGCATGTATGTATATGAATTTATATGTGTCAAGGGTTGTTTTTTAAGTATACTTCCAAATGTAATTATGCAGCCCTTCCCCTGCTGCTTCCAAGCTGTGGATTTCCTATAAACCAAACATACTGTTTGCCTGTTTGGAATAATGGTTGATACCATGACACATGGTTGAGTACTTGCAGATAATCAAGATGGTGTTTGAGGTGGGCCTAATATTAAGTGAATTAAGTAAACAATCAGAAATGGTAATGACCCATTAAAGTGTAGCTTTCTCAGAGTCATACTTCAAAAGGGTTTCCCTCTGGCATTTGATCATTTAAGACTGACACTAATTGAATGAAAGTACCAAAAACAAGTACTTGTTCTTTTCTTTAAATGATTTATTCCTCTATAATAGGAAGAAAAATATGCATTTGAAAGCTGTGTTAAATCCAGGGCAAATCCCTTGATATGTGGAATCCCAGGCTTTTTTTATATTTCAATTCAAATAAAGGGTTTACAATATATTAAGTCTAATTGTAAACACAAATGTGAGCAACATGTTGCTTATCAACCCCTTGAAAGTTGCTCTCAGGGCCACAAAGCAGGCCCTTATTTTTAAATTCCTGGTTTGGGGGAAGGTTTTTGTTGCATAAAAAACAGGCATACTGCCAAGTGGAGTTTCCTGTAGGCTTCCAGTCCACATAGGAGTTACCAATAGCCAATCACAACCCATATTTGGCATCCCCATAAACTTTTTGAAGCTTGTGTCACTCCCAACTCTTTTTACATTTGAATGTGGCTCATGTGGTAAAAAAAGGGCTGGAACCTCTGATTTAGACTAATTAACAGCAGGTACTTTTAAGAATGGCTGGAAAAAGGTTTAAGAAGGTATAAAAAAACTGGTCAAAATATCTTCTGATCCAGTAAACCGACACAATTAACAATCTATAGTAACATGTTCGAATTATAGCTTTAAATAATAAATAATAACTGCAACATTTCATATAGGCCTATGCATGTCCTAATAAAGCCTTTTTTATTCATCAAGACTCAAGCTACTGCTTTACTTGGAAATGGGTCTCACTCAACTTAAATTTTTTGCATATTGTGCTGTCCTGGTGAGGAACCATTTTATTAGCTTTACTACTTTGTTCATTCACTTTTTCTTTATTTCTGGACTATTTATTTATTAATTTTGTTTTTGGATAGAGTCATTCACCAGTATCTGTTTAACATGCCTATAAAAGCACCATAGACCCACAGCAGAGATTATGGAGGTAATGTCACAACTAATGATGTGCGGGCTGGCCCAAGACCCGAGCAGCCAGCTACTGCACAAAATCCTGGGGTAGTCGGCTGATCCAGGTTGAGCTCTTCTCCTGCTCTCCCCACCTGCGACTTATCACTGCAGGCTTCCGGCACCTTTGTTGACTTGTGCACATCCCTACCCCGCCCTTTTGTGACATCACTGCAGGGTGGGAAGGGCCTAGGTCTTTAAATGGAGGGGGAATTGCAGGCTGGGCCGGGTTACGTTCAGGTATGGGTTGAAAATTTTGTGACCCGAACACCACTAGTCACAACAGATTTAGGAGGTTGTGTAAGTTCTGTTCCGATTGGGTGATTTGATTTTCCATAATTTGGTCATACTGGGAATACTGATTTGCAGGTGCCTTTGCCACTACAGTACCTATTTCCTTTTAGGCAGCCCAGACAAGCATCCCCCATCCACATTAGTTCAGGGATTGGTTCTGTAGTTCAGAGGAGATGGTTGTTTGCAACCTAGGGATGTTAGTAGGGTATTTGTATAATTATGGGGAGCTGGCAGTACTGGAATCTTAGTAGTAGAAGATTGGTAGAAAATTCCTGACCAGTTCAGTAGTTGGTAGCAGCATTTTGGTTGTGTGCGTAGATGAAGCCAATTTATCAACAGTCTTTTAATTGTGGTTTCAAAAACCTTTAAAACCATTAAAATAAGTTTCTCTAAACCCACAAATAGCAAAGAATTTATTAAAAAATCAAAATTTAAAAACCACAAATGAAAAAAAAGTGCTGAACAATCCACTAAAAATATGAATACGTCTAAAACTAAATTTTTTTCCAAAAACATACACATATTCTCTGTAACATTCTGTGATTAGATTAGTGCTAAAGATATGCAGAACCTTCTAAATATCCAATAAGCTGGTGCAAAAGCACCCATCAATTTTCCATGTCTGAATAGGATCATATTGAGGCAAAAGTTACACTGAATTCAATAGGGTAATACAAAATCTTACTACTTTTATTTTACAAAGGATGGAATTTCAGATGAATAAAATGCATTAATACTTAACTTCTCTCTCAAAATCTGTTTTCAGCAATGTATTTCTCAACCCCTTCTAAATGGGAGAAAGTGCATGAGAAACAGCTGTTACACAGCAGAGCATGAAAACAACGTCAAACCCTGTCGTTTAGCTGCATAGAAATCTGCCACCTTTTGGCTACTTATCCAAGAAAAAAAGATAACGGGATGGAATAACATATTATCTCATGTCCGTTTGTTGAAAATGAACAACAATATTATAATACAGGTAAGGGACTTTGGGTCTCCCTACATTAATGGGGTTAATATTCAAAATCCAAATATTTCTGATAATACTCTAACCAAATCTGTTCAAATTTTGTCTTCTTATTTTTCATTAGATTTTTCTGAAAAATTCCTATGCGGGGAAAAATCTCTTTAAAACCATGAAAATATTCACACATATTTTTGTGGTTTAATGTCCTAAACCCTCATTTTTTTATTTTTGTAATTCCGACTTAAATAAATAACCCCCTAAGTCTACTAAAAAATAATTTAAACATTAATCACACAGTACATTGTACAACCCAGGGACATGTTTACCATTTAGGCACTCCAGAACCTGTGCCAAGGTTGGCAGCTTTAAAAAGAGGATTTAAATAACTTTCCCTCCAGATACTGTATATTTCCATGAAATCTGGTGGCAGGGGGTAGGTGTGTTGGGTCCGAGTCACAGTGGGGGTGATGTCACATGCATGCGTGATGTGCCTTGACATCAAGCATGTGTGTGAAGAGATCAAGCACACACCTGTTTTCTAAAGTGTACAAAAGTTTTTTTTGTGCTCATAGCCAAGCAGGAATTAAAGGGAAGATTGAAGGTAATGACTTCAGTGATGCTACAGTCTAATGCAGGGATCCCCAACCTTTTGAACCTGTGAGCAACATTCAGAAGTAAAAGGAGTTGGGGAGCAACACTAGCATGAAAAATGTTCTTGGGGTGCCAAAAGGTGCTGTGATTGTCAATTTGGTAGCCCCTATGTGGATTGTCAACCTACATTGAGGCTCTGTTTGGCAGTGTACCTGTTTTTTTTCCAAGCCAGGAATTCAAAAATAAGCACCTTCTTTGAGGCCACTGGGAGCAACATCCAAGGGGTTGGAGAGTAACATGTTGCTCACAAGCTACTGGTTGGGGATCACTGGTCTAAAGAGTCTGCATTAACTGGCTTATAAAGTCCATAAAAAATAAAGAATTTCATCTTGAGTGAGTTTAAAGTAAAACAAAAGTAACATGTATCTGTTCTATGCTTACAAAAAGTACATCTAGGCAGTTTCTCAAATTACTTCTTCATTGTACATACTGTAAGGAATAGCGCTTACCCTGGTGGTCTAGCGGCTGCCCCCTGTGCACGCGGGAGCGCCCGCCGTGCCTTCGGTGGGGACACTCGCCTTGTGCATCCTTCCTTCTCCAGCACCGGTCTTCCTATGGCACGCGCGCCGGCGCACTTCCGGGTTTATGCGCCGGCGTGATGACGTCACGCGCAATGGCGCGAAATTCAAATACTATTTAAAGGGATCTTTTAGTGCAGAACCTTGCCCGTTGTTAGGTTCTATTTGTTAGTTCCTGGGTGTGTTTCCTGATTGATTCCTGTCTGATCTACTGGTATTTGACCCTTGCTTTGCCTGGCTATCCTGCTATTCTCCAATCCTGACCTTTGGCTTGTCTGATTATTTGTGTCCTCTGGTATCCTGACCTTTTGCCTGTCCCCTGACTACTCTACACTCTCTAATCCTGATCCTGGCCTGTCTGACTATTCTACGCAGCTTGTGCTGTTCCGGCCTGCCTACTCCGCTTGGTGGTATTCTTCAATCCAATTCCTTGGTGAGACGATTGTGCCCCTGTGCTAGCCAGAACCTTTGCTTTACACCTCTTGTTAAGTCCAGGTGGCATCTGAGTAAGCCGAGGGCTCCTCCTGAGGCCAAAGGCGGTCACTTAACTGGTGACGCCGAGCTGAGACAAAGGTGTTTGGCAATTGTTCTGGTATTGGGTGGCATTCGTGACACATACATATTCTCTGTAGTGATGTGGCAGATACAAGAAGGGAAGAGAGAATCGAGAATAACAGCCTGTTGACAGTGATTCTGAAACGAGAACCACCACGTGTGCCATGACCTATAAATGTGTCTGGTCAAATCTTTCAGCACTGAGGTTCAGAGATTGATTCTTATCTGAGCTGTATCTGAAAGGAGTTTCTATGTTCTCCCCTTGTCTGCCTGGGTTTCTGTAGGAGAAGGCATGTGAATTGTCTCCTGATAAAATGTACTCTAGTGGTTTGTGTAAAGTGTGAGCGGTACTAGGGCAGTAACTAATAAGAATGATGAATGCTATTTGTAAAAATGTTTCATAACATGTCAACACTATATAAATAAAGGATGATAATAATCCACATGTTCAAACACACGCACACACCTGTAAAGTGTACAGGTACAAATGTACATTTTTTAAAACTTGGCAACTGGGAGGGGCCAATGTTTTCCTTTAAGAAACACAATCAAAATAACCTGACTGCCAACATCTTTCATCTGAGACCTTTCAAGCTGCAGATGTTCTGTGCAATCTAAACAAGTTGGCAAAATGTGGAATGGTGTGAGGTGAGAAGTAACACAAATGAATCCTTTTAAAAGCTCAAAGCCAGATTATTTCATGTATGCTCATTGAAGAACTCTTAAAACCCTCTAAGTAGCAGAATCCTCCAAAGAATAAATAAAGGCCATGTCCGGGAAGGATCACTTTATACAAACACACAAAAATTATTAATAGACATCTCAAGGTTTGGGTGTCTAAAAGTAAATGACTATAAATGCTTATTAAGGTGTTTGAAATCCTTCTGTTATTAGATAACTTTAAAAATAATAAAACTTGATACACATTTTTTCTTACATTTCTTTTCTTAAAGAGGAGCCTTGAACACGATTAGATTTTTCACGTTTAGTCCTTTCTTTTCAATAAACTTTGAGGAAGGATTCTGAGTCATGCATTGCCATTACTTACTGAAGTAAGAGGAATGGAATCCAGCATTCTTGTCAAACCCATAGGTTGCCTTTTCCCCTTCATAGGAATAATTCAATTAGACTGGATTAATTTTTAGAGCACTTGCCTTGAGCTAAATTTTCCATAATAATACTATTCAGCTGAAAAGTGAAAGGGATCTGCACTCACTATTGAAGGGTAACAGCATATTTCTAAGATTTTTTTTGTATCAATGTGCAGTCATACTATGTATTGTCTATTTGGTGTCATAGAAGAATGCGTAAGTTATTTACCCCTGTACAAAAGCTGTGCACAGATAATATGGTCTGGAATGTAGGCTTCAATACTGCCTGCTTCAAGACAATCATATAAAAATATTTCAAATGCCTCTCCATACAGACCATGGCCAAACAATTATCACTGCAATGAGAACCCACCATCCATCATAAAATCTAGGACAACTTGCAGGATGTCAGAAAACAACAAGACATGGGGAGGCATATTTATCAAGGGTCGAATTTCGAATTCATGTTTTTTTAAAGTGCCCATAAATTTGAAATTGAATTAGTCAAAATATATTAATAAAATCAATTATTCATACTTTGAATTTGAATCAAATTTGATTTAAATTTTTGGTCAAATTTGGCAATCAAACTCGATTTGAGTTTTTTCTTCAAAAAACAGCTCCAAATTGATGCACCTCCCCCATTTACTTCTCTTATTATTATAATAATAATTATAATATTAGTTTTGAATTTGAAAATTTGAATTTTCAATTGACCCTTGACAAATCTGCCCCTGTAATAACTGGCTTATTATTATTATTATTATTATTATTATTAATAATAATAAAAGAGAAGTAAATGGTTGGCTTCTCTTGGTGCCTGTACAATTTATCAATCCCCTTGAAATTTTAAATATTTTTCTTTTACATCTAATGATGATGCAATCTTTCATATTAATCTTTTCTAAACAAATACATTTCTACATGTGGTAAATGCTATTCCCAAACATTGATTTAGCAACAATGTCCTGCTATGGTTATCCCAATCAGCTCGCAGTAATACTACATATATGTAATGGACCCATTTTTTGCTACTCATGTGTGTATTAAGTTTTACTTTTCAAGCCCTTTAATACATATAAACATTTAATTGAATGCTTCACACAATTGTATTGCAGTTCATAATGAAATTAGTAGTTGGCTTGGCTGACATACATTTTCAGGTTCTAAAGCTCATTTGTCAGCAATCTGGCAAACCCTGATTGGGAAATAGAAAAAATCCACGGCACTCAGAACTGCTGCAAGCAAGGGAACACCTTGCATGTTTAATGCGGTGATGCAGTGCAACGTTTCGGGGTCAAGCCCCTTTGTCAAGCATACAGAAATGAAGTGAAAAACATACATTTAAGCAAGTGCAATGTCACTGATTGGTTAATGCAAATGAGTCCAATCAAATCCAATTGCCTACAAATATAAACATAATTTATACAAAAAATATACAAAAGATATAAACAATTTTTTAAAAATATTTAAAATCAAGGAAAGCTTTCCAAAATCAACTCTTACCCTACTTGTGGGAACATAGAGGATTACCAATATCTGTCCCTGTCCTACCGGGAGTAAAGCATTTAGAGGGCCAGCAAGTTATCTGCAGAAAATAGAAGAAATATGTTATAAGAAACAAGATAAGCTATATCTTGTTTCTTATAACATATTTCTTCTATTTTCTGCAGATAACTTGCTATATGTGATATGTGAGGTGGCCGTACCTCTACCACTGAGCACCAGACATCTCTACAGGATCTGAAAAGAAAAGGTGTGCGAGAGCCTATCTTCCTTTTGAAACCCTGATTGGGGACAGTTTGGTTCTAGCATAAACAGTGACATATAGATTCATAGAAATAATAAATAAATAAGTTTAAAATATTTATATAAATATTTATTTAAGGATTGAAAAAAGTCTTATCCTTAATGATGCATGCCAAAAACCCATGTAAAATTGGCTTCATAACACATTTCCATAAGAATAATCAAAATTCATAATTTATTGTATCACATTCATCGTAATGTAATATGTAAAGTCATGTAGCCATAACTTCCTTTTAGAAAGACATGTTACTCCATGAAATGTTCTCATCACACTGATGCCATAAAATCCACAATGAATATTTTAGCATGGCCAGTATTAGTTAGTACTCCAAATACTTAAACCAACTGCCAGTTCTAGTCCTTGCAACAATATTCTTGGAAAACTCACTGCCAGTTCTAGTCTTCTTGAACACGGTAGGAAACACGATCAATGTCTATATCAAGCCAAGTGTTTGTAAAGTCCTGCCATAGTCCAGCACCTATACCCACAGAGCTCCGGTGTGGACACACGTCCCTTTAAATAAATATTTTAAACAACATGGGCTATGGATACATCTATTATAACATCATGTACGTTTATATAGCCCCACAACCTACACTAAAGTTTAAAAGTGATGCATGCTCACTGAGTTCAATCTTTTTTGAATACAAGATTCTTAATATAAAATGCAGACCAGCTGTTCTAGAACCAAGCAAATATACAGAAGAAATTTATTGGGAGCTTAAACTAAGCCTTTTTACAAGCTTTTATGCCCTAACACTAGTCCTAAAGATGTTTTCTATCTATTCATGCTCTAGAGTATCTCAACATTGTTCTTTGCTGCATATAAGTCTAGAATACAAAAAAAACCCATATTAATTGCTATAATGCTGAACCTCTGTTAGGTAATTGGGTTCACACGACAACTACAAAACATAGACAGAATGTTGGTCAGTCTGTTCACTTCAAGTAACCTATGACATTAGCAAGGTTTCTCACTTTATGCACTGGTCTGCCTTTGGGAGCACCTTGAAATCAATAATGGAGGACCCAAACCTTTGTTTTCCATATGGATATACTGTTGCTTATGTATGGCTGCACTGTACTCATGAGGAGGTGGACGGCAGAAAGCAATTAGGCGTAGACATTCAATTCAGACATGCCGGTTAGGGAGTGATGGCAAACACATGCAAACCCCAGATGTGAGCACTGGGTAAATGAGAGCAAAATGCTATCTCTTATTTACATAGTTAATTTGTGTTGAAAAAAGACAATAGTTCATCAAGTCAACCCCTCCAACTGAACGTGAGTGCATTTATATGCACATACCCTATGCAGATCTTTTAAGACATGGCACTGTAGCCATGGATAGTATGCTTGTTCAACAAGTCATCCAAGCCACTCTTAGGAAACTGGCACACAAGAAGATTTATCATCCAAGGGTATGCATTTTTAGGGGATTTGTTGTTCACACTAGAGCAGATGTAAGGCTTGCTACTCATAATAAGCCACACTTAAAACCATTTAAAGTGCTCTTTCAATTGTGTCTGGGACATAAAGTAATTTCCCTGCTGGTGTCCTCTCTACTTTGTCACCTTTATTACATTTCCCAAGTATATTTAACAGGCTTATGAAGTATCTTTATCAGAATATAACCAATTTATATAGAGTAAGGATTACCAGGTTGATGCTGAGCAGGGCGGTAACCACTGAATATCCAATATTCTGCTTATAAAGAAATCAATGCACACAGTATAATGATGATTTATGCATAAACAGACTTACAGAGCCCATGGCCAAAACCTGTTTAGGTTCCCCCTCACGACATGTGTTTTGTTTGCTTTACAAATATTTCTGCTTTGCATATTAGTCAAAAGCCAGACTGGACTAAAGGTAATATGACGAAGACAACTCAGTGCTCTACATAATGTTTACATAATGTTTACAGTGCAAGCCACATTGTCTCTTTTGCTTTCTAAACATCTGACCAATATTGCCTCCACCAGAAGCCAGGAATTATGGGCACATTCTGGTCATCCCCCACCTTTTTGTCTCAGCAATTGTCTGAGCAAGGTCTCTCCACTGTCCATGGTGTCTTCCCTACTTTTCTGAGTTGCAATCACTATTTGACTTACAAATTTCAAATTGAATTCAATCCAGCTCCTTTATTGTCACATAGAATGACCTCTGTTTTTGATACTTGCATCTGCCACAGCCAGAGTTCTGATTCCTGGCTTTGTAATAAACTCCATGGGCTACCAAATTGAAACAAAGGTCATTCCATGACATTCTGGAATGCTTTTACTTGTGAATCCTGCAGTGACAGTGAAAGTTCCTGCTATTCATGAAGGAAAAGTTTCTGCAGAGCTACTTTTGACAATAATATTCCAAAGGAAGCTGTGAAAAATGTTTTGAATTAGGGAAGGAAGTCCCACATGCTTATGTGTATAATGCAAGAAAGGAGGAATTTGAGGGTATTATCAGTCACATATTTATAGACTGCATGTTGAGTAACTATCCCGCAGTAACCCACAATACCTCTTTTTAGTAATTCTCTATTTTCTCCTTGGGGTTTTTCCCATACTGATTGCTGTTAGTATAAATATTTTCCCCATATGCTACCTTTATCACTAAATATTTCCCATAGATCTATTCATATCCCTGATTACTTATTTGAAAATAAGCAACAATTTTACCCATCAGTTATAACTATTTTGTAAATAGAGAGCACACACACAATTTCATAAAAAAAATCATGTACTAAGAAAAAAAAACATACATATTTTCATAATATGAACATGCAAGGATAAAATTAAACTCTTTTTCCTATTCTTTATAACAATATACTCATTAGTGTATTAGCACTTGCCCAGGTACATGTAAATAATAATAATCATCACCAAGTGATGTAGCTCTTTACACTGATGTATACTGAAGAGGAATCTTACAATAACTTAACAAACAAGTATTACAGAATAACTCACAATACTTTATAATCTAAAGGTCTATATTAGATGGGCTTTCTATGAAGGGAGGTAAAGGTCTCCAAACTGAATTATACCACTTATATCTCTTCACAATGATTTGGGTGCCAATGCTGGATAATGTAATTAAAGGAGAACTAAAGCTTGACTAAAGAAGTAGGGCAGAAATGTTGTACTTTATGTTTTGAGCTTCTGCACCAGTCCAAGGCAACCACAGCCATTTATCAGGGAAGAACTGTGCCCCCAAAGATGCCCCATTAGCTCCCCATCTTATTTTCTGCTGATTCACTGATTCACATGTTCTTTTTTGCTGTCACTTACTGAGTTAGGGACCCACTCACAATATACATTACACATAGAATAGAAATGTCACAATATAAGGCTGATTAGTAATTAAACCAGTGCAATTAGCATTATAATTTAATAATCAGCCCCATAGCATCAGCTTATATTACAGACCAACCTCATTTTCTGCTTGATAATTTTCAACCACCTCTAAACTTATCTTCTCAACAGCTGCTCAGAGCCCACTGAGCATGTGAATGTCACAGACACTTTACAAGATGGTGACCCCCTGTGACAAGTTTGAAGTCCTGGATCATTGCTGCTATTGACAAGCTGAATCTGTAGGCTTGTGCAGTTCAGTATATAAAACATGGCATTTTTAGCCTTATTCATTTTTAGGGTTTAGTTCTTCTTTAAGTGAGCTTTCTGACAGGCTTACCATTGGCAGCATGGGTTCCCTAGTATTCACCATTTTATATGGACATTCTGTACAACTTTCTTTTGTTATGGAAACGTGTTCCCTATTTCAGAAGCTCCCAGAAGAAAGCTTTACTGAAAGAGCAAAAGATACTTAAACCACATCCCCACATAGGGGCAGATTCACAAAGATCCGAAAATTCGCCAGCGTAGGCTTCGCTAGCGTTTGCCGCACTTCACTAGGCGAATTTTCGCCAGCGCTACACAAATCCACTAAAGTGCGAATTTACGCTCAGGTCAGCGAATGGTAGCATAGTTGCACTAGATTTACTTCGCTAGGCAGAGCGCTGTTGCGCTAGCGAAGCCTAATTTGCATACGGCGGGAACTTTAACTTATAATAGAAGTATATGTTACAGCCACTACATTCCACTACACAAGCCCAGGAAACCTTTAATAAATTAAAATACGCCAGCGTTTTTTTGGGACTTAGAAAAAATTTTACATTTTTTTTCCAACCTCCTGTCTATTGTATTGAACTTCGCCTGGTCTGACCAGGCAAAGTAACGTCAAGCTTAAGTGCTAAGGTTGAGGAAAATGTTAATCTTAGTGAATTTGCGAAGTTACCATCCTTCGTCAGTGCGCAACTTCGCCTGGCGTAAGGGTGCAAAGTTGTGCAAGTCTATCTACTTCGCTAGCGAAAATTCGCCAGAGTCCGTGTTAGTGAATTTGCGAAGTTGCAAAATGACATCATGCTGGCAAATTAGCGCTAGCATTAGACACTTCGCGCTTTAGTGAATCTGCCCCCCGGTGTCCTAAATGCATTCCCTTTACCCAGGGAAAGTGATGCTGATGGGGCTAATGGGTTTTTCATACATTAAACCTGGATAAAAGATACTTTCCTAGATTCACTCTCAAATGGGGTTCAATTACACAAGTTTCTGAGACTTTGGAGACTTCCTTTTGTCTGTCGGTTTCTTTAAACATATCACAATATGTCGTATTCTATGATCTCTGGGATTTATGCAGCTGTGAACTATTATTAAATTATTTAATTATGTGAAAATCAGAGAAAGAAAAATCACCAGGTTTCCTCTTTCAGTCTTTTGAGCTAAACTAGTTTACCAGTACACAATGTATTTGCTGATGCATTACATTTAATATATATATAAATATATGGCAGATATCCTGTGTCTGTGTTTTTGAGGATGGTGAATAATGTCATGCCGAATGTAGTGTGGATAGATTAATTGGCATGCTATTTTCCAGCCCTTATAAAAATCACATCTGTGGTTTTGGTGTAATTAAAATTGAAGTAACCCAAACGGATCTGGAATAATAATATTGTTTCTGAGTAGTTTTGTTTTGTGTTCATTGGTAAAATCATTTAATTTGACAGATTTGTGTAATGTGAAAGTCAGAGCACCTGCATATTGTACAGAGTTGAATTTAATAAAGAGTATATATACAGCAATATTTAATTCACAGTAATAACGTTAACTATATAGTCTTGTCTAATTAACTGAGCTCATTACCAAGTATTTGCTTAGGGCAGAGGCACACATGCAGATTTGGGGAGATTAGTTGCTAGCCGACAGATCGTGCAACAGTTGCACCTTTGTTATCACGACCGGAGCAAGATGCAGTGTGTAATGTGCAACACAAGGGGGGCATGTAATTAACATGTGCAAGTATTGAGAAAAGAAATGTGATTGTTCTCTAGTCCAAATCTGCTTATAAATTAATGGTTATGGTGTCTACTATAAAAATGCATAAGCTTTACATGTGGGAGGAGTTGCCATATTGATGATATCAATAATGTTATCAGACATTGGCCCTATAACCATGAAGATGGTTATGTTTTGTTACCATGGAAGGCTTTACTAATTTCATATCTCTGAGCAGTAGTTTTCAACATATGTTTCCATGTATCAAGGCAATTTTATGTTACAAACACTTATGTAGTGCAGGTTAAGTTTAAATGTGGACCATGGGGTGGCGGCTGACCATAAAAATGCCATGCTGAGGCAATTTTGAAATATACAGATTTTTATAATTAATTTGGATTATTCCACTGAAATACAACAGTTTTTTTCCTTTGCATTCTGTCCTTGCACAGTACTCTGTATGGTTTGGTGTGTCTCTTTTGACCATACCTCTCCCACCATTATAAAGGTGGCCATACATGGGAAGATTTTAGCTGTTTATTCTGTTCCTTCTGACCGAGTTGGCAGCTTACCTGCCTATATATGGGACACTCTGATAGACCTACTAATAACTGGTCTAAAATTGGCCAAATGTTGATTGGGCTGGTTTAAAAATCTTGTTGGGGCAATGACCGCATTGACTTGTTAATGTGACCCTTGCCCCAACTGCCTGTATCCTCATCATTGTAAGCCAAACATTTGGCACTAGAGTTAACTAGGTTTGTATAGTGCCAATAAACAATTTGTGGCTTTTTTCTAAGGTTGCTCCACATTCAGTGAGTGACTAGGAAACATTGCATCACTTCTATGAAACAGGATCCAAATTGAATGCAAAAGCAGCCATTTTTACTTGACAGTCCTAGAAATGACTTAAATTATTTGGGCAGCTTTTAGCTGCTTATTCTGCTTCTTCTGTCGGAGTTGGCAGCTTTTCTGCCTATGTATGGGACAATTTGACAGGCCTACTCAACCAATAACTGGTCAAAAATTGGCCCTATGTTAGTTGAACTGGTTTAAAAAACTAGTTGGGGTGATGACCACATTGACTTATTGATGTGACCCTTGCCCCAACTGCTTGTATCCCCTTCTTTGGAATGCATTCTTTTGGCACTAAAGCCAACTAGGTTTATTTATTGCCAATAAAAATGTGTGTTTTCGTTCTATGGTTGCTCCACATTCAGTGAGTCACAAGGAAACATTGCATCACTTCCATGAAACAGGATCTGAACTTGGGTGAGTGAGAAGGAGCCATCTTTACTTGACAGTCCTTGAAATGACTTTAATTCAAGTGGTTTAAGAGGCACTAATTGGATTTTTGAATAATGATTTTGTTCAGGAATATAATACTGTTTTTTTATTTCTTGACCTTGCCAAACAAGCTGATCTTTCAGCTTTACTGTTCTTTGGCTTGACAATGCATTATCATTGCTCAGGAACAAAATAGAGGAACACCTATCCAATCAGCAACCTGTCAGTGACAGCATTACACTTCAAACACTGCACTATTGATATTTGCTCATCATTAGAGACTCCCACCTCCATTATTTCCAACTAGGCACTCTCCAAACTGCATGAAATTGTTAAACACTACATTTGAACCATTTAATTTTGTCCCGTGACTTTATGTCAACAGACAAGTTTATATGTCAAAGGAAAGGGCTACTTTCCAAACAATGACTAAGCTGATGATTGCCTTTGGAAAATTTTGCCAGCAAAGCCAGTTTTTTTTTTCACCTGCAAGTCATTGTTTTGTCTGTTATGGTCAGGATATCTAAAAAAAAATTAAATCACCAGAGCATAGTCTTTCTGTTTCCTTTCGAATGAACATTTGATTTATCTCAATATAATGTTTCCCAAAAGACAAATGCTCCTAGAATTCTACATGATAATAATAGTTTTGATTGGAATTATTCTGCCATTATTTGGCATGGCCTGTATAAAACAAGCAATCTAAAATACAAGCTTTAAACATCTGGTCTATTTTCTTCTGTCCTTCTGTCTTCTGTCCTCTCTAAATTATCCCTTAAAAGTGTTTATAAATAAGTAGGACAACTAAGTTAATTCTTAAGTTTGATGTACATTTACATTACTAGAAACATCTATTTATATAATGAACTGGGCCTATGGAGATTAGCATTATCACTAAGCTAAATTAGATCACCTTTTATTGCAGGATACATATTAGTTATCAAAATCAAAGAAATGCTGGAAAAAGGGAAAGTGTTATAATATGACTAATTAAGGAAAACATTAGCAATCTTCTATTTCACCTTCATCGAGGCAGTTGCTATCAAGGGCACAGTGACAAACACAGGGAGTTATTTAATAAGCTGCAATTTTTTCTAATCAGACTTTTAGAGAAAAAAAAACCTAGATTTTTTCGGGATTTATTAAAGTCCAATGAAAAAAGTACTCCAACTCAGACCTGCCGAGAACATGTAAAGGTGGTCATAGACGTAACAATTATGATCTTTCTTGGGAAAGATCTTTCCAAGAAAGATTGTTCATTTCAATACATACATGTAGAGCTGAACAGTCAGATAAACAGGTTGAAACAATAGAATTCTACTTGTATCTGATGATTCAGCACTAACAATGGCCGATGTTTAGGTATCTTTAAATGCACACAATCAAAATTTTTTCTCCAGCCTGATTTTCCGTCCATTGCCTTTTAGTTCCACATTCCAACTGGGAAGATTTTAAAATCTCCTGTTTTTTAGATTTCAAGTAACTGAGGACATGTGCAATATATATGTGCAGTATATGAGTGCCCTTTATATGTTCACAATGTCTGGAAAGACATATTTTTCTAATAAAAATGATCAGAGAGTCAAGAATCTGGGTATTTTGGTCTTCTTTGCTCTCTAGTGTTTGTGATGACCTTAGTGACATAATCATTAAACTTACAACATTTTGGTAGCTAAAGTGCCCCCCTTGCATGTTCCTAAGGAAGGAAAAAGGACTTTAATAATGGAGTGGGCACCAGTTCTATTTTGACCCTGGGCTCTCACAGCCTATTAAATAAATTCTGCACTGCAGCCTGCATTTATTTAGGGACCAACTGGATATCACATGCCTACAATTATTCTGAGGTTACAGAACATGCCATTTTAATCAGTGTAACTTTACAAACATATTTTCTTGACTTACATTATAAGGAAAAGTCACGTTTGTTTGACATCATGTAAAAAATTGCACAATCTATTTTTGGATGACGGAGTTGAAGGTAAAACATCTGGCCTCCTAAAAACATACAGCAATGGGAAAAAATCTGGATGAAGCTGTCTTCTCAGTTTAAAGAGAGTACACATGTTTAGGCTACATCAAATGGTCTTTTTCAGAGTGGGGCTGAGGGTGCATTCATTTACTGTGGTGCAGTGAGCAAAGTGGTATTTCGAATGCAAGTTTTTTTCACACTTTTTTCCCCAGAACTCATGTATCATTGCACATGCAAAGCAGGCATTGGATAGGATGCATAGCATTGCATTGACTTTGCACTGCATTCGACTGTCAATATGGACGCAGTTGCCTGTGTGCTTTGCTGTGAATTGAATGCAGCTGTGCTGGATATTTTCACGGCCTGGCTGGTGTCTGTTTCCGTATTCAGAGTGTGGACTCTTTAGCTGCAAGTGTGCTGCATCTATTAACATAGGGAGCTGAGGGCTCATCTGATCAGAAGGTAATGGTAGCTCTAGGGTTCGCACAGCACAATGTGTCAAAAGGCACAGAAGTGCTTATTTCAGAACAGAAGGCAACAAGGACTGATCACCAAAGAGAGCAAAAGAAATAAGGTGAACACATTTGGATACAAATACCTTTCACAAAAGTGCTTTTTATTTACTGCGGGGAAAGTGCAAGTTACCTACTGCGGCTGCAGATGTAAATTAGTCCTTAGTTTTATCTTACAGGCTCAAATAATATGCCTACTTTCACCAACCCTTGTTTGGGATTTGGAATCGGACCCATTCATACTGAGAGAACAGAATTGTTATATTGAAAATCTCCTGAAATTCAGAAATTCTCTGGCAAGGCCAAGTTTTGCCCTCCTTCAAACCAAAGCACAGCTTTGAAGTTGGTGACAAATACAGGTGCATAACAATGCTGGGTATACCTTACCATATCTTTATTCGGTTGTGTACAGTAATTGTTATGTGAAATTTTATATTATTCAAGGAACAAGTTCAAACAATATTCCAATATTCAGTTCAGTGTTTAAACGGCTAGAATTATAGGTTTGTTTGATGACTTTTCTTTCCTATATTCTCACCTGTCCCTCCATGTTTCACTTGTGCTTATTCACCTCCTCTTCTTATCCAGTTACTGTTCATTATTCCTATGTGCCCCATTCCCTCTTTACTTTTGCATTGCTCATCTAGGTTCTTGTTCTGTTTGCTTAAAGAGGAACTAAAGTCTAAAATAGACTAATTCTAGAAATGCTGTATTTTGTATACTAAACATAAACTTACTGCACCAGAAGCCTAATTAAACAAATTATTTATGCTTTTAAAGTTGGCCATATGGGGTCACCATCTTGTAACCTTGTTAAACATCTTTGCAAGACCAAGGCTGTGCACATGCTCAAAAATAATATATATTAAGAATATATCAAATAATATCTGCCAGAAGCCAATACAACAAGACTGATTAATAATCAGAAGATGCAGACTACACTGGTTATCATGTAATCTAATGTGGATTTTATAGTTTTTGTATTGTGTACTTTCTTCAACTCTGCAGAACCAGTGGCTGTAGCAAAATAATTCTTCAATGAGAGTCCCAATTTATATGTTTAAATCTGGCTCCATGATCTTTGCCCCTGCCACTGGCGTTGGAAACATTAAAGGGGATGTAAAGGCAAAAACAAAATCCAATACAAATCTCTACACAATTTCCTATCCACAGCAGTCAGAGTATGTAAATGAAGGGAGAGTTTCCCCACATATAGTCAGGTTTGGTACCCATTTTTAAATTAAAGAATATAGAAGTAAAAATAGGATTACATTTTTTTGCCTTTAAATGTCTTTTAATGATCATTACCAGGTACTGTAAATCAGCTCTGGAACTAAGACTTTAATGATAACTTGAGAGGGACTTTAAGTTTTATACAGCCATGCCATCAGCCAACACATGCAATGCTTAGTCATACTGCTTACTCTCTGTGGTCTGAACCTTATGGTGATCGATTGGTGTCACTGTAGGCTGTTTTGATTAAGCCTTTCCATTGATCTCAACAGACTCTACCTTTCTAGTCATCATTTCAAATTAAACTCCTCTGTGACCTCTACCTTGCTTATGGAGTTACTGTCTTGCTCCTGAGTTCATGTGGTTTTTAAAAATGTCTGTTGGACTGTATCTCCATCTGTCCCTGTCTTGACTAGTTGGCAAACATACAGTATGCAGAGCCTAGTAATCTGGCTTCTGGTTTGCCACCCCACTATGACCATCTGGAGCAAACCAAGGTCAGGTTAACCTACAATTAGCATGAATTTTGAGTCATTCATAACACTTTTCTATAACCATAGTCATATTGTATATGTGCCAATATGGACCTGTCATGCTATTTTTTCCTTGAATAAAAGCAAGATATGGCTAAGAAAAGCTGCAATCATTGATCTAATTTTGCAACCAGCATTTGTTAGGAAAGATAAATAAAAGCTGAACTTCAAAGCAAGAAACAGGATGGTTACATTTGCTCTTTTTCTCTGTTCATCAAAGTTTTAGTCCCAGACCCATGTATCCATATGTGCCATTGTTATACGTTAAGCTGTGCTTTTTTAGAAGGACATAAAATGTTTAGTTCAGGGATCTTTCTGTTTGTTTTTAGAGAAAATTGAGACACTTGAAAAACAAGCTCTAACTCTGTTAATATGGTATTTCCAACATATAAAAATTAGTAAAGTGAATTCAATATAAGTTGTAGTGAACCGGGTATCAGAACCAGATGAACTTAATTCCTTCCTGTATGAAGAGAATAGACAGTGAAGAACAACTATCCCCTCCATTCTAACACAATGTAGCTTGCCTTTTGAGATGCTGGATTAAAGAAGAATTAAGCTACTAAAAAACCTAACAAGAAGTAGACTAGAAAATCTGCACATTCTGTTTTGAGATTCTGTCCCAGTTCAAGGCAACTACAAGTATTTAGAACTGAAGAAATGGGCCTCTGACAGCAGCCCAGAGCATGTTGCTTACTCAGCACAAGATGAGGAGCTTCTAAGGCAGATATCCACAACCAGTTGTTTGTGAGCAACATATTGCTCGTCGACCTCATAGATGTTGCTCCCAGTGGCCTCCAAGCAGGTGCTTCTTTTGAATTCCAGGCTTAGAGGCAAGTTTTAGTATACTGCCAAACAGAGACTACTGTTGGGACTTACCAAGACCCAATCACAGCCCTTATTTGGAAGAACATGGATCTTTTTGCAGCTTGTGTTGCTATCCAACATTATTTTATACTTGAGTGTGGCTCATGGGTAAAAAAGGTTGGGACCCCTGTTTTGAGGACATATTCTGTTACCTAAGCATAGGGACCAATTCAAAATATACAGTGTATATAAAATATCAAAGTCAAAATACAATGAAATTAGTAATTCATTCACATTATTATGCATTACATGACAGTTCAGAAATAATTTTAATCAGAAACGTTTAATCAACCCTGTAGCAACAGTCTCTATTACACTAGAACCTAATTTTCATTCTGTCTCCAGTAGTTAATTTTAAATGGAATTTGTATTTAATGCCTTTTAGTTAGTGATGGTCGAATTTATTCGCCTGTGACAATTCGCAGCAAATTCCTGCAAATAAATTCATGAAACCCCGGCGAAATTTCACCTTTGCAAAAACTCACTGGCATCTCGTTTTGACATCCAAAATGAGACGTGGTGGCGTTTCATTAATTTTTCGCCCTTTCGCAAATTTCTCTAGAAACACCGCCGATTCACCCATCACTACCTTAAGTGTGTCTATGTATATTATGATTTCATTGATTCAGTTACTGTATATCATGTAACCTATTACAACTTAGACTGAAATGGATAAAGACTAGTTTTAAAACAACTGGACAGAGAACTGAATGGGTGATTGCAATGGGAGATCATACCACTGGTAAAACACCTACAGATATTGGACAGCTCAAAGGAAGAATGGATATGCAGGACAACACTAATTTAGATTTTTTGGTCTTCACTGCTCTTCATGGAAAGGGTTGCCATATGCCTTATGGCATAAAGGCTATTGTGCATGCAACATAATCACCATTGAAGTGCGTGGTGGTCACGTCTATTGCTGCCGTTCAACTTGGATGAAAAACATAGGATAGCACTGTTACAGTACCATCAGTACCAGAAAAAGGGAGAATTGAGAACTGTTGAGCACTTCTCTGCCAGCAGAACTGGAGGGCAATATTGCATTCCTAAATGTAAGAAAGTTGGTGCTCAGTTTAGTAAATCAACTGCACAACTGTGTAAAAGTCTGCACTGAAACTACATTATTGGCATTAAAAGTCTACAAGAAATATTACATAATGCATTATAATTATTTGCAAAAGGACCCATATTGCAGAATGCACTATAGAGTTAAAAGAAAACTAAACCACTGAACAATGTAGGTCTCTACAAAAATATATTGCATAAAAACAGCTCATGTGTAAAACCCTGCTTCATGTAAATAAACCATTTTCATAATAATATACTTTTTAGTAGAGCATGCCATTGGTTAATCCTAAATATAAAATTACCATTTTAAGAATTTAGGGTCATCCCCTGGGATGCACACACACAAATGAAACAAACTATATGTTAGATCACATGAGCCAATTAACAGACTGGTTTCTTTGGGTTCTTTTGCTCCCACACTTATTCCTGTTCCAGTTAGAGCTGCAGTATTTCTGGTCAAGTGATCTCTGAGGCAGCACAGAAACCATCACAAAATGTTGACTCTAGGTAAAAGGGCAATACTGACTTAAATATATATTTCCGTTTCATATAATAGGCCATATTATTTTATATATCTGTTGCTTAAGTATTAATTTTGTAGTTTTAATCATTTGCAATCTCTGGTTCTACCCATTCCTTATTCATAATTTTAAACAGGATCCTCATGTAAAGCATAGCTTTGTTAGTTGCTACTATTAATCTTTTATGGGCAATTTAAATTTTTTTTGCAGGAACCTTGTTTAAATGGTTAATAATTGACTACGGTACCACAGAACTTAGGATCTGTTCTGTTTTTACAAGGGAAAATTCCAAATGCCAGAAATGAATACAATATTACAAAACCAATTTTATTTGTTGACAAGAGGCCCACTTGTTATCTTATTAAGCCCAATAATTCCCAATTGTACAGTGGCAGGGGCTTGCAAGTGTATTTTGGCTGAACCAATTTTCATTATCTTTAAAGCATTGTAAGAATATTTTCATATAATCCCTCTTTTGAAATTTCGAGCTTTGGTTCCCAGTATGCAGTCATTACCATAATCTACCCTTTTCATTTGTATGGCTAGGAACTTTCTACAGTTTTATGGTCCTTTCTTCTCTGTTAGACTCTATCAGACATTTAGACAAAGAACATAATCTTGCTTAACCCTCCTGCAGCCAGATATGCTTGTAATGCTTTGTGGTGCATTTTGGTAGAGTCCCATCTAGAAGAGTAATATACAAATCACACGGGCAATTAGTTGTTTTAGACACACCATAACAGCATACCATATAAATAAAACTATATATTATTTTACCATAGATATAATTGATGTACTTTACAAAAATTATGGGAGTTAAGTTTGAGGGTCTCACCACTGTGCTCTGTGCAGTGCTCTGGATTTTAATTTTTTAATTTATTTTTTATTGATATTTTTCAATAAAGTACAAGTCCTGATGTAGGTAGTTAAGAGGCTCTTTAAGATTAAGTTCCTTTGGTTGAGGAGGCTCAGCCCCTTAGTTCCTACATAGACCAGACCTTAAGGTAACATTCCATCTTCAGTTGTTATTTACCCTCTTAAAGGAGATGGAAAGTTACCCTATGTAAGGATTTGCTACTTTGCCAACAATTGTTAATAATGCTTTACAATAGTGGATCAATCTTAGAATATGTCCTTCACACTACAGAACTAAACCACAAATGTATAGTATCTTCCCAATTCATAGACAAAGACAAGAGGTCCTCTGCACTCAACCCATTATCAATATATTTAAGACATTGAGACATTCTGTGCATACAGCTACTAAAAAATGCCTTACCCTTTAAACAAAACAGGGATTGTTTGTCCATATATTGCAATATATTTAAGCTGGTCATCCCATATCTGTCCAGTCCTACGCTCAATTTTCATCTGATTCATTAAGAATTCTATTGCTTCATTATACATTTTACAAATGGACTAAGTTTTACCTGCAACTTACTTGCTGCTTTCAAAGTAAAACTCCCAATCATGGTTGCCCTTTTATTAGACACCAGTGGGATCACCTGACTATAGCTGGGAAGGGTGGGGGCTACAACAAGGAACTGGTCACTACTCCAGTATAACTACAACAAACAAGAAAAAGTTGTGCTCACCACTAATTTTTAAAACCATTAGGCGGGGGTGCAATGAGGCTGGGACCACAAAATACATAGAAAAAGACAAGAGGTCCTCTGCACTCAACCCATTATAAATATATTTAAGACATTGAAACATTGTGTGCATACAGCTACTAAAAAATGCCTTACCCTTTAAACAACAGGGATTGTTTGTCCATATATTGCAATATATTTAAGATGGCCAACTACGTCAAAGTCATCCCATATCTGGCCAGTCCTACGCTCAATTTTCATCTGATTTCTTTTTCTATGTATTTTGTGGTCACAGCCTCATTGCACCCCTGCCTAATGGTTTTAAAAATTAGTGGTGAGCACAACTTTTTCTTGTTTGTTGTAGTTATACTGGAGCAGTGACCAGCTCCTTGTTGTAGCCCCCCACCCTTCCCAGCTATAGTAAGGTGATCCCACTGGTGTCTAATAAAAGGGCAACCATGATTGGGAGTTTTACTTTGAAAGCAGCAAGTAAAGCTGGCCATAGACGCAACAATCCGATTTTCGGATCGTGTGTGGAGTGTTCCGACATTTGTTGTGCCATGCCGATCGGTCGTTTGTTCGATCGGCCAGGTTAGAAAATTTTTGTCGGCTGGCGATAATATCTTTGCATCTATTGCAGATCGTACGATTTTCAGTGGGTGACCGTCACTAGGTTTTTAATCGTACAACTTTCGTACGATCCTTGTCAGGGGCAGAACGTCAGCTGTCTGTGCTTTTTACTACTTTAGTTGATCTGAAGGTTAGTGACAGGTCGGGAGATGCAAAGATCCGATAGTTGGAATCATCTGACGATCGGATCTTTGCGTCTATGGCCAGCTTGAGTTGCAGGTAACACTTAGACCCTTTATAAAATGTATAATAATATATATTTTTTTTTTTAGTTTTTTTTTAGTTTTCTGATTGAAGCATTTTATGGAAAGGTAGCATGTAACTGAGCCTATTGTGCAAAAAATAGTGTTAGATGCTGGCATTAAGAAGCAGCAGCAAGAAGATACAATTATTGACACCCATTAGTAGCTGTGGTTAATAGAAATTTGCGATAAAAAATGTTATGTGCACACTGTATTGCATCAACTATTGTAGTGTGCCACTTAATCATTGCTGTAATTCAATAAAGGCAAATAATTTATCGTTATTTCAAATCTGTTGTGCATTGCATCACAACCAGGGGTATTTCAGCTAATAAATGAGTTGGGAACCCTTGTTCAAGTTGCAGTCCTGCAGGGGGCAGCAATTAGCCACCCACAGTAGAACTTCTTTATGAAGAACTTCCTGTTCCTAAAACACAGGTTTAGTTGTGTAGGGAAGAGAGAGAGCAGATCAGTGACTGTCTCTTATAGAACATAAGAACAGACCAGAAGATCGGTAGGAGGGAAAATCATGGGACAGTGATTGTAATGACTGCCTCACAGTATGATCTTTCATTTTAACCATCATTGTATAAGTGCACCCCTTCCATTTTTCTGGCCTCTTCAAGATATAGAAGCATTAAATAGTGTATCAAATAGGTAAACAAGGCACAAATTAAAACATAAATTTCCAATTGTTAAACAGGAAACAAGCTGCACATTCCTTAAACAATAACACATCAATCTAATTGCTTATTTGTAAATTATTGTTAAAGAAAGAGGAGTATTTCTTTTCTGTATCAGGCACTGATGTAGGGAAAAAATTGGCTTTTTAAATGTTAACGTGGTGCCAACATAATGTATTGGCATCATGAGGTCATTTATTCAATAACTATGGTCATGTGTCTTCAGTGCCCAAACCTCCCAATAGCTGTTTTGGGCAGAGACACGCAAACCCATGGATTGAGCTGTAAAGACAAAATAGTGGTGTGCAGGGTCACATTCAATATAAATAGATCAAACAAGAAAAAGTATGGCCCATTGGTTGCACCTTCCCACTGTGTCAATCTGGGATCCCATGTAACAATATAATAAATATGATAAAACGTAACTTTTACTTCTAATCATAAAATAATACACCAAAGGGAAATTAATAAAAGAAAGGTTAGGAGAAAAAAGCTGTTCTGACTCACGGTCTTCATCTTACAAATGGTATTTTAATAGTTAGATTGTGGATTAATAAATAATCCCCATTGACACCAAAATGTCCTGTGTTTTCTTGAGTTGAAGAATCACAATGGAACCTATTCATTCATCATGGCAATATTTTCTCCTATGAGATTAATACCACGTTATGCTTTTGTTATTCTATGTGTCTAATTCATCAAACACTGATACATTTACATGGAAAAGTGAGTGATCTGCATAAAAAACACAGCATGGGGTGAAATTAATCTTGGATCAGATATTCTGCCCCTGTGATTAATATGCTCTTGCACAATATGCCTGCTTGGCCTGTGACCTCTTCTATTTGCTGGAGGAAAGGTCATATCTGCCTGCTAAAGATAGAGATGATGATTTTGTGTTAAATAAAATCCTATACAGCTGTTACTCATGCCTTCTTTAAGGAAAAGGTTGACTATAATGGGCATTATACCAGGTAGTAATACCTGTATGCAAAATTATTGCAGGGATGGAAGTATATATACTGGAAATTAACTGATTTTGTTTGAGCCTATCCAAGAAAGATTTTAACCTGTTTGATTTCACTTGGAAAGATCAAATAAAATCAACTGTGCATCTACTTCCAACATTGGTGTTCACTGTGACTGACAATTCACTGAAGCTTGCCGGTCTAGCCATACACATAAACCATCCAGAATCCAAAGAACCATTCTAGTATGGATTGGTTTACTGTATATTTAAACTAACAGCTTGCTTGATGGTGAGTTATAAAGATATGCTTTTTTTTTTTTTAATGTTAGATATACCATGACCTGGATGAATGAGAATCTTCATAATCTTAGTCTGGATCAAGTACAAGGTACTGTTTTATTATTAAAGAGAAAAGGGATTTTTTCTTCAAAAAACTTGAATTATTAACTTAAATGGGAGACAACCATCACCTAATTCCGAGCTTTTTGGATAACGGGTTTCCGGTAACAGATTACACATGTGTAACATCAGTGTAAAGCAGATTTGAGTTTTCCAATGTATCAAGTAGCATAGACAGTTGACATAGTACAACATAGAGATAGGGAACTATTAGAGGAAGGTTTAACATTAGAAGACCTAAAAATACCTGCTACATATATACATAGAGATAACTGTAACACAACATAGTACAGAAGACTAAAGCAAAACATTAGGTTAGCCTAAAAATAGTATGTAAGCAGATACATTCAGATACAGTAGAGGTTACGGGATGGTGTAATTTGTAGCGATGAGTGGTTATTTTCTAGTTAAATATTTATTTGATCATGTAAGCATGTAGCTGTTCAGTGTGATGTTGTATTAATATTGTATATGTGCAAGTCATCAAGATCATTACAGTAGTTGCTGAGAGGCAGTAATCAGTTGACACATGGGTCATTTAAAAGTCTCATTGCTGTGGGGAAGAAACTATTCCTGCATTGGTTCAGTGGAAGAATTGTATTAATGTTTCTTTATTGAGACGATTAGGCAAGAAGTTGCACACGCACACCAGGCCTCTCCAATAGAATAATTTACGGTGCATGGACTTAGGAGGACGGCACCTCCACGTTTAACAAGGATAGAAGTAAATCCAGCACACGTATCATGTCTTTGTTGGATAGACAATAGACACAGGAGCAATCCCTTAAGCATGATACGTGTGCTGGATTTACTTCTATTATTTATTGAGACCACATCTTCTGAGGTAGTAAGCCTCTGATGGACCTTCTTACTTATAGTTGTTACTCCAGCTAAGATCTTTGGTGATGTTAAGGCGTACTCTATCTCAGTGCCAGAGTTAATACATTTAACTGGTCTATTGTAATGCAATGGACTAGTGCAACTACTCTGCAGGCATTGAGGCAGGTGGTGTTGGTTTCCTTTGGTATTGGGTTCATAGCAAATCTTTTGTAGCACAGTGTTACCATAGCCTTTGTCCAATGATTGAAAATGAGTAGCCCTCAGAGAGCTATTCTGTGCACAGTAAGGCCTGGATTTGTGAAAAGGCCACAAAGCCTGGGCCTAGAGTGGCAGAATTTTAGGGGTGGCATAAGCATAGCTTGAGAAACACTGGAGACATGCATGAGATTTGTTAGCTCTTTAAATCCTGTGCACCAAACCCTGTGCTCTTGACCTGATTAGATAAAACTTACACATGCATGCACACACATATAAGGGGGGAGGTGGGAAGGAGAAATGGAGAGAAGAGGGGGTGACAAGTGGCTAGGGGCATCCTATGTATAAATCCAGCCTTGTGTACAATCATAGTATCCTTGGAGAGACATTGTCAGGTCCCACTTCTTTACAGGACTTTGCTTTCAAGAAGATCGCAAGAACCTCTTCTTTAGTGAAATGATACATTGGTTCATACACTCAATCAGTGTCAGACTGGCCCACTGGCTTACCAAGAAAACTCCTGGTGGGCCTAGGTGTCAGTGGGCCCTCTTGCTTTGAACTATTTGGCCTATTTCATGGCCATTACCAATTTTTTGGGGAAAAAGAAGAGGCTTAAGAATAGACAAATAGAGGAGAAAAAGTCAATCTAAAATACTAGGAAAATAAAGAGGTTAAGTGAGGAGAGGAGGAATAATAGTTTGGAAAGTGGGCCCTTAGCCTAAGATTTTCTGGTGGGCCTCTCACTTCCCAGTCCCACACTACACTCAATAGATCCTGGTGTCTTTCACACCCCAACCATTTAGCATCACCAATTTGTTTGTGACTTTGTAACATAAAATCCAGTGGTGTAACTAAAAAATATTGGACCTCATTTCAGACCTCAGAGTTTCCTAAACGTTGTGACTATGATATCATTCATTAAACTTTTCATCAGCCAGTGCCTTGTAGATCTTTCAGACTGCCAGCAGTTGCAAGATCTACATTAGTAGTTTTGAAAGTGGTTCTGTCAAAGATCACTTTGGGGATACAGCCTTTGGTCAGGACCCCCCTTAGGCTAATAACAAGATTACAGATATAGGAAAATATTTTCAGCCACAATTCATTAAAGTTCACCTTTCAGTTAACTTGAGACAATTTGTGATTGATTTACATTTTTTACTATTTGTGGTTTTTTATTCAATAACTCACCACTTTCCAATTTCAGCAATGCGGATGTTAGCATAGAAATAAATGTAGTAACCATGCATTGATTAGATGAGATTGGAATATGAATAGGAGAGGTCCTGAACAGAAAGATGGGTCATACAAAATAGCAATACCAATAAAGTTGTAGCCTTAAAGAACATTTATTTTTTATATGGGGTCAGTGAGCCCCATTTGAAAGATGGAAAGTGTCAGAAGAAAAGGCAAATCATTTAAAAAACAGGCATTCCAAATAAAAAAAGTCACCCTATCTGGCCTTTAGGCCCGAGCACCCAGTCCGGGAGACACTGCTCTATATTTACAACTCTAATTAAATCCTTGATCACTGCTTTTCCTGAATACCCCTCATGGAAAATTGTCTAACTAGAGGCAAACAGGTCAAACAATACCCTCTAAAAGATTCAATGACTTTCAGTGTGTCAAAAGACTTCTTTGTATGACATCATCAGTTTATTATGTCTGTCCTCAAACACGACAATAAGATACATGGAAGAAATGGTAGAGGATCTTTGCCTTTGGGAGATTTCTAGGATCCTTTGTGAGATATCCTTAAACTGTGGGTCAGATGGAAAATACAAAGAGGGGACAGAGATAAGCTATTTTTTTATTTATTTTTTTTGCAATTTTTTGGAACAAAAGAGGTCCTTTGTACTAATCTTTTATTTCTATTCCCTCTTTCTTATCAATTACTTTTGGTAAAACATATACACAAGTGGTCCTTTTGCATCAGCTGGAAAAAAACAAAGAGATAAATAGCCACAGATTTTCTCTTCGTGTTTTCTTTTTAGTTTGTGTAAACAGTATCCTACCATCATCAAAAGTTTCCCACAGCCTCTTATCTTCATGTTTCAGAAAACAAACTATACCCCCCTAGGCTAGATATGCCTGCTATATTTTTTTGGCCCCTAAGGGAAAGAAGGGGTTACCTTATACAGTATATCTGTTTTTTTTCTTTTCTAAAGTGTTGTGTGATCAAGCCATTAGGCATTACATTCTAGGGTGGATCTGAAATAAGATGCCCAAACCATATGCAGTGTATTCATTGTAATGCAACACCCCTGTAGTCTTACTGCACATAATATTATTCACAGTAATATCTGTTAAATGTGTAACAATAATTAACATATCTTTGAAACTGAAGGGAACGCCAGCTGGATGGATGGAGACTGTTGTTTGCAAAAAAAAAAAGAAAATTCAGCTAAAAGTACAGATTACTTTCCTGGTTGCTGAAGATATCATCTTCCTTCTTTTACATATATATACACTAGCTTGCAACAATATCAGTAATAATATTCCTTGACCTTTTTTTCCTTGACCTTTTTTTCCTTGACCTTTTAGCTTTGACTCCTGCTCAGGCCCGGACTGGCAATCTTTGGGTTAGGGCAAATGCCCGATGGGCTGCTTTCTTTAAAATGTAAATGGACTGCTCACCTAAAAATGCAAATTAGGTATTTCTTTAATATGTAAATGAGATAATGACTTTAGAAATGTCCATAACAGCCAGCCACAGCTTAGCTGATGCTTGCCTTTGTCAGTGCTCATGCTCAGGGCCCGCATCAGGGGGGACAAGTGTCCCGGGCCTGAAGGGGGGCCTGGCAGTGCTGCACTTTTTGAAGAACCGGGCCCCCCTTGTAAGTGCCGAAGCCCTGCTGCCGAGTGTGATGTCCTGAATGCGGAAGCACCGAACAGTCCTGAAGCGGCGGAAAGACCCAAAGTCATGAAAAGAGGTGACACTGAAGTCCTGAAGCGCGAAAATACCCGAAGTCACGAAAACAACTATAACTGAAGTCCTGAAGCCACAAATATTTTTTTTTTTAAATATTTTGTAAGGGGAGCCCTGGCCCCAATGTTTTTTTAAAAAAAATATTCTTTAGGGCCCCAACTTTCTTTTAACTTGTAAGTGGGGCCAATGGTTTTAAAAAAATATTCTTTGGGGCCCCAATTTTTATTTAACTTGTTAGGGGGTCCCTGGCACCAATGCTTTAAAAAAAAAAAAAAAAACTTTTATGGGGGTCCCTGGTGCCAATGTTTTTTGTTTAGCTTATAAAGGAGCCGTGACCATAAATATGTGTGGGGGGGTTACTTTTTCAGCTCTGGTATCTGTGTGGTCTTTTAACTTTGTTGTGGAGTAGGCAAAATCAGGGGTGGGGCTCGGGTGTAGGTATGGGTGAGGCCCAGGGGGCCCTGAAAATTTTGTTGTATGGGGCCCTGTGATTTCTAATGGTAGCCCTGCTCATGCTAGTACTGGAATATGGGAGGAACCAGGAATTCTGACCAACTTCAGGTAGTGAAATTAGAGTTGCTTGCTAAATACCCAATCCCTTCTGCTTATGATAGGTATGTTGGCAACAGGAGGATCCATGCTCAGAACAATCACTTCAGACTGTATATGGAACACTGTGATATGTAGCATTAATTGCATGAGACAGACTAGTCTATTCAAGTATGTCACACTTTGGCCCTGTGATACACATGGTAATTAAAGTCCTCTTATCTGCCAGGGTACATGCTCTAGCTGGGGGCACACAAAGTAAAATTTTGAATATACTGTAAGTATAGGGTCACTAATCCATCTGATAGAATAGTTGTGATAGAAACTAGGGTGAGATATTTGTTGCAAGGACCAGTTCCAACACATAGGGTATATAATATTGCTGGGGATTATATGGTAATGGACTCTTAAAATATCCATTAATAAACATTAGTTCTAGTTAACCTTGGGGGAATATATATTATGCTTTGCATGTGCATGAATGAATGGGCTGCTTCAATACTTTTGCCAGGGCCAGTCCGGCCTTGCTCCTGCTTATGATTGACTTCTGTATGCTCCGATTTATTTCCCTGGATACAAAGGGTAGAACTCCATGGGTGACATTTAATTGCCGCTCTGAATGGCGTGTGCTGTACTCCCTTTTGCGGTGCATCTTTGTTTTCAGGTGCAGGGATTCCATGCGCACACAAGGTTGCGTGTGCGCTCATGTTTTACAGCACATGCGCCTGTTGGGCGCTTGACTGGCCAGGCTGTCTAGGGCACCTGGCTGGGATGGGCCGGTGCTGATCTACGCAGTTTAGTTGCACCAAAAGTATAAGGTGCACACATCACTGGCACATCAAATACTGGAAATGATGCCAGCAAACACAAGAATTGGACACCAGATGGACATCAAAAATATCTGGAGCAACTGCACCAACTTGATACAAAGTGCACACACAGTTGCACTGGTAAATGTGCCTGCAAATGCTGGAGCCCCAGCAATATCACATCAAGAGCAATGATTTTGCAACTTGAAAGATGCCTGAATTTTAATACAACAATGTGAAGGAAAAAATGGAGATTTCTCACAAAATTGCTCATTGCTCACGGCACCTGTGAAAGTATGTGTGCGCTCTTATCTTGTATGGCAAACTTTACTCTAGCGTTGTTTATTAAAGTGATACTGATGCCAGAAATTAAACTTTCTTTTTACATCTGTTATAGCATAGTCTTTGCCTGATATTTATAATTTTCCTTAAAGGTATTTGCCATCATGCTTTTGTATTGCCTACCTGACACTCCATATTTCTTTCAGGGAAAATAATATAGGTATATATAGACCTATAGGTAACTTTCAATGTGCTACAATATTTTGAAAAGTCAATTTCTAGTGTCAGTATCACTTTAAGGCATTGTAAAATCTTCTTATTAACCATTATAAAGTGCTGCATGGCTATATAAATAAATTATAATGATGTTGATTCTTTTATTTTTTATTTTTGCCTTTGGGGCACTGTTCTGAGCTGTTATATTATCTGAGTATTATCTGAGTGTATAGATTCCTTCCCAAAGAATAGCATTACAGTTAATTCAATGAAGAAAAGGAGCTAAACATTGCCTTAGGGCCAGTAATCCAGACTTGCAACCCATCCTTGCTGTAAAATATTAGATTCCAATCCCTTCAGACTCTGTTATGCAGGTACCAGGCTGTATCACTGCTACAAACTTCATGTGCTGGGGGGGGGGAGTGGGTTCTGGCACAAATAATACATTAGTCATCATGCGGGTGATATTTTTAATTAGTTTCTTTTTTCTTCTTTCCTTCTTTATTTTCTTTTGCCCCCTGATGGTTGTCAGAGTGACATATGAGAAGGGGTGAGGGGAGAGAGCAGTTGAATGAGAAAGTGTTGGCAGTTTAAAAAGATCTTGTCCTAAGGGCTGAGCATGGGAGGAGGTAAAAAGAGCTGGAGGGAGCAAGGATAAGAGTCATCTAAATGCTCAGGGGAAGAGGAGGGATAGCATTCCTTTAAATCCATGCAGCCACTAGGCTATTTCCTGCTTTGGTTCAGCAGCCAGCACGGACCACCTGCTTTTGCTTAGCAATTTCCTGTTTATAACCTTTAGAAGTAGGGGGGGAAGAAAAGAGCGCTGCAGTAGCTCTTTCTACTATTCAAAGACAAATGAAAGCAAAATACTGGAGTTAACCCCCACTGTCGTTCTATATTGACCGAACAAATCTGAGAACTTTCTAGAACCTGAAGTTCAAGCTGTAGAGCCACAGGTTGTATGGTCCATCTGCTTCATAGAGAATTGAGGAGATGGCACAAAATATCTGGATCCATGTTAGGTGTGAATGCCATCAGCTGACTTTATCGTGGTATTCTTGTAACCAAAAGACTCTTGCACGGCTTTGTAATAAGATGTTAGGTAAGCTTGGTACTCAGAGTTGAAGCACACAAGTCAGATACGCATGCACAAGTTATAAAAAGCTATTGATGGTCAGGGCCCCCCCTTAAAAGTTAAAAAAAATTCAGGGCCCCAAAAAATATTTTTTTAAAAAACATTGGTGGCAGGGCCCCCTTTTCAACTTAAAAAAAAAATTGGAGCCCCATAAAATATTTTTTTTCAAAATTGGTGGCAGGGGCCTATAGAGTATTAAAACAAAACATTGTTGGACAGGGGATTAAAAAAAAACCCACATTGGTGTCAGTAGAATTGAACTAGTGGCTTCAGGACTTCAGCATTAGCTCCTTTCATGACATCGGGTATTTTCACCACTTCAGTGTCGGCTCCTTCGTGACTTTGTGTCTTTCCGCCACTTCAGGACTTCACGTCTGTTCGGCACTTCCGCATTCAGCGTTCAGAACATCATGCTCGTAAGGGGGGGCTCGGCTCTTGGAAAAATGCAGCACTGCCGGGCCCCCTTCAGCCCCGGGCACGGGACACTTGTCCCCCCCGATGGCTGCCCTATACGCATGGTAAGCCCTTGCAAGTTTCTAATATAGATGTGCTCCAAAATGCTACACTTCTGCATGTCTCATAGCGAAGCAAACTGGCACACATTTATTTTGGTATCCCCAATAATACATCATCGGAAATTCACCCACATGGAGTGTGCCATGATGAGTTGGTCAGCTGACTGTAGCAAATGTCTGCTGTTTACAGGGACGCCATCAGGGGGGCACAGAGGGGTACTGAAGGGGGGCCCCACTTTACTGTGCCAAATCATGCCACCTCACCTCTCCTGAAGTCCCAACAACCAAGGTACTGAACAGCCGGAGTCCAAAAGCAGGGCTGGAACTAGGTGTAGGCAGAAGAGGCACCAGTCTAGGGCGCAAAGATGTGGGGGCGCTTGGCAGGTACCTATTTAAAAGTTTTCTGCCTACCCCCAGTTCAAATGGCTTGTTCCTCTGCTGCTCTCGCCCTCCATCTCTCTTACTTCAAGCACGCCCCCCTCTCCGTCTCCGTCACACTCCCTCTTCCGTCACGCCCCCTTCCCTGCACTTCCTCCCCTGCCCTTCCACTTCTTGCTCTTGCTTTTAGCATGGAGCGTGCGCACTCGCGCATGCGCATAACTTTGAGCACGCGCATGCGCACAACTACAAGCGCACACAGGGTGAGGGTATCCAAAAGCATCGAAAAGACCAAAAGTCACGTAAACAGCCAAAACTGAAGTATTGAAGCAGCGAAAAGACCCAAAGTCTCTAAACGAGGCGAAGTTGAAGACCTGGAGCAACAAGTTTAATTCTACTGAACTCCAATGTGTGTTTTTTTTTTTTTTAATCCTCTGGCCACCAATGTATTATTTCAATAATCGATAGGTGCCTGCCACCAATGTTTTATTTTTTTAAATATTCTCTTGGGCCCCATTTGTTTTTATTTTTTTTAAGTTTTAAAAAACTTTTAAGAGGGACCCAAAAATTTTGTTTTACGGAACCTTGTGATTTCTAATGGTGGCCCTGGCTGATTATGATGGTACAAAGTTGCCCTAACATTAGAGAAGTCCTCCACTGCATCCTCAGTATATCTGTAAGTGGCACACATAAAATATTTGTCACTATTACTGGAATCACAGGTTTTGTTTCTACATGCTGAAGCTCACTAGTGATGGGTGACTTTTTTCGCCAGCCATGGAGTCATGGCGAAATTCCACATTTTGTCATATGCAACTATTTTGTGAAACTGCTGCAGAGATTTTCCGCCGAAATTAACTGTGACAAAAAAGCTGCTTAGCAAAAAAAACTAAAACTCCCATTGACTTTAATGCATTTGGACAAAAAATTTGCCTTAAAGGGGTTATTCCCCTTTTAATTAACTTTTAGTATTGTATAGAATGGCTAATTCTAAGCAGCTTTTCAGTTGGTCTTCATTATTTATTTTTTATAGTTTTTTAATTATTTGCCTTCTTCTGAATAAAAAACTAAATAACTGAAAAACCACAAATAATAATAAATTAAAATGAATTCCAAATTGTCTCTCGTACTAAAAGTGAACTCAAAGTTGAACAACCCCTTTAAGAAAAAATTCCCATGGACAAAAAAGTTACCTTAAAAGGGTGTTTCAAAGTAAATTTTTAGTATGTTATAGAACGGTCAGTTCTAAGCAACTTTTCAATCGATCTTAATTATTAATTAAAAAAAAATTTTTTTTTATTATTTGCCATCTTCTTTTGCCTCTTTCCAGCTTTCAAAGAGGGTCACTGACCCCATCTAAAAACAAATGTTCTCTAAAGCTACACTTTTTTTTATTACTACTTTTCATTCCTCATCTTTCTATTCTGACCCTCTCCTATTCCAGTCTCTTATTCAATTCAGTGCATGGTTGCTAGGGTAACTTGGACCCTAGCAGCCAGAATTCTGTAATTGCTTCAGAATAAAACACAAATAACCACAAATAATTTCAAAATAAAAAAATAATAATTTAATAATACATGAACATCAATTGCAAATTGTCTCAGAATATCACTCTCTACATCATAGTAAAAGTTAACTCAAAGGTGAACAAGCCCTCAAAAAATTGTTGCACAGAGAAAGTTTTTTTAAGCCAATTGGGTTTCTAAAATTATTTGCCGTTTTGCAAATTTTTTGGCAGATTGAAACCGGACAAACTGGCTCATCATTAAAGCTCCCCAGATGAAATGATGAAGTGAGCTACTTGGATCCAGCACCAGCAAAAGGTATTGACAAAATGGTTTAGCATTACTAATATTCCTGTTACTCAAAACATATTGGCATGCCCCCCGGGGTCTAGTAGTTTTTTTAAGGCAGGTTCGTTGGCTTGGTGCAGTTCCATTTACAAGGTCTTTCAAAACCCCAGGCCTGCTGTTTGAAATGTCTCTGCTATTTGCCCAAGTGATTAACTGAAACAAAGGAGTCAAGCAGCCTCCACCAGATAATGCATTGCAGGCCTCTCCAAGACCAATAGACTGCTTTATGGTATCTGTAACACACACAGTAACAATGGTCTCTATTCTTTACACCATGATCAGCAACCAATATCAGTTCAAGGGGGACAGATGTTGCCCAAGAGACATTTGACCCTGCGTCTTTGACCTTAAAGAAGGAATATGATGAGATGCGGTGGAAGAAGATAATTGGAGCGCTAGTAGTAGTGCCAGGGCAGGTTGGCTGTCTTAGGGGGTTATGTAATACTTCCAATATAGTGATTAAGGAGAGTACTCAAAGTAATACTGCTGTGGTTAAAGTATAATTGTAGGCTACAATTCACACAACATGTTTCGGGCCTTACGTGTCCTTTCTCAAGTGTGACACCAAGCAGAACGTGAGGACCTTATAAACACACCCATCCCTTTTCCCCACACCAAAGTCCAAGTGGGTGATGAACAACTTCAGGGGTGTCCATAGTCTCTGCATTAAACAGCAGTCTTTTCCATAGAAAAAAGTTCAGCATATTAAAAAATCATTGAAACAAGAGTCCGCTTCATTGAGTAAACATTCGATTTAGACATAAAACAAACATCAGTGCACTAAGAGTATAGAAAAACATGGCTGAACTCCATGGGCGATTTCAGCGTGATGCTGCGACAAAACACCAGCGTCAAGTTGGAGCAACGGAAATAAGATAAGAGAGAAATGTTGGATGAAGTTGCACCATTCATCCAACACGACATGACTGCTGCAACTTCATCCGACGTTCCTATAACTTACCTTATTTCCATCTTTCCGACTTGATGCCGGCGCTTTGTCGCAGCTCTTTGGTTGGCGCTGAAATTGCCGTAGAGTTCAGCCACAAATTGTTACGCGTGATACATTTAAACCACAAGGTCTCCATAGAGGTGATATTTTGTAATCCTTCCATATTTAACAGAAAATAGGGTTATTGCCACAAGGAAAGCAAAAGGGCTTATGTAGTACTGCACATTTAAAGATTGCCTTCTATGGACCAAAACGGAAAATTATTTTTAATTATTTTTAAATATTTTTAAGGCTAAAAGACTTCAAAAGCAGTGTAATTACCATAACACTACCTTTATTTGTCTCTGTCACTGGTGAATTCTTTATTCAATATTCAAGACCTGCAAGGTTAAGAAAATAAATGTCATAAATCATTATTTCAGTTGCTGCTGGTTATAAAGAAAGGTTTAAGGGACAAGGAGAGTAAAACTAAAGAAGTAGCTAGAAATGTTGTACATGATGTTTTGTGCTTGTGTACCAGCCCAAGGCAACCACAGCCCTTTAGCAGTAAAGATCTGTGCCTCCCCAGTAGATGCCCCAGTAGCTCCCCATCTTCTTTTCTGATTCTGATTCACTGATTCACATGCTCTGTGCTGCTGTCACTTACTGAGCTTAGGGACCCACTCACAATATACAGTACACATAGATTAGAAATATAGTCACAATATAAGGCTGATTAGTCATTAATACAGATAATTACTACATGGCAGAACAGAAACCACTGCAATTCTCATCAGAATTTGTTAATCAGCCCTGTAGCATCAGCTTATATTACAGACCAACCTCATGTTCTGCTTTATAATCAGTGACAACCCCTAAGCTTCGCTTCTCACCAGCTGCTCAGAGCTCAAGATGGTGACCCCCTGTGACACATTTCAATTCCTGGATCATGGCTGCTATTGACAAGCTGAAACTTTAGGCTGGTGAAATAAGTTCAGCATATAAAACATGGAATTTGTAGTTCTATTTATTTTCAGTAGTTCTTTCTCATTTAGGGCCCTTACACACAGGGGTTTTTACCTGCAGGTAAAAACCCACTCAATTATTTTCAATGGGGCTGTACTCACACGGGCTGATCCAATCGTGGGCCCTACAGCGTCAGCTTATGGGCGGCATAATTGAAGTGGGAGTCAAAATTGACGCTGGCAATAATTTGCCGCGGCCATATTTTGTCCAATTTTACACCAGCGCCAATAAATATTGTAGCGGTTTCGCAAATTTGTCCCTGGCGAATAAATTCACCAGCCGCTACAGCAAATACAATCACTGGGTGTGCCTAAAATTTTCTTCCCAATGAATTTTGATACTGAAATTAAACTCCCCTCGAGCTCTTGTATTGTTTGTATTCACTTCTGTAATCTGTAGGAACATTATATATATATACCCATTTATTGTACAGTATTGCCGAATATGCTGGCGCTATATCAATTCATTGAAATTATTTAGAAATAGCAATATATGTATTTGCAACTGGAATCAAAATTTGTTCATCCCTTGTTCTCACACCTGATTCTTTCTCCTGACACAGTAAAGGCCAAGGAAAGGCAAAAAAAATAAAATCCCATTTTTAATTTCTTTAATGAAAAAGAAATCTATCTCC